>JAJHZJ010001016.1:455000-919882 GCA_023548195.1 Bettongia penicillata ogilbyi | reverse complement strand
ACCCAATGAGGAGGAGCATGAGTACAATACAAGGAGAGACAGGGCATCCAGACACTACAAAACCTGTGGTGTGAGTTACACTGTTCAAGTGTCATTTATGAAACTCTATGTACCCACTCTCACCAGTAATGCTACATGTATTTGTAGGAGAGGACCCATCAGTTTTATAGTGGGAATATTATGGTATTTGCTGTTCACTATGAGCTATTTCTGTGTGTGTGTGTGTGTGTGTGTATGTGTTTGCTGTTGACTAACTCTATGCTCTTAGCCTAGATGAAGTAATTACCACTCAGTCCATGGTTTTATTAATAATCATGTTCATCCTTCTCATTTCAAATTCTAAAATATTCTGGGGGGGGAGGATGAATTTTGGTCTTTTCTTTATTAATTATTAAAATTGTAACATCTCTCTTATTAATCCATTAGCTTTGAACTCCACCTCAGTGTATTAAATATTTTTATTAAATAATCTGAAGTTATCTCTCTTCCCATAAGCAGCTACTCAAATTACTATTTTTGTATATCAAAATCTCTCAACTACTAGGATTAAAGAAATATCATTACTAGCAATACAATTTATCAGTAATAAAATCAATAAGGTTGTATCTAATTTGGACAATTTTATTAATACAAAGGGGACAAAAACAAGGACATATGAGAAGGAAACTGAGAAATCAGACCACAGAGAGTAAAGATGACCAAAATAGATGGTTTCTCAGTGACTAACTTGTATTTGACTGATGTAAGTACTTTGAGGTTGATAGGAAACCCTGATACTTAGAATGACTTGATGATCTATATCACCTAGCTGTTACTTGGCTGGCAGAAATGTGGATCTTTGGTTTCTCACAGAGAGATAGAGGTGAGTCATTTAATGCAAGAGATCCCACATCTAAGCAGTAAGGTTGGTAAAGACCTCAAAGATGGATTGGAAATGAACCTTCAGATCTTGAGACCTAGGGTGATTTCTGGTCAAGGCTTTCCTGCTTGCTGATTGGAGGAGTGAGCTGGAGAAAGAAAAAAAAGCTCTCCCCTAGCACCTGCTGCTTAGAAGGCAGATTGGAAGTCTGCATTTCTTACCTTGGTTCTTCCATACTCTGCTATGTAGTGGTATCATGCAAGATTCCCATTCTTGTGACCTGGGTTCGATTCACGGGCAGTGCAATTAATTTTGGGGTAGTTAGGTAGTGCAGTGAATAGAGCACCAGTGCAGGAGTCAGGAGGACCTGAGTTCAAATCTCATCTCAGACACTTGATACTCACTAGCTGTGTGACTTTGGGCAAGTCACTTAACCCCAACTGTGCCTCATCCTGGGTCATCTCCACTTATCCTGATGAATATCTGGTCACTGAATGGAGATGACTCTGGAGGAGAAGTAAGGCTGGTGGCCTGCACGGCTCTCCCTCACTCAAAAACAAAGTCAAGTACAAGTCATGTCACCATTTCTCTGATGGCATGGTTTTCTTCAGCAATGAAGGATGAACACACACAACTACTGGCTGAGAAATGGAAATCCCTCAGAACCCAACTAAGAGATCCTACCTAGAAATGACCTGCAAACTCCAGGTGTAACAATTTAGAACTATGCCTGGAGGAGAATAGTATTGTTTCAGAAATTCAGATAAAGAGCAATCAGCAAAGTGGCCCCACTCATCAGGAGACAGGAAAAACTCAGAAGAGGAGCATCCTTAGAGTGCAGCTATAAGTGAAGAGACTCTAGCGACAAATGGATTTTGGTATAAAAGGTTACCAAAGGGGAAAGCAGATAGAATTGCCCACAGTACAGAGTTATAAGTTTTCCTGGGCACATGCATCTTTGCTGTGGTTCTATAAGTTCATGTCTATTCTTCCCCATGGGTGGAAACTTACATTTTAATTTATTCTTGCTTTGTTCTATTTGGGAAATGTTTCTGATTGTGAATGAATAATGTCATCTTGTCTGATATGTTGGATGGGTAGCACATAGGTTGGGTTTGGTAGCTATAATGTATAGTAAGCATGAGGATAACTTCCCCATGCCAGGTTTTCCAATAGGACCTATAAATGATTTGTACCCTCTGGGAACAACTAACCTCCCAATGTGAGTACAGGCTGTATGATTAAATCAACCCAGAGAAAGAATAAAGAAAAGAGGTCAAGTGTCATTCCTACTATGATATATAATTACTCGTGTTGTTTTAGCTGTGAGAAAAAAACCTAGTCAGAATTACCTATACCATCATTGTTACTTGGAGTTCTTACTTCTTGGACTCAGTCCCACCATTCAGCTCTCAACATAGTAGTCCAAGTCCTTTAAGAATCCTTTCCTTGCCTCTTCATAAGGTAAAAGCTCTGTTAGAAAAGATTTTTTCATCCTTTTCTAAGTTTCTCTCAAACTATCATTATCAATAGTCCTTCCAGAATAAGAGTTAAACTCAATCTCTTTACTGTTAAAATTCAATCTTATTACAAATGACAAAAAGTCAACTTTTTATAGATGGCAGTTAAAATTCTTCATGTCACATGCTCCTCAAAGATCAAAGTTAAAAACACATTAGTCACTAACTTCTAAAGGAATAGCAATAGAGCTATCCTTGTTCAAGATTTCAAAACTTCTTAAGGATGTAGTATGTTGTATATACAAAAATTCTTCTAGAAATATTATTTACAACAGCAAAAAAAAACTGGGAACAATGCATGAGTTCGGTGATTAGGAATGGCTGAATACATTGTGACATATCAATATATTCAAATACTGTTGTGCCTAAAGAAATGACAAACATGAAAAAGCCAAAGAAATGTAAAAAGACTTATGAAGTATTAGAAAGTGAAGAGGTGTGTTCATTCTTCATTGCTGAAGAAGACCATGCCATCAGAGAAATAATGATATGACTTGCACTTGACTTTGTTTTGAGTGAGGGAGGGCTGTGCATGCAGGTCACCAGCCTCACTTCTCCTCCAGAGCCATCTGAATCCAGTGACCAGATATTCATCAGAATGACTGGAGATGACCCATGATGAGGCAGTTGGGGTTAAATGACTTACCCAAGGTCACACAGCTAGTGAGTGTCTAGTGTCTGAGGTGAGATTTGAATTCAGGTCCTCCTGACTCCTGCACTGGTGCTCTATTCACTGCACCATCTAGCTGCCCCATAGAAAGTGAAGAAAGAAGAATCAAAATAACATTTACACTGACCACAGTTACATTAGTAATAAAAAAATAACTGAAAAAAACTTGAAAAACTGCACAAAGAAAAATTATCTGAAGATAATCCTGATATCCTGAAGAGGACAGGGAAGCACAAAGAACAAAGTATTTACCATCTTCTTAAAAGTAAGATACATTCAATTCAAATATGTAACAATACACAGTATACTCAACACAAAAGAGTCAGTTATCAATTTCAATATTCTTTAAAACAATATGGATCACAACTCATCATTGTTTACACATGGTTTTTAAGATAATGAGAGTCTACATTTTCATGTACTTTAATTTACTTGTGTTACTATGTTTGTGTACTTCAATGTGTGTTTGTTGATAATTACTGAATTGTTACCGATATAGCAAAAGAAAAAGAAAAAGGCATTAGACTATTTCAGAAGGTCAAGTGAATTCCCCATCAACCAAAGTCTCCAAAGAGATACTAGACATGCCCACTGGTTGATCATGTTGTAGGGAAAATATCTATTCAGGCAAAGATTGAACTAGGTAATCCATAATTGGTACTTTTATAGTTAATTTTTGAAACTTATTTCTGGTACAGATCTTTATTTCCATGAGTATGGAACAATTTCCATTATTGAAACTCCAAATATTAAATTTTCATTTTAAAAGGAGTGTTTAGTAATATTTTGTTTGATATTTTTTAATTTAAAAATTTATTCCCATCTCCATTTTTGGAGTGTTCTAATAAATTTTAACTTTGTTGTACTCTCAGATCTTCCTAGATAGTTTTCTTTTTTTTAATATCATCAGATTCTTCTTGCATTTTTATGCTTAACTCAGCTCTCTTCATGTTCAGACATTGCCACCTTAAGATAATAAAATCATAGCATTATACAAGAAATGGCCACAGAACTTAGCACTGTCTAGCTCAGGAATTTTTTTTTTTTTATTTTGTATAGGTTCCTCTTGCCATTTTTCTGTCAGTCACTAATGCCCTTTGTTTCTTGGACAAGTTCATCTAACACCAAAACACTACCCACACATAGCTCTCCAGCTCCATGAAGAGTCTAAGCTGCCATTATAAAAATATTTCATATTTTATGTTTTTATTTCATATATATTTATATTTTATTGTACATATTTATTATACATATACATGTTATTATACATATGTATTTATATTTTATTATACATATTACATATTTATATTTTGCTCGCTACCTCTCACTGTGATTCCTATTCTCTCCTTGCTCACTCTCTCTACCCACCATCCTTCAAATCAGCAAAGAAAGAAATAATCAATTTCTCTTGCTCAATTTTCCCCTTTTGCCTAAAAGCATTTCAACAGCTGAGCCCCATATACCTGTACTTATGGGCTTTCCTCTACTTATATGCTCCTCCTGTAATTTCCTTTTCCTTTCTCTGTTTCTCTAGGGATGAGCTCTTCTTGTTAGTTCCCTTTCCCCTGCTCCTGATAATAAAGACCCTGTTAAACACTATGAGTCAGTGATAAAAGTTTGAGCAGCTTTTCTGTCTTTCTTTTTCTAATTCCTATTTATTCTCATCTCATTTCTTGTAAGTTTAGAAGCTTTTAATGACATTTTGTCAAATTGCATTTTTTTCAACTGAGATACATCCCCCCAAAAAAATCCTTTTTATTTTATTTTTCTTCGATCTGATACCAATCTTCCTTCAAGACCCTTATGTGCTGGGTTTCTTTTCGAAAAGGAAAATACATAATGATCTCTTCATTTTCCATTTCTTTTCTCAATAGTCTCTGATTTGTTTCTGCTCTCCAATTAGTGGGAAGGAACAACAAAAAATGCTTTTGAAAAGGCTCCATTTTTTCCCATAATTTTTTTTTTTACTAAAGTGTGACATCTACTCAATTGATCAACAAGCCTCTGTATGCCAAGCACTATGCTAGCCAATGGGGACAGAAAAAAATCCCTGATCTCAAGAAGCTTACATTATAACTAGTTGTCCAGGGCTGGGAGTGGGAAGAGAGAAAGTTATTATCCCTTCATTTAATTCTAATATTAATTATGGTTCCTATTTACTATACTTAATTTACATTATCTCTTTAGCTTCTCACAACCCTGTGAAGTAGACAGATACTAAAGGCATTGTCATCCCACTTCTACAGATGAGCAAACTAAGGTTCAGAGGTAAAGATTTGCCCATGGTTGCATAGCTTTAAGTAGTAAAGACAGGATTCAAACCTACTTGCCTGAGTTCAAATCTCATATTATTTTCCTCTACATTACAAGAACTACTACAAGTTCTCTTAGCTTAGAAATTCTGGGGTTTTTTATTTTAATTTTGAACTTATTTTTATAAATAGAATTTTAATGCCCTTAGTAGAACACAAAAAGAGTATCTGTCCCCAACATGTATAAGCATGCTTTGTGTCTCAAAGGAAGGAAGAATAGACATATCTAGACTCTTCTCTCCCACCCTTCTCCAAGAGAGATTTCATTTCCTATCATTAGGGGAAGGAGGAGGATCAGCCTACTTTCCTCCCCTGAGAGTGGATACTGGAATAGAATCATGCTATTATTTTCCTTAAATATTGCTAATCTCCTAGATTAGCAATTCCAGTTTCAGTGTAACTTCTGATTGCTGTTTCATTATTGGCAGAAAGCACACTCCAAACTTTATATGTGAGGTTTGACTTTCTTCCCAGCAAATCCTGGTTCTATAATGAACATGTAACACAGCCAAAAAGCACATTTATTCAAATCAGTGTCAAAACAGAAGTAGGAGAGAGTATATGTTGTAGACCATATACCAAATAATACGGTATAAGGAAGATTTCACATGGGGAGTGAGATAACTCAGCTCAATCAAGAAAGAAAATCTTAGATCTCACCCAAAAAGAAGTTCCCCAAGATTTACATTGTAGCAAGTTGGGGAAAGGAACAAATGAATATGGACAGCTACTCTAATGTTGGCTTATTTTCAGAATCTTTTCTTTAAGAAACCAGAAGTGAGGTTGGCATCTTCCATCTTCTCTCTCAAAGGCAGAAGTGAGGAGTGACTGAAGCCTGAAAAGACTCAAATTCAAAGAAAAACTTAGAGAAAACTGAAGGGACTTGAAACTCAAAAGTGAACTGAAGAGCTCTTCTCTGTCTTGCTCTCTCCAACTCATCCCTGGCCCCAACACAAGCGCAGGGAGTTGATCTGCACCAATAAAGGCAGTCCCATATCAATGAATTTTGGGACTAAGGGTTACATTCCACTATTTGACAGGAATGCCACAAGTTTGCTTAGCTTAGAAATTCTATTTTTTAAGTTACATTTTGAACTTGTTTTTAAAAGCAGGATTTCCATATAAACAGTAAAATACACAAAGAAGAGAGTGTATATGAAACTATGAATCCCCATGTCATGTTGCTCAGTCATATTTCAGTTGTGTCCAACTCTTTGGGACCCTAATTGATGTTTTCTTGGCAAAGATACTGGAATTGTTTGTTATTTCCTTCTCCAGCTCATTTTGCCATCAATTTTACATTGCATCAGACAACTGAAACTTGGGAAAGACCTTAGGTTAAGAAGACCAAGGTCTCCCACTGCATCCAGGGCTGACTCCAGTCATTTGATCTATATGTTGCCACTGGACCCAGATGGCTCTGGAGGAGAGAGTGAGGCTGGTGACCTTGCACAGCCCTGTCTCACTTAAATCCAGTTCACTTGGAAGTCAAGACATCACCTTCCTGGTGTCATTGGTCCTCTTTGAGAACAAAGGACAAGCAACAATCTATGAGAAGGAGTAGCTGTTCCACTGCAGAACCAACTGGCCTATTCTAATCGAGCAATGCTGCTCTTTCCTTTCTTCTTTTTCCTTCCTTCCTTCCTTCCTTCCTTCCTTCCTTCCTTCCTTCCTTCCTTCCTTCCTTCCTTCCTTCCTTCCTTCCTTCCTTCCTTCCTTCTTCTCCCTTGCTCTTCTCCTTCTTCTCCCTCCATTCATATAAGGAATCATACTTTAACTTGCTCAAAGGAATATACATTTTGATCACTGAAACTCAAAAGATATCTTGGAATTTACAGGCAAGATTTCCTTTTTTCTCTTTCCTAAGTATATATTCTATCATTTAAAAAAAACTGTGACACTTAATTTGCTTGCCCTACATAGTTTCATTTATGATTTCTTGAAATATAACATTAGAAAATCAAGATTTGATAAAGTCTGTTAGAATTCAAATGGCACTACATGACCATGCCTTAAACCCAGATCACTCTGGCCCTAATTGATTGACCAACAACGAGCCTCAGACTAAGCCTCACTTGGTCATTGTTTGGGTTTTGGTGGCTTAGAGTGAGTGTAAATAAAAGTTGTTTCTATTTTGGCCAGAAACCCTAAGAATCTTCCCCCAGACTGACTTTTTTTTTTTGACTAGGTGAAAGAGGCCATTTTTTGCCTCTTTTCTTACCTTGCCTTAATCACTGAATGGGTGTTGCCTCAGATAAAGTATGATCTGGGACACATTTTAGCTCAAAAAAGCCAAAATTTCCCACTGCATCCTGTACCATCTCCAGTCATCCTAATATATATCTTACCACTGGACCCAGATGGCTCCAGAGGAGAGAGTGAGGCTGGTAACTTTGCACAGCCCTGATCACTTAAATCCAAGTCACTGCAAATTAAGACATCACCTTCCTGAGGTCATGGTCATCTTCAAGAAGACAGGACAAACAACAGTAATAGGGATGACTAAGACAAATAGGATTAAGTGACTCAGCCATGGTCACATAGCTAGTTAATGTCTGAGGTCATATTTGAAGTCAGGAAGATGAGTCTTCCTGACTCTAAGCATGGCACTCTATCCACTATGTCACCTATCTGCCCAAATCAGCCATGATGGCTATATGCATGGTTACTATTGTGTTGATTAGTCATGTCTGACTCTTTGTGACCCCATTTAGAGTTTTCTTGGCAAAGATACAGGAATAGTTTATCATTTCTTTCTCCAGGTCATTTTGCAGATGAGAAAACTGAAGCAAACAGGGTTATATAATTTTCCCAAGATCACACAGATCAGATTTGAATTCAGGTCCTCCTGACTTGGGGCCTGGCACTCTAACTACTATGCCATCTATCTGCCATGTTGTACCAATTTTTTAAGTTGTAATAGATTCCCCACATTATTTTCAAAATTCTCTCTACTTCCTCTGAGAAAGTGTATTTGCATTTTTGTATAATATGGTACTCTGCTGCTTTTTTTTTACATAGGACTGTTTTCCTTTTTGCCTTTTTTATTTGCATTTTTTCATAAGACAATAATAGCTTTTCTGTGATTCAAGAATTCCATGGGTTTTGATCACTTCTGTGCCTTCTCAGGTTCTTATATCTTTAAAAAAAAGAATCCCAAGAAGTGTTAGAAATTCATCTTTCTAGAAATATGAAATCTACCCCCTTCTATGGAAAAAAATGATCATGACTATTTTCATAGATGATCTGATTGAAGAATCAGTACCTTACTTTGCCTTTCTGCAGCTATTCAATTTGTTGATTCTTCAAATACACTGCCCTGTCCCTTGTCCTTGATAGAGGAAAGATAAAAGATGTGATGAGTGAAATGGAGATGAGAATTCATTATAAAAATTCTCAGGGAAAGAGCCAAGATGGTGGAGTAGAAAGACTCACATATGCTAGCTCCTAACCCACAGCCCATAAAGTATCTGTAAAGAAGAACTCCCAACAAATTCTGGAGCAGCAGATGCCACACAGTAATGGAGTGGAGGAGATTTCTATTCCAGAGAGCCCTGAAAAACTGACACGAAAAGTCCATCACATACCAGACTCGGAGCAGAGCCCAGCCCTGCATTGGCTGCACGGCACCAAGAGGAACGGATCTGAGCAGGCTTCAGGGACAGAATCTCCAGCAGCCACTCAGGTCCCTCTACCCACAGGCACAAAGGTCACTGAGAGAGCCTGTTTGGCTGGCTGAGGGGAGAGGGGTATCTCCATAACTTAGGCCCCATCGGAAGGCAGCAGATGAGGCAGCAGTGGACAGGGTCTCCAAAAGCAGACAGGAGCTCGGGTCCATTATCAAAGGCCTCCGCATAAACCCCCTGAGGGAACTGAGCCCCTGGTGGCAGCCCTGCCCCAACTCGAGCAGCTGAACTTAATCTCACACTGAATAGCAGCCCTGCCCCCAACCTGAGCACCTGAATTTAATCTTACACTGAATAGCAGCCCTGCCCCCACTGAAAGCCCTGAGGCTGGGAAGCAGCATTTGAATCTCAGATACAAAACACTATCCGGGTGGAACTGAAGGTGAGGTGGGTGTGGAAAGGAATCTCAGAAGTCAAGTAACTGACTGGAAAAATGCCCAGAAAAGGGAAAAAAAATAAGACCATAGAAGGTTACTTTCTTGGTGAACAGATATCTCCTCCCATCCTTTCAGATGAGGAAGAACAGTGCTTACCATCAGGGAAAGACATAAAAGTAAAGGCTTCTGTATCCCAAACATACAAAATAAATATTCAAAGGGCTCAGGCCATGGAAGAGCTCAAAAAGGATTTTGAAAATCAAGTTAGACAGGTGGAGGAAAAACTGGGAAGAGAAATGAGAGAGATGCAAGAAAAGCATGAACAACACCTTGCTAAAGGAGACCCAAAAAAATGCTGAAGTAAATAACACCTTGAAAAATAGGCTCACTCAATTGGCAAATGAGGTTCAAAAAGCCAATGAGGAGAAGAATGCTTTCAAAAGCAGAATTAGCCAAAAGGAAAAGGAGGTTCAAAAGCTCACTGAAGAAAATAGTTCTTTCAAAATTAGAATGGAACAGATGGAGGCTAATGACTTTATGAGAAACCAAGAAATCATAAAACAAAACCAAAAGAATGAAAGAATGGAAGAGAATGTGAAATATCTCATGGGAAAAACAACTGACCTGGAAAATAGATCCAGGAGAGATAATTTAAAAATGATGGGACTAACTGAAAGATATGATCAAAAAAAGAGCCCAGATATCATCTTTCATAAAATTATCAAGGAAAACTGCCCTGATATTCTAGAACCAGAGGGCAAAATAAGTATTCAAGGAATCCACCAATCACCACCATAACGAGATCCAAAAAGAGAAACTCCTAGGAATATTGTGGCCAAATTCCAGAATTCCTAGGTCAAGGAGAAAATATTGCAAGCAGCTAAAAAGAAACAATTCAAGTATTGTGGAAATATAATCAGGATAACACAAGATCTAGCAGCTTCTACATTAAGGGATCAAAGGGCATGGAATATGATATTCCAGAAGTCAAAGGAACTAGGACTCAAACCAAGAATCACCTACCCAGCAAAACTGAGTATAATACTTCAGGGGTAAAAATGGTCTTTCAGTGAAATAGAGGAATTTCAAGCATTCTTGATGAAAAGACCAGAGCTGAAAAGAAAATTTGACTTTCGAACACAAGAATGAAAAGAAGCATGAAAAGGTAAACAGCAAAGAGAAGTCATAAGGGACTTACTAAAGTTGAACTGTTTACATTCCTACATGGAAAGACAATATTTGTAACTCTTGAAACTTTTCTGTATCTGGGTAGTTGGTGGGATTACACACACACACACATACACACACAAGTGCAAGCACACACAGAGACAAAGAATACAGAATGAATTGAGTAGGATGGGATTATATCTTTAAAAAAATGAAGCAGTTAGAGAGAAATGTATTGGGAGGAGAGAGGGAGAAATGGAATGGGGCAAATTATCTCATACAAGAGGCATGCAAGAGACTTTTTAGTGGAGTGAAAAAAGAGGGGAGCTGATAGAAAAACATGATGTTTACTCTCATCACATTCAACTAAAGGAAGGAATAAAATGCACACACATTTTGGTATGAAAACCTATCTTACAATACAGGAAAGTGGGGGAGAAAGAGATAAGCAGGGTAGGGGGATGATGGAAGGGAGGGCAATGGGAGGAGGGAGCAACTTGAAATCAATACTCTTGGAGAGGGACAGGATCAAAAGAGAGAATAGAAGCAATGGGGGGCAGGATAGGATGGAGGGAAATAGAGTTAGTCTTACATAACATGACTATTATGGAAGTCATTTGCAAAACTACACAGATATGGCCCATATTGAATTGCCTGTCTTCCCAAAGGAAATGGGTGGGGAGGCAGGGATGGGGAGATGTTGGAACTCAAAGTTTTAGGAACAACTACTGAGTATTGTTCTTGCTACTAGGAAATAAGAAATACAGGTAATGAGGAATAGAAAGTTATCTGGTTCTACAGGACAATAGAGAAGATGGGGACTAGGGAAGGGAGGGATGATAGAAGAGAGGGCAGATTGGTGATAGGGGCAATTAGAATCCTCAGTGTGTTGGGGTGGGGGAAGGGAACAAATGGGGAGAAAATTTGGAACCCCAAATTTTGTGAAAATGAATGTAAAAAGTTAAATAAATACATTTATATTAAAAAAATTAAAAAAAATATTCAGGTAGGTTGAAAGCTGCTGATTGGAGGAGTAGACAGAAGAGAAAAATAGAAGAAAACATGGGAATCTCAACCCAGTCCCTGAACAGCAGGAAAAGATCAGGGGTGCCAGCAATTAGGAAAATATATAGCTATATGTGCACATGATTTAGAAAGGTTGTCATACAGACAATTTAAAATTAAATGTAAAATATGTGCACAGATGTTTATGTATTTGCTCTGATGATTATTCAGGGAGTACTTTGGGTAGGATATCATGGTAGCTTCAGGGAGCAGATCTTTGGTCCTCTCAGTGTCACCTCTTCAGAGACTCAACTTAACATTCAATAAATGTACCTAATATTCCTAAGACTCATGGGGTCTTAGAGGTCATTATCTAGTCCAACCCCATCATCTTATAGTTAATATAACTGAAGTTCGTGAAAGTGTTTTCAAGTAAATCAAACAGGAAATAAGTGAAAGTACTAAGATAAAAACCCATAAGATTTTAAATTCAAATCTAGGGTTGTTTCCATAGTACCTCTTTTATTTCTGTTATCAGGTAGAAAGAGCTGCAATTGGGGTTGGGGGAAACAGTACATGAATGTTGGAGATGATGATAGTTTCTGTGATTCAGAGAAGGGAAAGTTTCAAGAAAATGATAGGGGACTAAGGAGACTTATAGGGAAGGCTACATACAAACTTTAGATACGTGACAAACAGTGGTCTTCAATTTCAGTAGCTCCCAACATTTCTTGTTCCATGAATCACTTTCCAAAAAAAGTGTTGTGAATTCTTTCAATAATTTAATATATTAATCATAGCACTAGTTTAGTTTCACTTATTGTTTATAATAACTACAATGATAGCTTTTGTTCCCAAATCCTCAAAATTAAAATGTGCCTTACATAATTACATTGGCAAAATATAAAATTTTATTCTTCCTATAATTATGAAACCTACATAAAATTGAAAAATTCTATAATCACAAAGATTTTATATGTGACTTTTAGTAAGAATTAAAAGAAAAAATCCACCGTATACTTATTATCTGAAACACTTCAGATTAAATTTCTTTATTTTTTAAAATTTTATTGAATATAAGCAACATATTAAGGAAATAAGTTACAACAAGATTCTTAATGACAAAATAATCCTATATAAACTTAATTTTGGTATTGAACTTTGTATGTGAAAAATATCTGCTTCAATATTTAAACACTACAAAAACACAGTCTTAAATCTGGTTCTGCACTGAGATTATTTCTGGATTTTTATTTAAGAGAAGGATAAAATGAAAATGCAAATTTACAAAAATATGTGGTAGAAAATAGAAGGAGGATTTTACAAGCTCAGGAGAGATTAGAGATGGAATATTTTATTATTATTTTTAGCCACATAACCAAATAATGGCAAAGAATAGCTATTTGTAATATAAAATATTTATTTTTCTACTGGCAAATGATAAGTACTCTATTAAATGATAAAGTACTTAAATTTCAATTTCATATATCAATTCATTTTAAACTTGTTTATATATAAACTAACCTTTGAAAGGAAAGAATATCCTCAGATGTGACTTCCCTTTCTTCTGCCGCTGGCATACCAACTAAATCCTCACAGAAACTCTTTTGAATGACTGATCAGTGTGACTAACTAGTTCATTTGAAAATTTGCCAGAGAGAATAGTAACATAAATGGAAAATAACTTTAAATCAGAAAAGGGAGGCAACAATATTTCTTCAGAACATTTGTGATCGTTTGTGATGGTTTCAAGGTGACTCATAATGCACATACCCATTGGTCATAGTTTTTCAAACAATCTTACATTTGTGCTGCAGGAATATAAATATTCATAATTTCTTGATCATATTTTTACAGCTGATGATGAATGATTATAGGATAATAAAGGGGAACAAGGTAAATACTCTAGTACAGTATATACCACACAGTTAAGGGTATTGGTTTGTACTTCAATGTTAAGCCATTGTGGAATTTTGGAAACAATTTGATGACTGATAGAGAAACTAAAAATATATTGCAGTCAGAAGGAGTCAAAGTTTGGCATGATCCTTGAGTTGGTGTAGAAACAAACCTATAATACTTCAAGTCTACAAATGCTTGCCACAGAGGAAAAATATATTTGTAATATAACTGGATGATGATTTCTTAAAGTGTTATAAAAAAATCTGGGGCAGCGAGGTGGTGCAGTGGATAGGGCACCAGTGCAGGAGTCAGGAGGACCTGAGTTCAAATCTCACCTCAGACACTTGACACTCAGTAGCTGTGTGACTTTGGGCAAGTCACTTAACCCCAGTTGCCTCATCCTGGCTTATCTCCAATCATCCTGATGAATATCTGGCCACTGGATTCAGATAACTCTGGAGGAGAAGTGAGCCTGGTGACCAGCCCTCCCTCACTCAAAACAAAGTCAAGTGCAAGTCATGTCATCCATTTCTCTGATGGCATGATCTTCTTCGGCAACGAAGGATGAACATACATTCAAAAATATCTACCTGAAATTTCATAGACCATCATCACAAACTTTGGGTTCAAAAACCTCTAAATGGGAACCACTACTCTACCTAACAGCATCTACTTGATAGTGTTGTTGAATAGGTCAAAGGAGATAATAAATGTAAAGTGATTTACAAACATTAAAGTGTTATAACAATGTTAGCCATTAGTAGTAGCAGTAATAGTAGTGGTGGTGGTGGTGGTGGGATAAATATTGGACAGAGTGGATAAATTGCTGGGCCAGGAGTCAAGAAAAATTAAGTTCAAATCTAGCCTCAGATACTTACTATCTGTATGATTCTGGACTAGTCATAACTGCTTAATGCTTTAGTTTCCTTGTTTGTTAAAAGGGATAATAATGATATCTACCTCCCAGAGCTGTTGTGAGGACAAATGAAATAAGAATCATAAAGTGCTTAGTACCATGCCTGGCACATCCTAAGTATTATGTAAATTTTAAGTATTAGTTTTCTCCCTACCCCCTGAGATTTATACCCACAAAGGAGCTAATGGTGCACCTAGGAACAGTATATATCCTTTTGTCCCCCTCTCATGGTTCAATCAGTATTCAACACTATTATTTTTAAATAACTTTTTCAGAATAAATGGTGGTTTAGAATATCTCCCATCATAAAATCTAATGTGGCAAAACAAAATGACTATGACCATAAACTCCATAGTTTGTACAGGTATTATATATGTATATGCATATTTGTATGTATGTATATATATGTATATATACATACATATATATATATATATAAAATCATCTCCATTTTATAAATAAGGAAACAGACTCAAAGAAGTTAAGTAGCTTGGCCTTGGGGCAATATGTGTGTAGAGGTGTACCTATATGAATATTTATGTGCATATGTATTGTTTCCTCCCAATGTAGGAGAGGTGAATGATATAAATTCTTTTAATTTAACTTATTAGTAATTTAAATCTACCAGGTCAGAACTGAATGCACAAAAAAAGGCATGAACAGATGAACTCTTACTTCTCTCTGGTGGCTTATGAGAGAAGAATTACTGTGAGGTTTTGGGTAGGAAAGGGTCTAACAACAACCCAGTCCCCCACTGCACAAATATGCCCTCTCTCATAAATTTTTCTATTCTTATCTTTAATATGTGTTGGTAAGATGTAGTTCATGATCAGAAACCATTTTTTCGGTTATTTTTATTTAGTTGTTTTCAGTTATCTGGCTGTTTTTGACCCTGTTTATGGTTTTCTTTGCAAAGATGTTGAAGTAGTTTTCTTCTCCAGCTCATTTTACAGAATAGAATACTAAAGCAAACAGGGTTAAGTGACTTGTTCTGGTTCAGTAATTTTCTGGGGCCAGATTTGAACTCAGGAGAATGAGTCTTCCTGAATCCAGACCTGGCAGCCTCTTCACTCTGCCATCTAGATGCTTTTATATTATTAATATTAATTATCAAAATTGTTTCTAGGTAACAATTAGAAAAGTAGCTAAATATAAATCCTTCATAAACATTTTAGAATATTTTTTCTTAAAAAAAATGTCTATTGATATTTAATTTGAAGATATGTTTTATATTTTTAAAATTATTAATTCTAAATTTCTATATTCAAATGTCAAGAAGTTTTTCTTTCTTTGCTTGTTTTTTTCTGGTTTCATGCTGTCACCAGACAAAACATTTCCACAAAGACATGGTGCTATCTTATTTAGTCCTCTTCTGATACAGAAAAAAGAGCAAATTCAACAAGAAGAAGCATTTATTAAGAATTTGCTATCTTCCAGACATTATAACAAATCTTAGGAATACAAGTAGAAGCAGAAAGATCCAACCTTCTAGGATCTTACACTTTAATAGATGAAGACAACATACATACACACACACACACACACACAAGCACACATATATACACAAATATATATCGTGTGGGTGTGGGTGTGTGTATAAAAATGCTGAAGGGGATGAGGAGTGCGAACAGAGAAAAGTGTTTAAGCCAGGTATGATTGAGAAAATATGGTGTGCCATCTCTAGAAGAATAAGATAGAACTGGCCTGGGCACTCTCCTTAAATGGAGGTTTTGGAAGGAGCTGTCCAATCAAAAGGAGAGGCTACAAGGGCATAGGGCATTTCCAATGAATAAATTCTCAAATTGGAACGAGCTTCCAAAATATAGTATTTTCTGGGTTATCTGGGGCATAATAGGGGGGAAAAGAAGGACATATTGTGACCTGTTATGATGATATTGTAGTAGTGACAACTCTGGTCCCCACTTCCTGGAAGCCAAGTTTTTGATATTATACTGTTTGTTCTTTTAAACAAGCAGTCAAATTGCTTCATTTTAATTGTCTGACATACATAAATCAGATGCATATTGTTCACTTATTCTGGGGAGCAAAATTAAGTGCTGTCTCTTATATTTTTCCACTTGTTTTAAAATTTGTATATTTTATCTTTATATTCCCTCAGTATTTATGTTAATGAAAATAGTATAATTAGTATATTTCTAAGATGGGCTGTAATAATTTAAATAACTGTGTAACCACTGAAAACCACCCCAACCACTATTTTTTATTAATTGCCTAGAGCCGTAGTTCTCAAACTTTTTGGTCTTAAGACCCATTTAAACTCTTAAAAATTATTGAGTACTCTTCCAAAAAGCTTTATGTGGGATATATCTGTGACATTAACCATGATATAAATGAAAACACTTTAGTATTATGATGAAAATTGTTTGATTTCTTGGACTCCTTGAAAGGATCTGAGGAGCAATAGGAGTCATTGGACCACATTTTCAGAACCATGTCCTAGAAGAATCCTAGTCTAATCTCCCTTTCTAGCCTAGAAAGTTGCAAAAATTAATCAATAGGTTTTAGCCATAGAGAAAGTGCTCTGACAAAGTACTTTATTTTCAGATCTGTCCCACTCACCTCCTAGATGCTCCAAAATTGCCTCTTTCTACATTTGATCAATGCCACATGTATTAACAACCATCCATCACAACTGTTGACTCAAAAGACAAAGTAAACAAAAAGGGAAAAAAACTTTCAAGAAGCAGAGAAGAGTGTCCTACAGGGAAAAGTTCAACACATGCTTCCTGGAAGAGAGAAAGAAGAGATGGGAAATAGAGAATTACCATCTAGTCTTTCTTTCCAAATGGGTTTCAGAAAAGGAGGATCTGCCAAGTCTCTCTGCAGCTCTTAAATTGCTTCTATCTAGTTATGCATGGCAGATCTGTTAGGCTTCTGCCTTCTTCAACTCTCATGGTTTCTTGGATTCTCCTTTTCACAACCCTTGAGGCTAGGAAAGAAATTTTATGAGTTATATTGGTATTTCTCCAATAGTCTTTAAGTAAGAGCAAAACTTCTCAGATGTCAAAAAACACTGGAGTATTTCTGTCTGTTCATTAGGCATTTATCTCTTGTGTTCGTGATTCTAAAGGAGTACTGCAATAGTACAATATATGAAGATAATTTAATTATATTTAATGTATTTTTATGATTAAAAATGAATTGATAGATGTGATATAGAAAAAAAAATTTTCAGGAATATGGAATGGGGAAATTTAGGGACAATTATATTGAATTTCCTTGATAGTGAGGAAAGAAAGTAGATAAAAGAAAGCTGACATGTTACAGATATAAAAACAATAGAAAAAATGTCTTTACTATTGCTAATGATTGATCTTTATGGAATAGAATACAGATACAAAGTTCCAAGGGTTTCACTTTTTGAAGGAGATGGTGATGAGGATCTTATGATCCATGAGGTTGATTCATAAGATATCCTCTGATTCCCTTTTTTTTTTAAAGCATACCATTATAAACCAAAGAATTAGAAAGTTGAGTGAAAGAAAAAAGCCATGGTTACTCTTCTCTGTGGTGAAAAGTCTGTCATTATTCTCAAAAGGTACAACTGAATACCAAGATCAGTATTTTTAATTGCAATTATATAATTTTATTTCTTAAATTTCTTTCATAAAGTATTATATGTATGTTCATTGTGCTCTGGGGAGGTTTTTCAATGTTTAGCACCAAATCATAGGTTGATGTAGAAATAGTTTTGAAGTGAAGAGTCAGAATGTATTGCATGTATGTGTATATGTAGATGTATATATATAATATATGTCTGGATATTATGTATGTGTGCATATACATATGTGTATATATATATATGCATATATTCTTGTATACATATGCATTCATTTTTCTAAATAAAAAAATCAGCCTACATCTCAAAATTGCCCATCTAAAAGAAATGAATATATCTTTTCATGAGAAAAGATTTAGGTTTTTTTTTTTCATAATTCATTGGAAGCATTTCTGAAAAGGATTCCAGCCTAATATAGCATCTTTGGCATGCAAACCTATGAATCCAGAACTTTGACAAAGTAAGATTACTTTAAAATGACAAAATCCATTGAGTGGTGTCTCAATGTACTTATATTTGTAGGAAATAAAGAGAAAGTTTTGACTTTACAAAGAAAGGCATTTAGAAAATGGCCTAAAAATGGGCAAGTCCATCAAAAGGTCATGTAATATAGCAGAAAACCTTGGAGAAGAATAGAAAAGTAGAGTAGAAGACTGCCTTGAGTATGGGTCATATTACACACAGAGTTGTATTAAAGTGCCAACTGAATCACTACTTGACCAACTGGGTGAATATTTATGAAACATAAAACATCCAAATTTGCAAAAAATGGGAAATTACAGGAAAAACAAGTTGAACATTAATATTCACAGAAAGAGAAAAAAGGATCAGTGCAAGATAATTCAGAAATGAAGCTATATCAAGCATCTGGACACCAAAAATTCTGATACTATTTAAACATTCTTTAAACTAGAGTAATATGGAACTCAACCAAAATTTTTCTGTGTGAGAAATGTAGTCCTGATACCCAAAGTAGGGAAAGAAATATAACCATATGTGAATACTACTAATGAACAATGGTTCAAAATATCAATAAATAAAACAAAAAGAAATATATTATCTATAAACATACTACTGAACAATAGTAAAATTACTAGTTAGCACAATAATAGCAAAAATATAAGATTCTATTTAATACTAAGAAGATCGTTAGCATGATAAATCATATTAGTATTAAAACCTTAAAAAAAAAACTTGGCTAAAAGTTAAAAAGCATAGGAATGGAAGAATTTTTTCTGAATGATTAAAAAAAATAAAACATTACTTGAAGCCAAGCAGCAATATTACTTGTAATGGAGAAATAGTAAAAGTTTACATGCTAAGAACAGGAATAAGTAAAGATTTTCACTGTCATATCTATTATTCAATTATATTTTTGGAAATGCTAGATTTAGCATTTTCATATGTGCAACTGCCTATTGGACATCTTGAACTGAATGTTCTATGGACATCATAAATTCAACATGTCTGAAATTAAATTCATTAGCTTCCTTCTTAGACCATTCCCTCTTCCAAAATTCCATATTAGGAAGCAAAAGTATCTCTGTGGATAATATAATGCATTACTAAGAAAATTTACAATAATTGAAATTTAAAAAATTAATCTGATGGATTAAAAATAGACTCAGCAAAGTATCAGAATGCAAAATATCCTTCTATAACTCATCATAATTTATATATCTTATGACAAATAAAAAAGGAAAATAGAAAAATAGGATTCTACTTAAATAAAAATTAAATACATTAAATATTTTAAAGGTCAGCTGCCAATAAAACTATAAAACTCTATAAAAACTATATAAACAAATACATAAATAAATAAAACTATAAAATACTTTTAAAGAACTAAATAATTGAAACATTATTAAATATACAGTAATAGCTTATACCAATATGGTAAAGACAATACTAATTAAATACAACTAAAATTAATATACAATTTAATTCTGTCCCAATCAAAATACCAAAGGGATATTTTAGAGTATTAAGTGAAATAATAATTATTATGTATCAAAGAGGCAGACACTTCTAAGAACCAAGATGGTGGAGTAAGCAGTAAATCTCTGTAATTCTCTCATAATCATCTCCAAAAACTATAAAACAAATTCAAGAATAGCAAGTAGCAAGCCCTGCCTCGGCAAACCAGTGGGAGATCCTGAATCCTAGAGTAGAGGGGCAGGCAAACACCAACAGCAGGACCCTCCATGTGCCTTAGTATGCTAAGGAAACTGGCCGATTTCAATTCCAAAAACTTCCACATGTCTTAGTGTGGCCCAGGCAAAGAGGTATCCTCCTAAAACCAGATCTCCATGTGCTTCAGCAGAATATTTCACTGTAAGCCTGGGGAATTGCACAAACACCTCACTGATCCTTAGCATACACCAGACACCACCATTAGGATCCCAGCTCAGCACCATGTAAGCTGCCGGGCCCCTAAGGCTTCCAACAGCACCAACCAACCTCCACTGCATACCCTCAGCACAGCACCAGACACAAGGGTCTTCCTTGGCCTCAGGCCAACCTCAGCAGAGCACAAAGTAAGCAGCCAGGGTCTACAGTCACTGACACAGAAGCTGGAAACAATGCGTCTTCTACTATGGGAGCAGGACTCAAATTTAAAAGAAGGAAAAATGGTCCCCAAATGAGCAAAAAAAACAAGAAAAAAATCTGACCATAGAAAGTATCATGGTGACACAGAAGACCAAGACACAAACTCAGAAGAGGACAGCAATGTCAAAACACCCATGGGCAAAATCCCAAAGAAAAATGGGAAGCATTTTCAAGCCCAGAAAGTACTCATGAAAGAGCTCAAAAAGGAGTTTGTAAGACATATAAGAGAGGTAGAAGAAAAAGTAGGAAAAGAAATGAGAGTAATGTAAGAGAATTATGAAAAAAAATAAACAGCTTGGAAAACTGCTTAAAAAGTAGAAATGGTCAAATGGAAAAGGAGTTACAAATATCCACTTAAGAAGCAATTCCCTAAAGAATACAATTGGTCAAATGGGAAAGAAAGTACAAAAAAATCATTGAGAAAAACAGCTCCTTAAAAGTTAGAATTGGGCAAGTGGAAGCTAATGACTCTAGGAAAAATCAAGAATCAATCAAACAAATTCAAAAGAATGAAAAAATGGAAGAAAATATAAAATATCTCATTGGAAAAACAACTGACCTGAAAAATAGATCCTTGGGGAAAAAAAGGTAATACATAGAAAGAAAATTATAGACCAATTTCGCTAATAAATATTGGTGCAAAAATTTTTAGGAGAATACTAGAAAAGTGATTACAGCCATATATCACAAGGATTATACAGTATGATCAGGTGGGATTTATGCAAGGAAAGCCAGGTTGGTTCAATATTAGGATAACTATCAACGTATTGATCACATCAAAGAAAAAACAGCAGAAATCATATGATTATCTCAATAGATTCTGAAAAAGCATTTGACAAAATACAGCACCCATTCCTATTAAAAAAAATAAAACACCAGAGAGCACAATCATATAGGGAGCATTCTTTAAAATGACAAGCAGAATCTATCTAAAACAATCATCAAGCATCATATGTCATGGGAATAAGCCAGAAGCCTTCCCAATAAAACTAGGGATGAAGCAAAGATTCCCATTACCATCGCTATTATTTAATATAGTACTAGAAATGTTAGCTATAGCAATAAGAGAAGAAAAAGAAATCGAAGGGATTAGGAAAGGTGATGAAGAAACAAAACTATCACTCTTTGCAGATGATATGATGATATACTTAGAGAATCCTAGAGAATCAACTAAAAAACTACATGAAATAAATTACAACTTTAGCAAAGTTTTAAAATATAAGATAAACCTACATGAATTATCAGTATGTCTTCATATCACCAATGAAACCCAGCAGCAAGAGATAGGAAGAGAAATTCCATTTAAAATAACTGTAAACAATATAAAATACTTAGGAGTCTGTCTGCCAAGACAAACTCAGGAAAAATATGAACAAAATTACAAAATACTTTCCACACAAATAAAGTCAGATCTAAACAACTGGAAAAATATCAATTGCTCTTGAGTAGGAGGAGCCAATAGAATTTAAATACAATTCAGCTTAAACTAATTTATTTATTCAGTGATATGCCCATCATACTAGCAAGCATTATTTTTATAGAGTTAGAAAAAATAACAATAAAATTCAGCTAGAAGAGCAAAAAGTCAAGAATATCAAGGGACTTAATGAAAAAATACTACGGAAGGTGATCTAGCAATATCAATCTATATTACAGTCAGATCTCAAACTTTATTGCAAAGCAATAACCATCAAAAATGGTGAGAGAATAGAGAAATACAAATTTTATCAACTTTGAGGTTCTACTTAACATCTATCAAACTAGCAAAGATACCGAAAGAGGAAAATGACAGATTTTGAAGGGTCTAAGAAAAAATAGGTGCATTAGTGCATTGTTGATGGAGCTTTGAATTGGTCTGGTCATTCTCTGTTGATGGAGTTTGAATTGGTCTGGTCATCTGGGAAAGTAATTTGTAATTATTTCCAGAAAGGTACCAAACTATGCATTCTGTTTGACTCAGTTACACTATTACCACTATACCAAGAAAATCAAAGAAGAAGAGGAGTCAAATGTGTACAAATATTTATGGCAGGATTTTTAAAATCATAAGCAATAATTGGAAACTAAACTGTAGTTCTATTTCAGAATGGCTAAATAAATTATGTTATGTGGATGTAATGGATTATTGTTATATCTTAAGAAATTATCCAAAAAATACATGATTTTAGGGAAAACAAGCAAGAGAAGAACTCTACAAACTGATGCAAAATAAAGTAATGATAAAATATTATAGAGAAAAACAACTTTGAAAGATTTAAAGAATTTTGGTCAATCCAATGATAAAATACAATACAATACAACACAATGAACATTTATTGAATTCCTACTATGAGCCAGCCACTGTGCCAAGAGCTGGGATACAGATAAGAAGAGGAAATACAAACCCTCCCCTAAAAAGATTTACCCTCTGGTGGGGAAGGACAGCGCACAAAAGCAAACTTAAAAGGGAATTGAGGACTAACAAGGTGCACATTGGATGTGAAACTAGGCAGAACTACAGATGGAAAGTACAAAGATGATTTTAAAGTAAAGATCCTAGACTTCTATGAAGAAAAGTTTTAGAAGGAGTTTAATTCTCCATTCTCTAACCCTTCAATCAGAGGGGATAGGAGGCTGAAGGAGTACTGAGCATCCCGAGCTGAGTTAGCAATATGATGGTGAGATTTCAGGTGATAATTATATACTGAGAATCCAAAGAATGAAGAGGAAACCTGGCACTCATTTCTTGACAGAGGGGTGATGAACCTAAAATACAGGAAGAGACATATTTTCTGATATGGCTAATGTACGAATTTATTTTACTAAACTATGCAGTTATGTAGTGAGAGCTTTATTTTTCAAATTTGTTTTTTTTAATTGCTTAATGTGGAGTGACAGTGAAGGGTAATGACATTAATTTTTTTAAAAGACAGAAAAAAAAGACAACTGACAAGTGGTCAAAAAGACATGACCAATAGCAATTCTAAAAAAAAAGTATAAATTGCCAGTGTCTTGAAAAATATTTAAAAGTATTATTCATCAGAAAATACAAATTGAAACACCTTTGAAATACCATTTTCTATCTATTAAACTAGTATAGGTGGTAAACAATGAAAAAAATAATATTAGTGGGAACGTAGAAAAACAATTAGCATATTGGACCTGGAGTCAAGGAAGCCCAAGTTCAAATCCAGATTCAGATATTTACTAGATCTATGACCCTGAACAAGTCAAATAACCTATTTGTCTCAGTTTCTTTATCTGTTAAACTGAAAAAATAATAGCACCTAGCATGCAGGGTTGCTGTGAAAATAAAATGAAATATTTTAAAAGCACTTTGCAAACTTTGAAGTGCTATGTAACTTGTTATTGTTATTAATGTGGTAAAGCCATAAACTAGATTCTTATGGAAATCAGAATTGAATTATGTAATATGTTTAAAATATTCACATTTCACTCAGCAATTCTACTTCAATTAAACAAGCATTTATTAAATCCTCACTATGAGTCAGACACTATTCTCAGCACTTGAGATAAGACAAAATAGCAAAAATGGTTCTAGAGTTTAAAAACTTAACTTTCTAAAAGAGAGACATTATATAGAAATGAGAAGATACAGTATCAAAACAAAATTGGTAGAAGGCAATTTTAGAGGGCATCAAAACTGACAGAGCCTTGTCAAGTTAGAGATTAAAGTTAATGGGAAGATGAGTGAGAGATGAGGTAAGAGGGTCTTCAAATGAGCACGAAGAAAGTGGAACTCCTGGCAAATGACTTTGGCTTTTTCCTATGAAGAAGTAAGCTCCTCACCAGAGAGGATGGGAATAGAGATTAGCATGTGAAGTTTAAGGAAACAAGACAGTTGAATGGGACAGGGAAGCACAAAAGGAAGAGTGGTACAGTTTCTTTGCTACAGGACCCAGTTGAGATAGGCTAGCATTAATTTGTGGGCTAGGTCAATACAGTTCTGTGATTTCCTTCAGTGCCATTCAACAGCACATGAGTTGGAGTGAAGGAGAAAAATGGTGGAAGTCATCTAGATACATTGCAAGGTGAGGCAGGTAATAGGGCAAGAGAACAGGGAATTCAAGATGAGAGAATGGTGTAGTATTTAACTGGTTCAATAAGTGGTAGCGAATGAGAAGGGGAGAGAGTGTAGCCAGTGTAAATGTGATGAGCAGGGAAAGTATTGAGGGAGAGAAAGACTGGAGGTCACAAAGAAAATGAAGAATGGGTTTATGAGAAGTGAGGCATATATAAAGATTAAAAGATAATTATCAGACAAAGAAAACTCAGAATTTTTCAACATGAAAGTAGAACATTTTTAGGTAATGTCAAGATCAAAGTTATGGCTCTGTGTATATATAGGTAAGTAGAATGGAGGAGTAGGTCATGGAAATTGTGTAGACTATGGAATTAGGAAGCTGAGCTGTTGGGGGCTCACGGTCCCCGATCGACCCTCCCGGTGAGTAGTAACCCCTCACTCTGCTTCACGCAGCTTCAGACGTCTCTGGACCCGTCCCCGGGGGCCGGAGCTCGGGCGGAAACCAAGCACGAGCCAGAGTGGTAGAGCAAAGCAGATGTTTATTCAGTAGTTCACATCAGTCCAGTCCCCCCGAACCCCTTGGGGCTTTGCCTTATATTCCTTATCCTTTCCGGGTTCTAGCCCTTAGTTCCCTGATTGGTGATTAAGCCTTGGTCAGCCCTCAGCACCTGTTCTTAGGGCCACGATACTGAGTTGGCTGATCGTGTCCCATTATGATAGGTGGGGGCCCCACTAGTACCTCCCCGAGGGCGATGCCGTACCTTGTCCACGAGCCTTCCTTGTGCCCAGAATGAGGAAGTCACAGGCCAAGCGCGTGACTGCCAGTTAGGGCGGGTATAGACTCCCGGCCGTCACCTATCCACCCAGGAGGTTCGGTGGCGGCCCCTGACACTGAGCAGTCTACTAAAATGAGTGAAAGAATTATCAAGTGGAAGAATTCTATGAGCCATGTACTAAAATTATTGAGAAAAGAGGAAACATATTCAGGAGAAGAAGGATATCAGAAGATAAAAGCTACCAGAATCTGAAGAGTATAATAAATTTGGGTTGAATGAACCTCATAGGAAGAGAAGTTGCTGAGCAATGCTGGTAGAAGGAGAAAATGGTGGTGACAATAGGGAACTGAAAGTGTTCCACCTTTACCACAATGACCAATGAGTTGAGGGCATGAGTGAAAATGCAAATCCATACTAGAAAGGGTGACTAGAGATGCAATGGCATCAAGAAGAAGTCAATTTTCAGTGAGAGCCACCACTGCAATGAATGAAGACATTAAACCATCAACAAAAGAAATGGCAAATAAACTGGATATCATTGCTTTTTAGTATAGTTATGAGGACCAAATAAGATAATATTTGTAAAGTGTTTTTTTTTTAATGGTTAACACATAATAGGTCCTTAATAAATGCTTGTTCCTTTCCCTTTCTCCTAAAAGTTCATTGGACAATGGGATCATATTTTAGAGGGGGAAGGATGATTAAATGTTACATAGTACAATACCCTTATTTTACAGAAAAGTAAACTGAGGCTAAGGCAAGTAAAATGACACACCCCAGATCACACAGGTAGTGATAGAGCCAGAATTTAAACTCAGGTCTTCTGGCTCCAAATTTACCACTCTTTTTGCTGAACTCCACTGCCTTTAGTTAATGTATAATGTCCATGGACTTCATTTCATTTACCAACTGGCAAATAATAGATGTGTGCAAACACATTTATCATCATTAAAAAAACACTTCTTAACATCTTTGTGGGGAGAAGAACAAAGGAAAATTCTTCATTTTATTTTGTCTTTTCCTTGATGCTATCGTTGGTGTTCTTATGATTTTGGTTGCTTTTCTCTAGTTTTAGTTTATATAATTCAATGCTTGTATGAGTTTAGAGAAATTATAGCAAAAAGTTATTTTTTAAAAAAAAGAATGAGCATGAAAGCACTGCCCATTAATGATAATTCAAAAAGAATGAAATAATAAAATAATGTCTTGAAATGTGATAAAAAAAAAAAAAAGGTTTTCTCATGGAGCCCTTGAAAAATGTTTCACAGAATCACAAAGAGGAGAGCAGTGAATTTGATTAACTTAGCTATTATTGTGTATGTGGATAACAGGGCCTACATACTGTATTTTGTTACATAAAAGATCTGCAATTTGAGTATTTCATAAAATTCTGCATTCACTTGCAGTGTCTATATATTATACTTCTACACTGTTACTTTTATTATTAGTTATTACAGAATCTTAAATTTATATAGCTTTTTTTCAGAACATGTTATTTCTTTAGTCTAAAGAACTACCTGATATGGAAACCACACTCCACTGATGCTGATTGGCCATGCATAATTTAGTGACTGAGCTGGGACACTCAGGTTAAGTAATATGTCTGTGGTTTCACAGTTACTGTGTGAGAAACAGAACTTCAACCTGGGTTTTCCTGACCCCAAGCTTAGCCCACTATCTACAATATCACCTTACCTCTCAGATGTTTATATCGAGCTTTACAATTATTAAGTCCACATTTTGTGATTAAAAAATTAGTGATTTCATACACCAATAAAATTAAAGGTGTGTGGGGGTTGGGGGGAGAGAGACTACTTCTGTAAATGACTGTAGTGGGATGGGGAAATTACCTGGTGGTCACCCATCTGGTGATATGCCTCCCCCAACTTATGTACCAAACTTCCACCAGCAAATGTGGAGTGCACCAAATGAACCCTACTCCAAGCCTTTTTAACTTGGTAGAGCATTCCATAGCTTGCACTCTTCCAAGAAAGCTTTCAAGGATGCAGCATCTCCTCTGTGCTACAATGTGAAATCACAGAAGAACTTTGGTGGAGGATTGTCACAAAATATTTTATGTGTATTTTCTCATTACATGTAATATACATATTATGTTCATAATAAAGCTGCAAGGCAGATAGTACATATATTATAACATATATATAATGTATATACATATACATTATAACCCCAGCTTTATAAATAAGGACATAATAAATAAGGAAATTGAGGCTCAGACATATTTAGAAATCCAAATATCCAAATGGCAAAGATATAAAGATTTGCATTCCATCTAGGAATGGCTCATTTATATAGTAATTGCCTAAGGGAATTAAACAATCATAATGAATAATGAAATAATGATTAGCTTAATTCGAAAGAGCTTTGTACTTAAAATAGAAATGGTTTTTGCATTATATTACCTACAGGAAAAATTAGTAGCACTTAACATGTATTTACTGCCCCTGAACACTGGAATTTCTAACAACCAATGTTAACATTTACATTATCCTTAATTGTCAACCCAGTGAACGCTAATTAGATGAATATTTGCAGTCATCTCTTGCAATTTTTATTTTCAAATTTACAGTCATGTTATAGTCATTTTCCACATGGTTATAAGGGAGCAAAAGAGGTCATGGTATGCTGAAGGAATTCAGAAGAGAGAAAAAGAGAAAGAACGAGTAAATGATTTCACCTAGAAGAATAATTGCTACAAAATTATGCCTCCTACATCTAAAAAATATTAGAAAATTAGCCCCACCTCCTCAGTGTTCAGAGCGTAGTACTGTTCTTAGCATAATTAGAATGATAAAACTTGGCAAAACAGAAACATTATCCTCTTCATTTGCTGTAACTTCTAAAGCTGATAAGCTTTTGGCAAAGTTCATTTCCATCTGAGGAGATATACACAAGACCTTTTTCTCCCCTTCACTAGTATTTGAAATACTGGTTATCTTTAGTGCATATCAAGTAGACCTTAAGCCTTATAGAAACTAACATCTTCTTTCCAGAATTGGGCACTTAAAGTTCCTACGAATAGAGATGAAACTATAGCAGCGTTTTCAGGGAGCACTTGGAAACAGCAGAAGCCGACATTCTCTAAGCTCTTTCTGAGGATGAAAGCTTTAACCTTGGAATACCCTTTGATTCTGCTAGCATGTGGAATAGCATCTCTTGAATGCAGCTACTACAGAAGAAAACACAATCAGCCTCCAGTCATTCAGTGAGGTCTCTTACATACACTGTACTATGCCTCTATATAGGAGAGTGTACTCTAGGGTACTCTTTAAAAAAAGAGGGGAAGAAAAAACTTTTCAATGGAGGCATTTATTAAGTGTCTACTATATTCCAGGCACTGCACTGAGGGTAGAAAGACAGAAATGCAGCCATCACTGCCCTCAAGGATCTCACATTCCACTAAGAAAGAGAATTGAGAGGACATAAATGTATGCTCAAAATATACATGAGGTGTGGTGGAGGGACACTAATACCTGGGGTTATGTTAAAAAAAATTCCCCATGGGAAAAGTAGAACCAAAGCTTTATTTTTAGTGTCTATTTTAAAAAATAAATATTACTGATAAATTTTTGTTTTGTATCACCTACGTTTCCTGATTTATGCCTCCTTCCTTCACCCCGTTACTACCTTTATAATAAAGAATAAAAAGATTATTTTTAAAACTTTAGTAAAACTAACCAATACATTTTATAAGTATGCTATTATATTCAGTGTTCCATACCCACTCACTCACCTTTGAAAATGAGGGAAATATATACCTGCCTTTTCATCTCTTCCGGGCATCATGATTTCATGGCATTCGGCTTTGATTGTTTTCATAGTTCTTTCAGTTTCCATTTTTGTAGTCATGTGTATTATTCTCATGGTCCCACTTCATTTGCTTTCAGTTCATATGTCTTTCCATGCCTGTCTGTATTACTTTTATTCATCATTTCTAAAAGCATAGTAAAATTCTTTTATGTCAGTGTATCACAACTTGTTTAGCAATTACTGGGTCAATTACTACAATTCATACCCAGCAATCACTGGGTATGAACATTTTAATCATTTTCTTTACATAGTCCCAAATTGCTTTCCAAATTGTTAGACCGTTTCACAGCTCCACCAATATGTCATGGCTGTGCCAATTTTTCTAAAACCCCTTCACATTTACTATTCCTATCTTTTGTCATATTTGTCAATTTGGCAGGTATGGAGTAGAACCACAAAATTGTATTGATTTATATATAGCTCAGACTAGTGAGTCAGAGCTTTCTTTCATATGGTTCTTTTTAAAAAATTCTTAAATATATCATTACATGTAAAATTTACATATAAAATACATGTAATTACATGTAAAAATTTTAACATTTAAAAAAATTAATTCCATATTCTCTCTTTCCCGTCTTTCCCCCTCCTTTGAGAGGACAACCTGATAGTTATGGTCATGCAAAATATATTTCCATATTAGGCATGTTGTAAAAGAAAACACAGACTCTTCCTCTATCACCAAGAAAAAGATTTAAAAAAAAATACTTCAATTTGCAGTCAAACTCGTTCAGTACTTTCTTGGGGGTGGGTAGCATGTTTCATCATATGTCCTTTGGAATTGTCCTGGATAATTGTATTGCTGAGAAGAGTGAAGTCATTCACAATTGATCATCATACATTATTGTTGTTACTGTGTAAAATGTTCTCCTGGTTCTACACATATCACTTGGTATTGGTTCATGTATGTTTTTTCAGGTTTTTTGGAAAGCAAGCTGCTCATCATTTCTTATGGCACAATAGTAATCTATCACTATCATATACCACAATTTACCCAGTCATTCCCCAAATGATGGATATCATCTCGAGTTCCAATTCTTTTTTACTATAAAAAGAGTTGCTGTAAATATTTGTGCATAGATAGGTACTTTTCCTTTTTTTAAAAAAAAAATTCTCTATATAGATAGCTTTTATTTCTGTCTGAAAACTCTCTGTTCAAGAGAGATACAAGAACAGATACAAAGTGAATTGAGCAGAAACAGGAGAACATTGTGCAACAGCCATATCGTATGATGATCTACTGTGAATTGTATGTCTTTATATATTTAAGAAATGAGAACTTTATCAGAGAAACTTGCTATAAAAACATTTCCCCCTTCTCTACTTTCCATCTATTCTTGGCTACATTGATTTTGTTTGTGTAAAAAAATTTAATTTGATATAATCAAAATTATTGATCTCACTTCCTGTAATGCACTCTATCTCTTGTCTGATCATAAATTCTTCCCTTATCCGTAGATCTGACAGGTAAACTATTCCATTCTTCCCTATTTAGCTTGTGGTATCACCCTTTACATCTAAATCACATACCCATTTTGACCTTATTTTGTAGTGTGAGATGTTAGTCTATGCCTAGTTTATGCCAAACTGTTTTCCAGTTTTCCCGGAATTTTTTGTCAAAGAATGAGTTCTAGCCTCAAAAGCTAGGATCTTTGGTTGTATGAAACACTAGGTCACTATAGTCATTTGCTACTGTATATTGTGCACCTAATCTATTCCACTGATTCACCACTCTATTTCTTAACCAGTACCAGATTGTTTTGATGATTACCACTTTGCAATACATTTTGAGATCTGTTATGACTAAGCTATCTTCCTTCACATCTCTTTTCATTGATTCTCCTGATATTCTTGACCTTTATTTCTTCTCAATAAATCTTGTTATGTTTTTTCTAGCTCTGTAAAATAGTTTTGGTAATTTAATTGCTGTGGCACTGAATAAGTAAGTTAATTTAGATAGAATTGTCAGTTTTATTACTTTGGTTTAGCCTACCCATTAGCACTTAATATTTTTCCAGTTGTTTAGAGTTGACTTAATTTATGTGAAAAGTGTTTTGTAATTGTGTTTATATAGTTCCTAGGTTTGTTTTGACAGACTCCCAAGTGTTTTATGTTGTTTACTGTTATTTTAAACAGAATTTTCTTTCCTGTCTCTTGCTGCTGAACTCTCTTGGTATATATATATATATATATATATATATATATATATATATATATATATATATATATACATATATATGTATATATATATATATATAAATTCTAATGCTTTATGTGGGTTTATTTTATATTTTCTAACTTTGCTAAAGTTGCTAATTTTTTTAAGTGGCTTTTTTTTTATTCTCTAAGATTCTCCAAATATGTCATCATATCATCTGCAAAGAGTAAAAGTTTCGTTTCGCCATTGCATATTCTAATTCCTTCAGTTTCTTTTCTTTCTGTTATTGCCATAGCTAGATTTACAGAAGAATATTGAATAATAGTGGTATAGTGGGCATCCTTGTTTCACCCCCTCATTTTATTATTAAAAACTTATTACTTATCCCTATTACAGATAATGCTTGTTGATTTTAGGTAGATACTGCTTACCATCTTAAGGAAAATGCCATTTATTCCTAGGCTTTCTGCATCCAACTGAATGTAAATTTTATTCTTTCTTTGAATCAATTCTGATGAGAATTTCCAGTAAACCGCACCCCCTTTTTACCTTCTACTATAAAAGTTTTTTTTGTGCTGCTTTTATGTGAGATAATTTATCCCATTCTACCTCTCTCTTCCCCCTTCCCTCAAGGCATTCCTCCTTCTGACCCTTTAATTTTATTTTTTGGCTATCATCCCATCATACTCAACTCACACCTGTGCTTTCTGTCTATGTATACTCCTTCTAACTGCCCTTATAATGATAAAGTTCTTGAGCATAATAAGTATCGTTTTCAAGTAAAGAATGTAAACATTTTAAAATATCAAGTCCCTTATAATTTCTCTTTTTTTAGCTTCTCCTGAATATTGTATTTATAAGTCTAATTTTCTCTGCAGTCTTGGTCTTTTCATTAAGAATGCTTAAAAGTCCTATATTTCATTAAATATCCATTCTTCCCCACCCCAAGGATTACACTCAGTTTTTCTGAGTAGGTGATTATAGATTATAATCCTAGCTCTTTTACCCTCCAGAATATCACATACCAAACTCTCTGATCCTAAGGGAGAAATTGCTAAATCGTGTGTTGTCCTTATGGTGGTTCTATAAAATTTGAATTATTCTGACTGCTTGCAATATTTCATCCTTGACCTGGAAGCTCTAGAATTTAGGAGTTTTCATTTTGGGATCTCTTTTAGGAGGTGATCAGTGTTATTCTGTCCATTTATATTTACCCATTGATTTTAAGATATCTGAGAAGTTTTTCTTGGTAATTTCTTGACCAATAATATCTAAGCTCTTTTTTTGATCATAGTTTCAGGTAGTCCAATAATTCTTAAGTTTCCTCTCCTTGATCTATTTTCCAGGTCGATTGTTTTCTCGGTGATATATTTCACATCTTCTTTTCTCTTTTTTTATGTTGTTTTATTGTTTCTGAATGTTTCATGGATAAAGTCACTAGCTTTCACTTGTTTAGTTCTAATTTTTGAGAAGTTATTTCCTTCAGGCAGGTTTCTTACCTCCTTTCTCATTTGACCAATTCTTTCTACAGAGTGGGCTTTTGCACCTTTTTTTGCCATTTAACTTACTCTATGTTTTTTTAAGGTGTCAGTTTCTTCAGCATTTTTGTGCCTTCTTTACAAAGTTGTGGATCCTTTCTTTTCATTATTTTCTTGCATTGTTCTCATTTATTTCCCCAATTTTTCCAGTACTTCTCTTCTTTGATTTTAAAATCCTTTTTGAGGACTTCCAGGGCATGAGACTGATTCATATTTTTCTTTGAGGTTTTGCATGTAGCTGCTTTGATTTCCCTATCTACTTCTGAGTTTGTGTTTTGATCTTCTCTGTCACCATAGTAACTTTCTATGATCAGGTTCTTTTTTGCTATTTGCTGATTTTTTCCTTCTTGTTTCTTGACTTTTAGTTTTATGTTAAATTTGAGATTTGCATATGAGGTGGAGGGGGTCATTGTTTCAAGATTCAAGTTTTTAGTTCGGATTTTTCCAGAGCTAGCTCTGGGGGTCTGTAAACTCTTGGTTCTTCCAAGGTGGTATGATCTAGGGAGAGGTATATTCACTGTTGTCTTGGCCTGTGCTCTGATTTGTGAGTGACCATAAGCATTCTTTTCTGCCATGGAACCATGACACATATCTCTGCTCCTGATTGTGCATTTCCTTACCTTGGGAATGTGACTTGGAATCTCATATGGGCAATGCAACAGAGTCCTGCTTCTCTTACCAGCAAAGTATACACTATAATCTCCTTCTGTCCACAACACAACTGTTGAATTCTTTCTCTCCCCTCCCCCCAAGGTCCATTGCTGGCTTGCTGGGAGCAACCTGAACTGGTATCGTCTGTGCTGGACAATACTCTACTCTCACTCCAGTGATAGAGATCTTTTCTTCTAACCTTCCAAGTTACCTTGGGAAGGAAAATTGTTTTGTTTCATCCTTTTGCTGATTCTATTACTCCAGAATTTGCTTTGCTGTGTTATTTATTGTTGTTCAGAGGTGAATTTGGGAGAGTTCCAGCAAATCCCTCCCTTTACTCTGCCATCTCGATTCCACCCCTCATTTCATATGGTTCTTTATAGTTTGCAGTTCTTTTGATTGTTCATATCCTTTGGTGATTCGTGTATTAAGGATTGGCTTTTATTCTTAAATATCTCTGATAATTGACTATATATCTTGGATATCAACATTTTATGAGAGATGTGTGATAATATTTTCTCAATTGACTTCTTTTTTTGTCAAAGTTCAAGTAAGTGCTTTTCAAATTAATGCAAATGAATTATCTCTTTTGTCATTTGTAATTGTCTTTGTAATTTGTTTGGGTAACATTTAGCCACCTAACCAGGAGTACGAAATACTAGATTAGATTCTCCTCTATTTTATTATACCATCTTTAGTATTCAGGTTATGTCCATTTTTCTTTTGGCACATTATGTAACCTGTTGATTGGCGCCTACTTTCTGCCCAGATGCATTCCAGTTTTTCCGGGAATTTTTTTTAGACAAAAGGAATGTTTTCTTAAGTAATTTATATTTTGGGTTTATTGTTTGTAAAATGAGTTATTGGAACTAATTGTTTCTGATTCTTAACTTTCCTATTAATCTTTTCCATTGTTCAACTTTTCTATTTTTTAAGCAATACTATAAATTTTTTTATGATTATTACCTTATACTAAAGTTTAATTCTGCAAGTACTGCGTTCTTGTCATTCAACTCTTGTGGAAAGTCATTGTGGCAACTACCTGTATAGGAGCTCCTGCCTCTTCAATAGTAACAGTTAATGAAGGCCCAGAAAAAAAATTCTGAGCACTAAAATCCTTGACACTGTCATATGTCTCAGCATCAGGAAGAGATATGATTTTATCTTTGGAATAAACACTAATAAAGATGTAGACCTTTCCACCTGATTTTCAGCTAAAAGCTTATATATATATATATATATATATATATATATATATATATATATATATATAGAGAGAGAGAGAGAGAGAGAGAGAGAGAGAGAGAGAGAGAGATATTGCCTCCCCCTTTAGAATATGAGCTCCTTGATGTCAAGGACTTACCAAAATCCTTTGTACCTCAAAAGTGCTAAATAGATGTTTTTTATACTCATTTGTTTATTTTTTCCAATATTTTCCTTGGTATTCTAGACATTTTTTTCTCCAAATAATATTTATTATTATTTTATGTAGTTCTATAAAGCATCTATTTGGTAATAAAGCACTTATTTTCATTTTTATTTTATTGACTTGGCTCTCTCAGGAGCATGGAATATTCCTTTAATTGTTTTAGACATTTTAAAAAGAAGAATATTATAATTGTAACTGTATAGGTATTGAATATTCTTTGTTAGATTGATCTCCAAATATTCTGAGATATGTCTTACATGAGACTAGTTATTCTAAGGGACAGCTAGATGGCAAAGAGGATGACCAGGTCTGGAGTCAGGAGGATTCTTACTCCTGAATTCAAATCCAACCTAAAACACTTACTAGCTATTTGCCTTAGTTTCCCCATCTGTAAAATGAACTAGAGAAGAAAACAGCAAACTGTTCCAGTTTCTTTGCCAAAAAAATTAAATCAGGTTATGACTGAAAAAATGACTAAACAACAAAAGTTACTCTAAGAGACAGGGGTGAAGAAGAATTGCATTCCAGTCACAGAGAATGGCTGGTTTAGAATCAGAGGATGAAAATGGAGTATCGTGTATAAAGAACAGTAAGAAGTCCGGTTTGACTGGACAATAGAAAACATGAGGAATAATATACAAAAAAGACTATAAATCTAAGAAGAAACAAAGTTGTACATGGTTCTAAATATCAAATAGAGAAGTTTATATTTGTTCTAAAAAGTAATAGGGAACAAATGTTGTTTATTGAGAAGAGGAGTGACAGTCAGATCTTCTCTTTAGGAAAATCATTTTGGCATTGATGTGAAGGACGGTGTGGAGTGGAAAGAGCCTTCAAATAGAGAGGACCATAAAAAGGTTATTGCAGCACGATGATTGTCTGAAATAGAGTGATGCTTGTGTGAGAAGAGGAAGGAAGCCTTTATTAAATGCTTACCGTGTGACAGGCACTGTCCTAAGAATCTTACAAATATCATCTCCATGGATCCTCACAACTCTGGGAGACAGGTACTATTATTATTTCCATTTTTACAGTAACATAGGTTAGATGACTTCATTAGGGTTAACAACTAGTAGGTATCTGAGGCTAGATCTGAACTCAGCACTTTCTGACTCCAGACCCAGTACTCTTTCCACTGTGTCGTGTAGTGATATAGGGAGGGAAAGAGATATTTGTGAGATGTTATGAAGGTTAATATGATAACATTTGGTAACTATTTAGATATGTGAATGAATAAGAACAGTCAAGGATAAATCCAAGGGTACTAACTTGGATGACTGAAATTCAGGTGATCTGGCTTTTATTTCAGCATCATTTCCATTACCCTACTCTACCTCCGAACCTTAAGAGCAGAAGTATGTCTCTTAGAATAGATTCTTGGTGGACACCCATCAACTGGGGAATGATTGAACAAGTTGTGGTATGTGAATGTACTGGAATACTATTGTGCTATAAGAAATGACAAAGAGGAAGACTTCAGAGAGGCCTGGAAGGACTTATATGAACTGATGCTGAGTGAAAGGAACAGAACCAGGAGATCATTGTGCGCAGTAACAACCGCAGTAGGCAAGGAATTTTTGTAGTAGATTTGCCCTTCAAAACAATGCAAGGACCTAAAACATTCCCAAAGGACTCTTGAGGCAAAATGCCATCCACATCCAGAGAAAGAACTATGGAATTGGATCACAGAATGAAGCAGGATATTTTCTCTTGTGTTTTGTTTTGTTTGGGTTTTTCTCATAGTTTCTCCCATTCATTTTAATTCTTCCATGAAACATGACTAATGTGAAAATATGTTTAATAAGAAAATATGTTTAAATAGAACCCATATAAGATTGAATAATGTCTCAGAGACAGAGGAGGAAGAGGGTAGAAGAAAATCTAAGACTTATTGAAGTGATTGTAGAAAACTAAAAAAAAATTAATAAAAAAAGACTTCTTCAGCATCAAAAAAATATATATATATTCTTGGAAATAATTGGTAAACAAAAAACCCAGTGCAAGTTAAGGTTACATTAAGAGAGGTATAGGGAACTGATAGTACCGGCACTCTGCCTTGGACAGGCCACATCTGATTCTCTTTATTGATTTGTAAATGATTTTCCTACACATTGTAGGAAAGACATTATCAAGATGAAGACTATGCAGAAAAAGGTAAATAGTATCATGAACGCTCTGGAGATCATGCTATAGGAGGATAAGTTAAAGTAACTAAGGATATTTAACCTGGTAAAGAAATGAGGGGAGGGAAGGGGAAAGTATTAAAGTAGTTCTCAAGTATTGGAAGAGCTGACACAGAAAATAGGAATTAGGCTTGTTTGTGTTTGCCCCAGGGGTCAAAACTATGTAGGCATGAGATGCTAGATGCAAGTTGTAGAAAAGCTAATTTGAGAACTGACTTAAGAGAGAAAGGAAGATAATTTGGAATTCATTTTTTTAAATGAATGCTTAAAATTGTCTTTACATGTAGTTAGGAAAAATAAATGTTATGAAAAATAGTAACAAAAGGGGAGAAAGGGATTGACTTGAGGAAAAACTTCCTAATAATTAAGCCTATGCAAAAGATATTCAGGGTCACCTGTGTCACAAGAGGCATTGGCAAACACATTAGTGTTCTTCCTCATATTTGCTCTAATGCCTTCATAATAATTGAAATGTATCCTCTTATTTTGGACTTCATACTTCTGTCGATCTATCTCTTTATTTCTCTCTTTTTCTTTCTCTCTCTCCTCCTTCCCTTCTCTCTCTAGGCCATGCAGGAAATTCTATTGAGAAAGAAAATTAAGGCCTATAATGGACGAGGAATCTGCTCAATTTCACTTCAATTTCCATTCCAGTTTCAATTAGTGGCAGATTTGTGACCTAGATTTCCCTGATTGTACTTCTGAGTGACAGATGAATTTATGTAGCACTCTAAGTTTCCCACAACTTAATCACCCAGGTAATATTTCTACAGCATTATTTGGACTGTCATTCCTCTGCTTAAGAAGTTTCTGAGGCTCCATATTGCCTTTAGGATAAAATACATAATCCTAACCTTAGCAATGAAAACTCTTCATAGTCTGCCTCCAGTTTATCTTGACTTCATCTTGCACTGCTTCATATTCTCTCCATTCTATTCTGTCCCATATGGTAAATCCTAAATGGAGGGTGTCTGAAACAGATCTTCTAAAGCAGAACTACTAAACCCAGGGTCCATAGATGTTTACGTACATACGTAAAATAGTTAACATTTACATATCACTTTAGAGTTTAAAAAATGCTTTCTAAAAATCATTTATTTTTACTCACAGCAAACAACCTTGAGAGGGGCTATTATTTTCCCTATTTGATAGATAAGGTGATTGAGGGAGACAGTGGTTAAAGGTTAATCACTTTCCCAGGGTCACACAGCTAATACATTTCTGAGGCTGGATTTGAACTGGTGTTTTCTCAACTTCATGGACAGCACTCTATCCACCAAACCATCTAACTGCCTCTATAACCTTGATAACCATATTTCATAATTGGTTTCTGTTATAATTCTATGCATTTTATTTTATATATTTAAAAATATTATACTAGAAAGAACGGTCCACAGACTTCAACAGACTGACCAAGGGGTCCATGCTCTACTCTAAAGAATCTCTGCTCTAGAGAGAGGAAGTGATTTCCTCATGCAGCTCACACCGTGAAGAAGGTCACCCACATATAGATTCTGCCCATTGTTCTACTTGGAGGTCAATGCCAGGAAGTGATTCATAGTGTGCAGATCTGAGAGGAAAAGAATTGTTCCTTCAGCAACCCTCAAGCTATGCTTACTTTCTGGAAATAGTCTCTAAGTGTCAGAGTGACACTGGAAAGGAATGTGGGTAAAACTGTGGCAAGGATGCATTTCCCTGAAATGTCAGTGAAATGCCCCACTGATAGCCCCCAAATTCAATCCTCTTCTCTTGGTAGCTGATGGGTTAATTGTCTGAGGATTATTCATTTCTTTAACTGTTCAATGACACCTGTGAGTCTTTTATGGCTTTTGCATTATCTATGAGGTAAAATAAAGGCTCCTGAATTCTGCACACATTTAGTACTTTGGATACTTGCACAGGACCTGAGGAATGTGGGAAAGGAGAGGAGAAAGGGCTTCTATCTACATCTGGGGAAATCTAAACATGAATATACAGAGAATTTCTTGCAGCAACTCCAGATTAGGGTCAATGAGCCAGAAAAAGAAACTGATCCTCCTGGAGTCTGTCCCCAGGATTGAATCCAATCTATTTTAGTCATTTCTTTTCCTGGTAGGGAAACAATATTAGAATAGACATTGATTCCTGATCCCGGATTTCTCAAGGGAGTGCTTCTATATTTTTATGTCCTCGTTTTCTCTCACATTAGAAGATAACTTCCTTGATGGTATGATTTGTTTCATTCATTGTATGTATGTTCTAGGTGTTTTGCTCAGTGTCTGGCATATAGTGGGCTCTTAATAAATACTTCTTCTTGATTCATTGGTTGATATAATGTATGTTTCTGGGAAAGAATTTCAGCAATGTTGAAAACAAACAAAAAAAATGCTATAAGCCTGACATTTCTGTTCAATTAAAAAACTGTCAATAACAACAGTTGTCTCCATTAATGAACAGTGTTAGCCAAAGAATGTAATTAGAGAGTTCCACCATGTATTCATTCCAAATTACAACAGAAAGGCTGTCTCTGTGTTCCAGTCCTCACTTCTATCCTACTCGGTGCTGCTATATGCATAATTCCTTTTGACTATAAACTTCTAATTAGTATGTTCGTAAATGTTGAATTTTGGAGACATGTCCGGAGAAGTAAGGACATGCAAGTGTGTGGATGATTTATTTCTCTTTACCTTGAAGAACTTTACAACTGGGTAAATAAGATTTCAGATTCATATTGTAGCTTCCAGTTTCACTGGATCATGATCTGCTACTGTGGACACATCTCTAAACATATCTGAAAAAATAACTCATATAAGAAGCAAACTATTAGGCTATGTGACATTAGCTGTCAATTTATCTCTTAAGTTTTGTGGATCCAGTTTTCAAATGGAATTTCATTTACCTCTCAAAAATACCTGAAATTACATTTTAAAGAGTCATGACCATAAGATATTTGACTAAAATGAGATCAGCATAATTTTGTACCAAAAAACATAATTATTATATTAAAATAGGTATAGAAATAGTTTTGGCTAATAGCTGAGATTATTCTTTCAGTAAAAACTTTCTTTAAAAAAATAATTTGGTGCTTCTCTCACCATTTTTTAAATTTTCTTAGTTCAAATAAATCTTGGAACTTCCAAATTTCAGACATGCTTGGCATCTTCTGATACCTGGCTTACTTTTCTCTGCCTTGGTCAAAGGCAGTCTTTTCATGGAATCATAGGATATGAGAGTTGCAGCTTCTCAGGAGTTATATAGTAAAACTGATATATAGACAGAAATCCCTTCTACAATATCTTGGAGAAACAGTCTTCTTTTGTCCACTTGAGGATCCCCAGTGAGGAAAAATTCAGTGTCCCAAGGCAACCAATTCCATTTCGCAGTACCTCAAATTGATATAATTTTCCTTTCCTAAATCTGTTTTTATTTTTCCACAGCTTCTGTTCTTAGTTCTTAGCTCTGTCTTTGGAGGCCAAGCAAAACAAGCCTAATCCCTCTTTGTAGCAGCAAGCAGCCTGGCACACACAGGAAGGCCTGCTGTACGGGTTCTTCGATCTACTTTTCTAAAAGGAAAGCAACTTTTGAGGAGTCAACAATCTATTTTAGTTACATTCACCAATAGAGAAATTAAGACCAACAGACAGGGCTTTTGTCTGACCATAAGCAATACACACATCACAGATCAAGAGGCAGATCCAACTGTCTGACCATTACATACATATATACATACATACATAGTTACCAGAGAAGCACCAACATCTGGATTTTCAAAGAGGGAGGCAGCTACCTAGAGTCTCATCTGGCATAGAAAACTTCTTCCATAGAAGCCCCCAAAGCAAAATCTCACCTCTGAGTATATATACACTTTTCAGAATCAGAAGCTACTACCCTCCTGACTCAGTGCCTCATTAGCAATTAAAAAAAAGGTGTGGGTCTTCCTGGAAAACAAGTCTTTCCTAATCTGAGGCCCATTAATGGGTTTCATTAACAGAAATCTCATGAGCATTACACGCATCCAGGTGACAATCCTTCAGCTTCTTAAAGATAGTTGTCATGCTCCCCTTGAGCCTTTTCTACTCCAAGCTAATAATCCCAGATCCTTCAATCCTATCATCCCATGATTTAAAAATCGAACCATTGAATGTCTTTTCTAAAATGCGCTTCCCTTAGATTGTATTCTCCTTGAAGACAGTTGTCTAATGATACAATAAATCTGCAAAGATAGGCTGAAGTCAGCTAGTGACTGTGAGTGAGCTAATGAGTTTCTGTTTTATTCTAGAAACAATGGAGACCCACTTAAGTTTCTTTATCTGCAAAATGGCATTATCAGACTTGTGCTTTAGGAAGATTACTTTTCCAGCTATGTGAGAGAGGACTGGAGGGGAGAGAGACTGTAATCCAAAACATTATTTCAATAGTTCTGGGAAGAGGTGATGAAGGACTGAATAAGTGTGATGTCTACATAAGTGGATAGAAGGGAATTAATTTGAAAGATATTGAGGAGATAGAATCAACAAGAACTGTCAACTGATTGGAGAAGTGGGTGGCAAGGAACAGGGAAGAATCAAAGATTACTTCTAGTTAGCATGCATGTGTCCATATGTACATACATTGATAAATATACACATATGTGCATGTATACACTGCACATGTATACTTGTGCACACATATACATGGGCATACATGCATGTGTGTGTACACAAGGACATACATGTGGATACTTGTTTACATATATATATATGTCCACAGAGAATGTGTGCGCGTGTGTATGTGTGTAAGAGAGGAAAAACAGACAGACAAAGAAAGATTCTGCCCTCGAAGTCCATTATTCCTTATCAGGATGTGAGGAGCATATTTCATCATTAATCCTCTGGCATTATAGTTTGGCATTATAGTTTGTTATTATGCCGATTAGAGTTACTAAATTTTCAGTATTATTTGTATTTATCATATTATTGCCATTCTGTAAATAGTTCTCCTGTTCCTTCTCATTTCACCCTACATTAGTTCATACAAGTTTCTCCAGGTTTCTTACAGGATGGATAACAGTATTACTCTATGATGTGCATACCCCATGCCTCCAACCATTCTCCAACTGAGAGGCAGCCCCGTGGTTTCCAGTTCTTTGTCAACACAAAAAGAGCTGTCATAAATGGGCTTTTCGTTTTACAACTTTATGGTTTGTTTGCCTTAAGGATGATTCCTTCCTTAACCTTAACTCCTTAAGGAGTTCTTAACCCTCTTTTCTTTCTTTCTTGTTTCTCTGTTTAGTGAAATGCATTCCCATACCCAACTCTGTGTGTATTCTCTTTTTTAACTAGTTCAGATGAAAGTGACGTTAAAGTGTCATCTGCTCTCTTCTACTTCTTCATCCTTGTGTGTAAAGACCTCTATACACAAAGCCTCATTCTATAATTGTAATTCTTCTCCATTCCCTCTACCTCACAAAGTATATTTCTTTTCCTCTCCCTTTCCATTCTCCTTTTCAGATCATCAAAACCTAACCAAACCACGGCCAGGACCTCTGTTTAATTCAGGTTCCCCTATGATCTCTAATGATAATAGGATTCAGGGAGATATATGCATTTATCTACCTATTAGAACTTAATCAGGTTATTCATTGTTTAGTCCCTTATGATTGTGTACTCATGCTTACCTTTTATATTCGCTTGACTTCTATGTTTATATTTCAAGTTTCTAGGTAGGTCTGATCTTTTCAGGAGAAATGCATGGAACTTTTCTATTTCATTAATGATATTTTTTTCACTCATCTTTATTGGGTAGGTTGTTCTTGGTTGTAAGTCTATAGCCTTTGTTATAAGTAATGTCATATTCCAAGTTCTCAGTTTCTTCATGGAGCAGATGGCTGCCAAATTGTGTTATCCTGATTGGATCCTCAATATTTGAATTCTTTCCTTTTGGCTATTTGCAGTATTTTTTTAATCTGGAAGCTCAGGATTGTGGCTGTAAAGTTCCTAGGAATTTTCACTTTGAGGTTTCTTTCAATGGATTTCTTTCTATATATAATTTTCCTTTTAATTCTAAGACCTTTTGTGATTTCTTGGAATATGATGCCTAGATTATTGTTATTATTGGGTCATAGTTTTTAGGTAGTCCAATGATTCTTAAATGATCTCTTCTCAATCTTTTTCCAGGTCAGTTGCTTTTGCTATGAGATACCTTATGCTTTCTTCTATCTTTTTCATTCTTTTTAGTTTTGTTTTAATATTTCTTAGTAAGCAGCTATGTAGCACAGATGTTAGAGTGACTCACCTGAAGTCAGGAAGACTCATCTTCCTCAGTTCAAATCTAGCCTCAAGTACTTACAGCTGTGTGACCCTGGGCAAGCCACTTAACTCTGTTTGCCTCAGTTCCTCAACTGTAAAATAAGTTGGAGAAGAAAATGAAAAGTACTCTGGTGTCGTTGCCAAGGAAACCCCAAGTGTAATCACAAAGAGTTGGATATGACTGAAATGACTGAACACGAAGAACAGCACTTCTTGATATCTCAGGGAGTTATTAGCTTCTATGGAGTCCGCATAGATTAGCTTGTAATTGGTTCATTGTAATTTTCAGAATGTAAACTGTCAATTTCCTTTCTAATTCTTGCTTCCGTAAGTCACATTTCTTTTTTCATTTTTTCCTTTAGCATTTCTCATTTAATTTATAAAAATAATTTATACTCTTGTTTAAACTCATTTCATCTCTTCTAGGACTTCTAGATGAATTTATGCTCAAACTTTTTTTTCCTTTGAGGCTTTGTTTATAGATATTTTGCAGTCATTCTCTTTTTCTCAGTTCATGTCTTGAGTGTCTCTTTTAGCAGATTAGCTTCTTACGGCAGGATACTTTTTTTTGTTTACTCATTCTTCCAGCCTAGTTTTTGACTTTGAGCTTTATTTTAGGATTGGGCTCTGCATTTCTAGTCAAAATGTCTGGACTACGCTTTTCTTCTGAGATCTTTCTGTTGCTTTCTTGAAGTATTGAGTGTTCTATTATTCCAGAGCCTCAAAGATAGCTCCCAAAGGAAATCTCCAAGAATTTTACTGCTTCCAAAATTATCTGATTTGCAGTCAAGTCTGATCACTTCCCTTCTAGTCTCAGCTTTTCAAATTACTAACCTAAGTTTGGGTCTGAGCAACAGATCTGTTGACTTTCCTTGTTTGGAATTTCAGTAGGCTGCTGCTGGACTCACCCACTACTAGAAGCTAGGAAGTTCTCTGTTAGTTCAATATGACAGAACTGTAGATTTTTCTTTTGACTGAGATTCCTGACCTGATTATTTCTATCTGATCTTGGTGCTGGAAGCTAGAACTGAGACCCCATTCTTCTGGGATCTGAGCAACATAACAGCTGTTTGTTTCTGAACTTTCTTTTTCCTTGGTTAACAAGATAGGGCTCCTGACTCCTTACCTTGGAATGCCATCCTTGGGCACAAATGGCCTCCTCAATCTACCTTGAATCTGTATCTTGAAACTGGGTATTGAGTTACAGAATGTCAGTAAGCATCTGCTCCTGCACTCTATACTAGGTTAGGCTCATATATTAGATCTAGGACATTTTCCTGTGATGATGCACAATCAGCCTCTCCTTTTGCTGAAATTCTCTACCTGGCATGCTGGACGGAGCATCTTCAGTTTCCCCAGTCCTCTCTGTCTCCCTATGACAACTTGGGCTGGGAAAATGTCTCTCTGTAATATTTTCTTGTATTTCCTAATCAGGATTCAAGTTGATACATTTTCTAGATCCTTTTGGAGGAGTTGTAGAGATGTTGAGGGAGCTTACTGTACTACTTAACCCTCTTAACTCTGTCAATCAGGAAGGAACTGTTTAGTCTTTATATCCCTTGCATCTAACACAAAGCCTTGAGTATATCAATTGCTTGAACTAAAATAGAATAAGAAATTTGATTAAGAAAGAAAAAGGAAAAAAAGTTATTTTCTAATTCAACATTCCAATATTAGGGTTAGTTTTTTAGGACTGTGAAGCAAAGCCCACTTTAGAAATATTTGCCCATTATTTCACTGAAAGGAGTTTCAGTCATTGAGCCTGCTAGGAGTCTTTTTGGTGAGAAAGGGTTGGTGAAGCGAGACAAGCTAGAATTCTGCTCCATGGACTTTTCTGGCAGATAATATTGATGAATTTTGTATGTGTTGGCATAAACAAATGGTGTTCTCCTGGATTTCTTCATAATATAAATTTAGGGCAATGATTCACATGGAGTATTTATTGTTTTGTTACTCTGGAGAACTTTGAAAAACCAAATTTTATCACGGTGACAAATAAAGTGACCTTTTGTGTTTTTCTCCCTTTTCCTTGTTCCCCCATATGTCAAAAATGTGCTGGTAAATGTTTTCATATCCAGGCAGGCTCTCTGGAGGTGTGTGGGGTGTGGGTGGGAATGTGCTCAAGATACATTTTAAAGTTTTATCCATGTTATTAACACTTTCTTAAGTCTAGACAATCACCAAAACAATATGTCAAACTCTAGTTTAGAGTTTGTCAATGAGACTCAAAGAGCTTATAGCTGGAGGTCTTTTTTGATCTATGTAAAAGTCATAGCAGTCATACAGTAGGAATATTTTTAAATGTGTTCCTTAAATTTTCAAAGTCATATTGAAGCTGAGGAGAAGCTGTTTTCCCATGAAACTCAGGTGACTCTCAAAATAAGCAACTTGGATGGAAGATCCCATAATTATTTCTTTTGATCACATAATTATTTCTTTTGCCTACCATATTCACTTACCCAAAATACCATCCCTGAAGCCCTTGAATTATAGGAGGCCCAGAGATGTGGAAGTATAGAATTTTCAAGTTGCAAGAGACCTCAGAGATAATTAATCCCAACCTCTCATTTTAGTCAACTACTGCAGCGTACTTTTAGATTTGAAATCAGAAGACCTAGTTTCAAATCTCAACTTTATTGCCTACTTCTCACATGACCTTGGGCAAGTCTCATCTATAAAATGAAGGTGTGAAACCTATGCAAGATCCAGTTCCAAAAGAGGGAAGCACCAGAGGATAGGTGGAACCAAAATATATTAACAAAAATAATTTTTATTCAAGGAAATAATCTGTTGTTTACAGTAACAGGAGAAAACCAATTAAACCAACAAAACTTCCCAGCTGGCTAATACTGGCTGAATTCAAAATCAATCTACTGGAACTCCAAACAGGGAAAGTCCACAGAACTATTGCTCAAGGATAAAGAAATAAGAACCTTCTGGCATCTTTGACTCAAAGAAGATAGAGGTTTCAATGAGCCAATTAAGGCAATCTTTGTCAATCCGATCATCCCTCAGTATGTAACCTAAAGGACCATGTAAATCTATAGGCATTTGTTATAAAGGTGTCCTGGTTGCCACTACCTGTCTGCACAGGAATTCAATTTGCCAGGTTCGTTCAGTGGTTATTACTACAGCTGACACTGAGAGAGACTTTGCTTCATCCTGTACTTCAAGGTTGTGCTGGGGGGGGAATGTACCCGGGACATACTTTGAAGTTTAATATATATTATTAATGCTTTCTTAAGTCTAAACAAATAACAAAGCGATTACTCAAATTCTGGTGTACAGTTTGCCAGTTTCTGAAGTGTCAATGCTCACACCATAAATTTTCAGCTTTCAGGTAAGTAATTGCAGGCAAGTAAGAGCTGGTGCTTTGTTTTCACCCATTTATCTACTTTTATAGAATGTCCCAAAAGTCTTACTGCAATTCAAAGATAAGTTTTGGGATCAATGTGGATTGAGGATCATATATATGCACTCATATAATATATTTACATGCATATATAAATATGCATATTATGCACACATATGTATACATATACACATGCATATCTATACACACATGTAGATGCATGTTTGTATATAGAGATATATACATACATCTGTGTGTGCATGTATTATACATGTATGTATACATTACAGTTAGATGGTTAGACTATAAGCTCCATGAAAACAGGGGCCATCTTTCATTCTTTCTCTTCCACTCACTCCCACTCCCCTTCCCCAGCACAACGCTCTGAATGTTGCCTACTTTGTTAATGTCTGTGGAGTCAAAATGATGGATTAACTGACTTTTTTCCCTTTCCAAGTAGTTGTTTCAGTGTCCTGAGAAGACAGCCTTAATGTGGCAAAAATAACTGCTGAGAGTTCTCAAATGAAAATCCCATAAGGTTGCCCTTTTTCCTTTCTCCCATTATGCAATAACAGTCACAGTCAGTGAAATCAAAGACAGAACATTTAAAATGGATACAAAGAAATGAGCCCATTAACTTCTCATCAACCCAGGTATTCTTTGCCAGGGAATACAATTGAGGCAAAAACTAGTGTTCATTCTCAGAAAGGATTTACTGCATATGCATGAGCTGATGTTGTTGTGCTTCTAGAAAGGAGAAATAATGAAAGTCATAGAAATTCTTGTCCTGGGGCTCCTCGACTTCTGCTGCTATCAGAAAGGAACTTTCTATAGCTTTCCTTTTCTCTTCCCTCTCAAGCTTGCCCTCATTTTTCAGGATCCTCTAGGGAATGAAAAGATCTGGTGGATGAGCAAAGTTCTGACTTTCTGGAGACCAGATGGCCTTGGTTTTAACACTGACTCATGGCAGGACCTGGAGCAAGCCATGTAACCTCTTTCAGCCTCAGTTTCACCACCATGAAATAACTGTGCCCTGTGTTTTCTGACAGATGATAAATATTCTTTGGAGCACAACTTGAAAAATAGGCTTTGGTGAGAATTATTATCTGTAATGACTCCAATCTCCCACCCACACTCTGAAATTTATTGTTGGTCAAGAATGACTGTACTATGATGTTACCATGGAAACAGGTTTGGTTGGGCCTGAGATCCTTATTCCTTTGAATTCAAGGCAAATTCAGTTACTTGGATTGTATTTCTAAATTTGGGCTACTAACAACCTGGGCTGTATGTAGGGGCATCATAACTTGTACCCTAATGCTTTCAAGTTTGAAATTCGTTTTGGAACTTCCTATTGGCCAAAAATCCCTGTAGGACTTTGAACCTCTACATAAAAATATAATGGAATTTTAACTTGTCAATCAATACATAGCAAATGAGTGTTTATTGTGAGTAACAGTAATGACAATAACAATGATAAAAACAAAAGCTTCTATTTCTGTAGCAAATTAAATTCATAAAGTTATTTACATACATTATTTCATATATATCCCAGACTAACATGTTATTATCCCCATTTTACAGAGAGAGAAAGTGAACCTTAGAAAGGTTAAGTTATTTGTTCCTGAAGAGTCAGAGGAACAAATGAAATACAGGCTATTAAATAATGTGGAAGATATCTATAAAAAAGGAGGGCAGGTCAGATGGCTGAGTCTGTGACCTCAAACAGAATGGGGATAAGTAGTGTAATAGACTGGAAACAATACAATTTAGTGGGAAGAATGCAAGATTTGGTGTCAACAGTACCTGAGTTTGAATTCTGTTACTGTTCCATGCCTTCAGCCTAGGCACAAGTCACTAATCCTGCATAAATATCTATGAGGAACCATTTCAAAATTTTTAGTTGTTTTTCCATTAAAAAATATATAGTCTCTCTCCCTCCCATTCCCTCTTGACCCCACTGAAAAAAAGGAAAAACCAAAAAAAACTTTTATAACAAACATTCACAGTCAAGCAAAATTAATTCCTGAATGGTCATATCCAAAGAATATATATTTCTAAATCTGCACTCTGACAGGTCCATGCTGTCTCTTTCAGGAGGTAATAGCATATTTAATAATCTAACCTCTAGTATTATGGTAGGTCGTTGCATTGATCAATGTTCTTGTGTTTTACAAAGTTGTTTGTCTTTACAATATTATTTTATAAAATCATTTTCTTAATTCTGTTCACTTCATTCTGCATCAGTTCAAACAAGTCTTTCTGGGTTTCACTAAAACGATCCCTTTCATTATTTCTTACAGCATAAAAATATTCCATCATATTTATATGCCATAATTTATCCATGTCTTCCCCAACTAACAGGGGAAGTTTTAGTTTTCCTGTTCTTTGCTAGCGCAAAAAAAATTTTCTATAAATATATATGTATTTTCCTGATTCTTTGATATTTTAGGAACACAGGTCTTGTAGTGGTATTTCTGGGTCAAAGCATATGCAGTTTAATGACTTTCTGTTTTTTTCCCAAATGGTTGAACCAGTTAAAAATGCCATCAACAATCATAAACATGTCTATTTCCCCATAGCCTTTCCAACATTTGCCATTTTCTTCTTAGTCACTTTTGCCAGTCTGAAGGGAACTACAAGTTTGCTTTAATAATAATTTCTTTAATCATTACTGATTTGGAGCACTTTTTTAATGTAGTTTTTGATATATATGGGATTTCCTCCTTAGAAAACCCCTTCTTCATTTTTCTTTGACAATTTATCAATTAGAAAATGGCTCTTATTCTTACCAGTTTAAGTCAATTCCTTATACATCTTAGAATTGAGAAGAGGGAAGCCCTTTTGACTGTCTCATTTAAGATGCTCTTCAGTATTCTAGGGCTTGATTCAATTAGCACAACGTGATCCTCAGGCAATGGCATCTAAAAGACCTTATCTGTATGGCACCTGGGAGCACAGTAAGTACTGATCCGAAGTTTGAAAACACTGACTTCAATTCCAGCCTCAGACACTTACTAGCTATGTGATTCTGGGCAAGTCATTTCACTTCTGTCTGCCTCACTTTCCTTACCCATAAAATGGGAGTTATAATAGTACCTGCTTCCCAGAGTGACTGTGGGATTAAAATTAAGTAATATTTGTAAAAACACTTTTTAAATTTTAAAGTACTACATAAATGCTGGTTATGGAGAGGTCATGAGCCATTTGGATTCTATTGGATATTCTCCAGGGCAGTAGCAAACATGTTCAGTGAGTACAAATACCCCTATTTAATACTTTGCTTGATAGTGACAGTCATTAAACAAATTAATAATCTCTGTAGCTATAGTTTTTAGATAGTTTAGCATGATTTTGACATATCCTTGAGAAGAGAGATGTTATAGTCAAAGACAATAATTGTTTGGAATATAAATATTTTTTTTTAATTAGGTGATGGAAGATGGTAGAAGACTGACCATGGTATATATAACACATGCATTTATACATATATGTTACATATACTTATATGTGTATATGAAACTGAATGGAGGACAATAAACAGAAGGAAATTAGAAAATATTCACACAAGCATTTTAAGTGTCTTACTTATTTTTGGCTTCACCTGCCTTTTAAAATACATATGTGTGTATTCATCCCTTTGCCTTCCCAAACCTCCATCTAACCCAGACTATTCTCACCTTTTGTTCAAATATAAAGCATGAAGTAAAACTTCAAAGTTGTTTTAGTTTTTATACTTCCTATTCTTAGTGATTTGCAGCATCTTTTATATGCTTGTAAATAGTTTGGAATTATTCTTTTGAAGATTTTTTTTGTTCCTATGTTTGGATCACTTATCCTTTGGAAAATGGTTCTTGTTCTCATATATTTGTGGATATCTGCTAGTTGACACAGTTTGGATCTTCTTCTAATGGCAACTGATTTTCATTAGTTAAACTTCTGTAAAAAAAATTATTAAAATTTCTGTTGCTGTTTCTCATTTTTTTTTCTCATTTATTTTCCATTTTCAGTGCCATCAACATTTTCAAAAGTCAAGTATGGGGTATTTTAATTACAGAGCATAGCTTTTTTTCTCATTTTTACACTTTGTTCAATTTTTATATTCATTTCAATCTTTGAACAAATTAGTCATTTGACTAGATAGATGACTCAGGAATGAGTCCTTTTCTATTCATCAAAAGTATAACAGATTTCCTTTTTTAAAAAAATGTTATTTAGTGCTTATCATGTTTAGCACTTCTTTATTTTTGAACAAAATATTCCAAATAAGTGGGCACAAAAATAGTCTACAAACCTTTGACCTTTTTCATTTTTTATTCCTAAGCATATTTTCCAATATTCCTTTTTCCTGACATCCACTATCTTCACCTTTGCACTGGACTCACTGAGTATCCAAATATTTATTGATTAATTCTGTTAGGTTTGTCAAGTCCTTCATAGAATTTAAAGACAGTTTAAAATTAAATGCAAGGGAAGGCAGAAAAGTACCATGCAGGATATATATCTGTGTGGAAATCCATAAACCTCAATGTGGAAAGAGTGAAAAGCCTTTAGGGAGGTAGAGGGAGTAAAAGACCCATACAGAACACTAGAAACTGAGCATTATAAACAGAGCAAGAGACAAAGACAGACAGACTTGCAACCTGGACCAGATTAAAGTGTAATTGAGAAATATTTCAGAAAATGAAACTGCAATACAACACAGGTACTATGTGGTTTTCTAAGTCAATATGGCCTTCATGGATTCTCATTGTAAGATTTAGCCTATATGAGTTTGATACCACTGGTCTAAAGAAATCTATATGAGTTTGACATGAGAGATTTACTTTCATGAGCTTAGATTCAAAAAGAACATATCCAAAATTAAAAGCAAGGGTACAAAAGCAAAGAAAATACATGAAAGTGGTATTTACCTCCAAGAAAACTCAGAATGAGCTGAGGTTTGCAAAAAAAAACTGAAAAAAATGATAAACTAGTGTGTTTTAATCTGTGTCTATGGTAAGAAAAACAGGGAACAAATAGACTTATTTTGGGGTAAAGGTGGTGAATTTCTAGCCCATTGAATTAGTTGACCAACAAGAGTGATTAATCGGTCAATGCTAACCCAGAGCAGACTCCTGATTTATCACAGGGCTCTCTGTTCTTATCCTCCTTCTGTTCAGCATTTTAAGCAATGAATTAGAGATTAGAGATTAGCAATGAAGATAGAGATAGGGACCATTACTGAAGTTGAAGATTGAAGTTGAAGGGAGTAGGGAGAGGTAGCGAATACAATAGATAACAGATGTGGGATGTGAAATGGCTGTAACAGGCTAGAATGATGAGCTGAAACTAATGAATTTAATAAGATTAAATATAAACCTCATGTGCTCAGAATGGAAAAGATATGACTAGATAAATATCATTTCACCTGAAAAAATTAGACATTTTAATTAGCTCAACATGTCAGTCATAGAATGAAAGTATCAATAAAGTTAATAGAATTTTACTTCAAGTCAACAAAGCATTTTGCACTCACTATATTCCAGGCACACTGAAAAATGCTGGGGACACAATGAGAGACTTAAGATAGTCACTGCTGTCAACGAACTCAGTTCTAATTTGGAAAAAAAAAAAAACCAACAAAAAACCCCATGCAAACAACTATGCATACAGGATAAATTGGAGATAATCTCAGAGACCTTTTTCTAGAAGGTGATACTTAGCTGAAACTTGAAGGAAGCCAGAGAAGTCAGACCTAGATCAATACCTGCTATGTTCTACTTGTAACAGAAGATGATAGATAGATAGATAGATAGATAGATAGATAGATAGATAGATAGATGATAGATAGATATGTATATGTGTATATTTATGTGTGTACATATGTGTAGATGTGTGTAGATGTATGTATGCATGCGTATATAGATATGTGTGTATATATACCTATACATACACACATGTATGTGTATATATGTATGTATGTATGTGTATATATATATATATATATATATATATATATATATGTCACTTGATTACCCACCCTCTTGAGATAAGTCTCTTCAAATTTAGATTATCAGATGCTGTCACCTAAAAGTTTTCTCTTGCTGGCAGGACTGGCTTATGTTGGGTTTTGTTGGTATAGACTTTTGGAACTCACGGAAATCTCCACACCACAATGGGGCATGGAGTTAGAGACTTAAAAGAAGAATGGAATCTTGGACTGTATGAGAGAATAGAGTGCTGAACTTGAAATCAGGAAAATGTGGCTTCAAATACTTATTAGCTATGTGACTCAAAATTAACTACATAACTTCTCTGAAGCTCAGTTTCCTGATCTCTCATATGTGGAAAATAATACCTACCTCAAAAAGTTTCATGAGAATGAAATGGAGGAATGTGGTGTACTATCCAAAACCATAGGAACATAATATCCAGAACAGTTTGCATCCTACTTGTTTGACCTTAGTGGAGTCATTCAACTTTCATAGGAGTCAGGGGGTAGACTAGAGGACCTCTGATATCATTTCTATTCTGAGATCCAAACTGTCTCATTTTATTATCCTGATCAAAGTACACTTGAAATCTCCTGTTCAGTTCTGTACACTAGATGATGAATTGCTGATTTATGTATTGTGGAACTTGTCAAGGATAGTTAGGGAAGCTGAAATAATATTATGTAAGGATTATTTGATGAAATTGCAGTATTTATCCTAAAAATAAGAAAATAAGCCTAAAACATAAGAAAATAAAAAAAGAATTCAGTGACTGCTGTATGTCTTTAAATATTTAAAGGTTTACCACCTGGAAAATGGATAAAACTAGCTATCAGGCTTAAGAGGGAAGAACAAGGACTAGTTAATAGAAATTATCTGAATGGGAACTTTGTCTCAGAACAATCTTTGTCTCAATCAATCAACATTTATTAAGCAACTACTATGTGCCAGGCACTGTGTTAAGCACTGGGTATACAAAAAGAAGTCCATAACCTCAAGGAGCTTAATCTAATGGGGAAAGCAGCATGCAAACAAATATATGCAAAACAATATATTGGAAAAATAGGAAATAATTAACAGAGGGAAAGTTTCCAATAAAAGAAGGGATTTTAGCTGGGACTTGAATGGAGCTAGGGGGGTCAGTAGGTGAAGAGGAAAAGGGAGAGCATTCCAGGCAGGAACAGCCACAGAAAATTCCTAGAATGAGAAATGGAACATGTTGTTCACAGAACATTTGGGAAGCTAGCGTCACTGAATCAAACAGTATCTGGACAGGCATAAAGTATAAGAAGACTGGAGAAAGTGGGAGGCAGTGGCAGGGGTAGGTTATGGAGGTCTTTCAATGTCATACAGAACTATTGCTATTAACAGTACTCTTTCCCACTGCCCCCTTTAAAACCTTTCTCTATTATTGAGCATGTCCTTCAACTTTCCATCAAGTCTCCCAGATAGAGAGAGCCTAATAATTCTAGTGATTATCAAAGCCAATATGGTTGGAGAATAATTTGAAATGTGAATTGTTATAATTTTAATCAACTACTAAGAGATTTAACAATGTTATCTATTTCCTTTTATCATTAATCTTTGAATATGTCTGCATCTATTTCTGAGTTATAAAGAAGATTCATAACATCTCAAATGTCTTTTTAGTGATAGAAATAGGTCAAATCCATTCTTCTGGGTTCCAGGTTCTTCTGGGATTGCCAAAGGAGTCTATAATAGAAAACAGGTCAAGAACCCCTGGTTCAGAGGGCTGTTATGAGTAGGTAGGTATGAGCTTAGACCCAAGGAGATTTCCCTGGTGAAACACAATGTTTCCAAATAGTTTTGTGGGTTTTTCCATTGGAAGGCATTAACTGAGGAAGGAGTGCTATGTTTATCCTCTGCAAGACAAGAAAGATAATCTTGCCATTGAGTTTATCCACAAAGGCAGGAGGAGTTCTGGAAGGGGACAAACTTGCATTCCTCCCACCTTGCATGCAGTTTACCTACACACTGCTGGGGATGATTGGGGGAGAGACATTTAAGACCTTGAGCAGGTAAGCGCAAAATTGAAATTGTTGCTGAGAAGAATCAGAGAAACTGCAACAGGGGTTGGGACAGCAGCCAGCTCCATAGGCATCCAACTGGAGGAGGGAAGAAATGACAGAGTGCTTTAGAGTTCCAGTACATAACAAAATATCCAAAGCAGCACTTTTGGCCGTAGCAAAAAATTAGAAATAAAACGGATGTCTTTGATTAGTACAATAGCTGTCAAACTGTGGTATATGTATGCAATGGAAAATTATCATGCAGTAGAAAAGAATGAACATTAGGAATTCAGAGAAACATCATAGGATTTATATGAACTGATGCAGAGGGAAAAAGCAGTCAGAAGAACAAGCTGGAGAACAAATGATAAAATAAAACTCCTACTTCTTGTTAGAGAGGTGGGGGTCTATCAGGGTAGGGCATTGCATACATTATCAGATATGGTCATTGTTTCAGTTGTCTTTAACTGTTTTTCTTTGTTGTGAGGAAGGGTTCATTTCCAGGGAGGTAGAAAGGATATTCGAAAATTACTGACACCAAAATAAGACAATTGTAGTTAGCTTTAAAACTTATTAAAAATAATGAAGTATATGCCTTACCTATAGGAAGTCTTTCCTATTCAATGAGAGAACCTACCAATGAGTGCAGCTCTTATGAGCATGCACATAATGAAGAAAAGTGGAGGAGAAACCATAACTATACATGCTTTCAAATCCAGGTAGGGATCACATCAGAAGAGCACAATGTGGTTGTCTTAAGGTTGTTGCTGATGTTGAGCTCATCCTTCGTTGCCAAGGAAGACCATGCCATCAGAGAAATGATGACATGACTTGCACTTGACTTTGTTTTGAGTGAGTGAGGGCTGTGCAGGTCAACTGCCTCACTTCTCCTCTGGAGTTATCTGAATCCAATGACCAGATAGATATTCATCAGGATGACTGGAGATGACCCAAGGTGCAATAATGGGTACTCAGCTAGCTGGGCAACTCAGCTCCTCCTCTCCTGTCTGTCTCCCCCTCCCCTTCCTTCTCTCCAAAGGATGGTAAATTTGGATGGCCAGAAGATGCCCAGTTAACTTGGGTTTACTGGTTTTAAGGACTGGTCTTACTAGCCAGTAACCCCACTTACACATATTAATAAACCCTCTCCAATTTGTACCTCCTTTGGTATAATTATCTTCAAAATAATCTAAAATTGTGACTGTTGGACAATGAGACAAAACACATCTGGGACAAATTAAAGAATAGTCCCCATGTCCTTGCCAGGCATACTGTAGAGGGAATTCATATTCTAGGAAAGGGATTTGACCAGATAACTATAAGGCCTCTTCTAACTCCGATTCCATGATTAGGAACTATTAAGTTGATAGGAAGGAGATGCCATTTCCTGATGAAATCATCAGGGAAAGATATATAAAGGAGATAGAATCTGAACTGGATAGGATATTTTTAAGCAGAGAAGAATAAAGAGAAGAGCCCAGGTGAAGGAAATAGCATAAGCAAAGAAAAAAATTATCTGTTTATCCCTAGAATTACTCAATTGAATTGACTTATATTCAGCCATCATGGCTTGATAACTGGGATCCAAATTGTGAAATGTACCTGTCAAAAGTCACTTTTTGCTACCAATAACCCAAGTAGACATTCTTCTTCAGAAGCACTGAATTTTTGTCTCCATGTGCCTCCAAACACCTAAATGTGAAAAAAATACATATTTCATAGAACCAAAATCTAGATCTTGAACATACATTAGAGGTCACCTAGATCAACCTCTTTATTTTACAGATAAAGAGATTCTTCTTTCACATTATTCCATACTATATACTTTATAGTCCAATAGCCCTTTTCTTCTTATTACTCTTCAAGCAGGAAACTTCATCTTCTGACTCTGCCTCTTCACTGGCTAATTATCCCACATACCTGGAGTACTATCCCTCCTCATATCCACTGACATCTTCTTCTCCACTATGGCTATAGAGCAAAGATTTCTCCCTAATATTTTACTTCTCTGCCAATGTTCAGTCCTCCTTGCTTCTTTCACTGCCTCTAATCTAGAGCCTCAGAATTTTTTCTATCCAGATTTTGAGATAGCTTCTCACTTTTATAAAAAGTACTTAGAATGTGATTCAGTCTCTCACACTATAGCTTTAATTGGTTCAAAGAACATGCCATGTTCACATTTATTTCTGATTAAAACTGTTCACACTTAGTCAAAAAGCTACATTAGTTACGTTTTTCTTGTTATATATATCTTGAATATAGATAGAACTTTGCATGCTATTATCCCATTAAATGTAAGCTTCCTGAGGGCAAAGGACTGTGGTTTGCTTTTATTTGCACCCTAGTGCTTAGCACACATAACAAACACTTAATAAGTGCTTGTTGACAGACTGAACTAGGAAGGTAAAACGGTTGCCCCAAGGTCTAGCAGATAATGAGGAGCAGAGTTGGGACTTGAACTCAAGGTCCTATGACTCTAAGTTCAGCCTTCTTTCTCCTACAACACTCTACTTGACCTTTTATAAGACCATATTCAAAACAAAGAACTCCTAACTGTTTTGGATTTGAAAAGCATCTTAAAATTTACAGAAGAATTACTTTGGAGTGGGATAATCCACCTCCATCAAGAATATGCATATGGCTACGACCAATATTCCAATTATCTGGCATTCTTAGCCTCAGAGCCTCAAGAGATTAAGGGAAGAGGTTATCCATTTCTCCAGAGAGAGCATTTAGGGCACATTTGCAACACTGAATGAATATGAAACTAAATTAATATTCCCTAGAGAATCTAATATATTTTCAATGAATATAAACAACAGACAATATTTCCACAACAGAATTCGACTCTCCAAAATGCCTTCTGAATAAGGACTCTCTACCTCTGAAAGCTACAAGGGTGAGATTCTAGCCTAAGCATGACTCTGAACTCTCTTGACATTTCTCTAATTCCAGAGAATTCCCTTCTGGCAACACATCTGAGACCAAGTTAAGTTTTTCCTTTTTTAAATCAACATAAACTGAATCACCATGTTGACTCCAGATCTGTCTTTTTCACATAATGGGTTTTCTGATGAATAAGTTATTTGGATCCCAAAATGACAAGGTTTATTTCGAAATTCACAGCCGCTTTTTATTCCTTTTTGCTTACTAGAATTTAAAACTGCAAGTCATATGTGTTTGAATTTTGGAAGAAGAAAAGTCATATTTGATAATGTGCCTGAGTCAATAGGATGGCAGGGGAAACAGAGCACTAGACCAGTCATCGAAGCTTGAACAAAATTGTAGTGTTGGGTTCTAATACGGACTTCGTAAATTCTAGATTATAAACCTGTGATGTTGGACAAGTCTCTTCACATCTTTGACACTTCAGCTTTCTGAGCTCTGGTGCCCTACATATGTGTCAGGGTTTTGCTAAGGATCAGATGCAATGAAAAACATGGGGGGAAAACTTTACAACCTGCAAAATAAAAGTTAAAATTATTGACCAGATATGAATATTTCTATTATAACATAATCTCATGTGCAAGAGGGATTAAACCAAGTTTGTTGACCTCAGAGGTCAAAACTAAGAAATTGGGGAAGGAGGGATTTAGAAACAGCAGATTAACATTTAAAATGTAACAAAAACTTTAATAACCTCTAGACACTATTGTATCTTTAAGAGGACAGATAATATTGATAAACAGTTACTAAATTGTGGTAGAATTAGTCTGTGCTAAGAGAGAGATTAATTTAAACAGTCATTTCCTGACCTCCTCAGCCAAAATTCCCTAACAATTACACATATCCAAAGCTGGGCTGCATTAGAAGGTGCTGAATACCCCCATCATTGTAAGATTTCAGCCAATCAATTAAAGAAGCAACCAACATGTATTAAATACCTATTATGTTCCACAAACTAAGGATAAAAAGCAGAAAATGAACTGCACTCAAGAAGTTCCTATTCGAACAATGGAAACAGCAGGTAAATATATAAATTTATACAAAGTAAAGGCAGGTAGATGATGCAGCAGATATTGTGCCAGACCTAGGAAAAGGAAGACTCACCATTCTAAGTTCAAACCTAGCCTAAAATTCTTACTGTCTGATAACCTTAGGCAAGTCACTTAACCCTGTTTGCCTCAGTTTCCTCATCTGTAAAATGAGCTGGAGAAGGAAATGGCTTTTTGTTCAATTGATTATACTTCAATAAATATGCAATCATAAATGATGATTGAGGTCCTACTTTGTGCAAAGTATTTTTCTTTCATAAAAGTATTTGTTTTAATGGATTTTTATCTGTTTTGTTTCAAAGGGGCAAACATTTTCTCAACTGGCATCCATGTGATGATCTATTGCCCAATTATTTGAAGGATAAAAATATAGATAAAAATTGACAGGATAGTGCCACATGATGTCCTAAATAAAAGCCTGGGAAAGAAGAAACCAAGAGATAGAATGAAAACAATGAGCAGTATCATCCAGAAATGTGTTTTTTTTTTAAATTTCTAAAAAATTTTACTCATGAGGTGCTTGGCATTGAACCAATACCAGACCACAGTATTCACTTAATATTGAATCAGAATTCTCCAGAATTTTCTTCTATACAGGATGTCTCAAAAGTCTTTGTGTAGTTTTAAGCTAGTGAAGCTGAAAAAGCTTAACATTTTCCATTTGGGACATCCTGCATAACCCATGATACTGAATCAGATATTGGGAAACCCTTTCTGTAAAAAACTAGAATATCCAATGTCACAAATATTTATTACATTCCTCTTGTATGTTCCAGGCACTCTGACAGGCGGTGGGGACATAAAGACAAATATAAAATATTCCCCACCCTCAAAGAGAAAAAATTCAAATTACATACAAAATGAAGTTGAAATAATTTAAATTCTCCTGCCTTATCTGTGCCTATTAGTCTCCTTTTACCCTCTGCTTTGGAAAGTTCATGCACTTTCCTTTAAAGGAAGCTTTAAATTTTCAGGGCTCCCCTTAAGACCTTTTCTGTTTTGCTCACAATTGACTCTCTCAGAAGAGCGTTTTGTGAGAATGTGTATGAAGGACACTATATAAAAATAAATTGGATTGTAGAACCAAGTATTACATTTTATGTGCGTTTTACAGTTTTCTCATTTTGGTAAAAAATAGAAAAAGCTGATCCTCCTACCCTATTGCCATTGGCGAGTACTTTATAAGGTGATGTTCTTCCTGATCTCGGTGGGAAGAGACAGCAGTATTATATTGAGCTTCACCCTTTACACGTTATTGATTTTTTTTAATTAAAGAAGGCTTTGCTGAAAAATAAAACGAAGCAGGAAGTTGTTATCTACATTGGAAGTGTGGGAGATTGACTCGGGTGGGGGCAGGATTGTTTAATACTCTCCCCTTGTGCTTTGGAAATTACTTTCTTGAAGCCTATTTATTATATATTTGTATCATGTGTCCTAACCCAAAAAGAAATATGGAAGCATTTACCCTATAATGTACAATGTTAGAAAAACTGATCTGTGTGATCTTGACAAGTCAGAAAATCTCTGAGCCTCAGTTTCCTTTTTGTAAAACGAGAAATGTTGAAGTAGACAACATCTAAGCCTTCTGGCACTATCATCCCCTCAGCTCAGGTCTGTAGGATCAGATCAAAACTTTGAAGGACTAGAAAGCCCTTTCACAGGGCTGGTATGAAGAGACACATTAGCTTTCTGATATTTGCTTCTCTGCAACAGTGTGGTGAATAGCAAGAAATGTCTGGAAGGATGGAGCACAGTTTCTTGTTCTCAAATATATGTAACCCTCAGCAGAAATTCTCTTCTCATCTCTATATATGTTCTCTGTCCCACAAAGCCCTGAAGCACAGAATTATGCTTTGTACTAAAAGATTGCTGAACTAAGACCTGTGTGATATCATTCCATTAGCATTCTGTACTGCCTTGGTAGAAATTACCAAGTTATGGTTATTCAGTTATGGTCTTTTTTAATGCTTTACTCAACATGGGATCCCAGTCTCTTTTAACTTCTGAAGTCCAAGAAAGGTTATTGACATAAAAATTGTTATTATTAAATAGCTAACATTTATATAGCTATATATTTCAATTGATCATCACAACAACCTTGAGAAGGAAGTGCTAGCAGACCCATTTTCAGGGGAAGAAACTGAAGCAGAGAGAAGTTAAATGACTGACCCAGGGTCATACAGCTACTACGTAGATATTGAAGACCAGATTTGAACTCTGCTCTATGTACTGAATGACCTAGCTACTCCTCTAAGAATTGGGAGAGTAGCAGAGAAGGGTCAGATTTGCCTCTGAAATACAGCTTTTGTTCAAATCAATTCAACTCAACAAACATTTATCAAGTGTCTTTTATGTGCCAGGGCTCATGATAGGACCCGGGAATGCGAAGAAAGAAATAAAACCTGTTCACAAGGAACTGAATTTTACTGGGGAAAATAACAAATTTATATACAGACATAAATAAATTCAAAACACATATAAAAAGTAATCTGAGGACCTGAACTATCAAAGAATCGGGAAATATCTCTTATAGGAGACAGCCATTGATCTGAGCCTTGAAAGAAGTTCAACTCAAAGTGAATGGGGGAGGCCTGTAATCATTCAGACTATGCCAATAATATTAAATTCAAAAGCACATTCTTGGTTAATTTAATCCATAGGTTAATTCAAGTTCTAAGTGTATTTTTAACTTAGTATTGAACATCAATACTACTACCTAAACTTGCCTGGTAACAACCATTTCTAATTAAATTTATTTTAATGAATAAAATACCATAACTTTAAACAAATATTTTTTCCTATTTATTTCAACCCAGCAACTCACCTCCTTTCTTAGCTTGGTCTGCCTAAAGGCTGAATATATTTTTGTTTCTTTCACTGTCTTTGGTGTCCTTGGAGAGGTGAGGAGGAAGACCATATTACCTATTTTCAGAAAAATTGAAATGCCTTAAACAAACAAACAAAAATATCTAAAACAAGGAACTACACTCTTATGGAGGTGGGGGATGGAAAGTCACATACTCTATAAGCAAAGGGGAAAACCTGGCAATAAAAACTGTCCTTTTTTACCTACTAGACCAAAAAACAATCACCATAAATTAAACGTTGCTATCACGGCTGTGTTTTTCTTCCAAGGAGCTAAAAATATTCATTATTGATCCTAGAAGATTGAGAGTCAAAGAGTCTCACATCAAAATTATTCATCAAAATATTTTGAGGTTTTCAATGTATTATATATGTGTGTGTGTGTGTGTGTGTGTGTGTGTATACACACATCTGATTCTAGATCATGTAATGTCTCACATTGTATAGCATTTGGAGATTTTCAAAGTACCTTGTTCCCTTAGATGTGTAAGGTCAACCACCTTTGCCAGGATTACAGGCTATCTGTAAATCTGATGCTCTATTAGCAGGACTAAGTTGTCTTTTAGAGCTAGGAGGAACCTTAAAATTGATTTAATCCAGCCTCCTCTTTTTTCTGTTGTGGAAATTGAGGCCGGGAGACAGTGAGAGTGAATGGTCTTCAGAGGATCCTAGAGATATGAAATAAGTAGTATTAGATCCCAAATCTCCTGATTCACAATACAGTTATCTGTCCAGTTTCAAGCTATCTATAACTCATAGGCTCCCAGGTCTGTATCAGAAGAACCTGGAACCCAGAAGAATGTATCTGACCTATTACTATCACTAAAAGATATTGGAAATGTATGAATCTTTTTTAGAAACAGATACAGACATGTTCAAAGAATACTGATAAAAAGAAATGGATAACATTGCTAAAATCTCTTAGTAATTGATTAAAATCATAACAATTCACATTTCAAAATATTCTGCAACTATATTGGCTTTGATAGATAATCACTGGAATCTGGGGCTCTCTTTGTTTATTTGGGAGACATGATGGAAAGTTGAAGGACATAATAATAGAGAAAGGTTTTAAAGGAGTCAGTGGGCAAGAGCACTATTAATAGCACTGTTAATAGTGCCTTAGGCATAAGTCCTAATGTGTAAAGTATGTAACTTTTTTTGCGTTGGTATTTTCCACTTGTAGGAATTTGTTTCCATGATAACAGAATTAATCTGGTGTGTGCTCCATATGTAGCATGATCACCTCTTTGAGAGGCTGATCCTGTGCAGGTTTGGCTTACTTTTGTCTCAAGTGCTTACAACAATTGGGTCTAAGAGTAAGTCTATTATCTAGCTAGCCAGTTATTTAGCTGTCTTATTCTTTTCCTTCTTATATGTACTCCTGTTTATGAGAATTTGTACTTACCTAGGAATATGATAATAGCATGCCTCCCTTGCTTTTAGGTCTTACCAATGGGATCAATGTCTGTTGTTCTCTTCCTCCCCTCTCCCCAATCCCTACACACAGACACAAACACACATACACACACACACAGACACACACACACATACCATACCTAATGCTCTATAGGTTGTCTCTGTTCCCTTGCAATCTTTATAACTTCTTATAAGGGAATGGACTATGTGTTCAGACATCTTCCTTTGTCTAATCCAGTTCCCTTCAGTTAAAGGCAAGGTTGTTGGGTGACAATATATGATGTTGCTTTCATTGGAAACATCATTTCCAGAGCTAATTTCTAGCCTAGGAAGTCTTTGTGTAACTGATGGGCAGAAAGCCAGAGAATTTTATTTTATTTTTTTGTCTTTTTATATATATTTTTTTGGTTTCCCTGGGAGCAGGTTTAAATACTCCTAAATTGGACATGTCCATAGAATCTTCAAGCCCTAAGGACTTTTTAAGAACTTGGCTTCATGCATTTGTTAGGAACTGTGTTGCTATTGCTAACCCACTGAATAACAGTGTGTATGTGTGTGTGTGTGTGTGTGTGTGTGTGTGTGTGTGTGATTTCAAAGAACAGAAGTAGAGGGACAAGAAACCCAAAGTCTTAAAACCCACAAGACCATTCAGAATTCAATGAATTGATCAGTGTAAATGAGTATTTAAAGATCTGGTCAACTGCTTTACACATATACCAATATTGTTCTATACAGATGTATGGAATCATTTGTTCTTCACACAGATGTCATCTTGGAAGACTCAGGAGCTGTCCTGTGCTGAGAAAAATGCTATAACATCATTGCTTTTGCCAGCACAAAACTGACAGTGAGACTCATTATCCCATTCACAAGCTGGGGTTCTTGGTTCTGTAGCTGTCTTTGATTGGTTCTTGGGCTGTCATTGAAAAGTTCAAAGACTATGTTCATGATGTAAATTTAAAGTGTGGACTGAAAATAATCCACTGTTAAATCTTGAGGAGTCAGTTGTATGCTTCATGCTGGGGATAGTTAAACAGAATGAACTAGCTATAAATTCATCACATACCACAGGAGAAAGCTAATGTAGATGTGGATATTCTGTCCCAAAGTTCACCTGACAATGAAGTTAAAATGATAGTAAAACTAGATATGGAAGCTGTGTGATACTCCGAGAACTATACTGCAAACAAGAGGAAATGTAGCAAAGAGCTTAGGACTTCTACTGAATGGCATAAAAACAGCCTATGAGAATCTTGTTTTATTGAGCCACATGTCATTGACTCAGTTGTTTGAGGATGACTAGCAGTGAGAGTAGCACTGTTTGGGACTAATTTCTACTCATTCAACATACTAGCAGAACCCACCTAATTAATACAGGTTTTGTAACACTAGCGCTTTCATCACTCTCCTCATCTTTTGCCAATGTATTTACAAGGACTATGAGGTCATAGGGAAACACAAACACTTCCATATAATTCAAGTCCCTCACTACCCTTTCCATCAGACTAGGAAAGTGACAAATGTCCACAAGATGCCTTGGGGCAAAGTGGTAAAATCCACCCAAGCATATGAAAGTAGTCCTTTCTTTGTCTTCCTCAGTCATGTGAATGTGATATTATGCATTATATAAATCCGATATGAATAGACTAGCACTTGGACTCTTTGCATAATGTATTGGTTCATTTTAGTTCTTTTGTTAGAAGTTCAATAGTTCACACACATGGCCCACATCAAGAAGATACCCTAAATCAGTCAAGGTCAAGCCCTTCTTTGTAAGAGTACTAGTGTTCTCTCTCTGTGTCTGCCATAACTTTAAATGGGATTTCTTTTTCTATCTCTTGCTGTTGGGCTTTGTTACCAATATATATAAATGCAGATGATTTATCTGGGTTTATTTTGAAACCTGCAACTTTGCCAAAGTTCGTTATTATTTCAAGTAGTTTTTTACTTGTTTCTCTGGGATTCTTTAAATATATCATCATATCATCTGCAAAGAGTGATAACTTAGTTTCTTCTTTGCCTATTCTAATTTTCAATTTCTTTTTCTTCTCTTATTACTACAGCTAGTATTTCTAATATCATATTGAATGTGATAATGGACATCCTTGTTTCACCCCTGATCTTATTGGAAATGCATCTAACTTATCCCCATTGCATATAATGCTTGCTGATGGTTTTAGGTAGATACTGCTTATTATTTTAGGGAAAGTTCCATTTATTGCTATGCTGTCCAGTGTTTTTAATAGGAATGTATATTGTATTTTGTCAAAAGTTTTTTTCTGCATCTATTGAGATAATCATATAAATGGTTTCTATTAGTTTTGTTGTTGATATGATCAATACTGCTAATAGTTTTTCTAATATTGAACCAACCCTGCATTCCTGGTATAAATCCTACCTGATCATTATGTGTTGTTCTTGTGATAAGTTGCTATATTTTTTTTTGCTAATATCTTATTTAAAATTTTTACATCTATATTCATTAGAGAAATGGGCCTATAATTTTCTTTCTCTGTATTGGCTCTTCCTGGTTTAGGTTTCAGAACCATATTTGTATTACGAAAAGAATTTGGTAGGACTCCTTCTTACCCAATTTTCCCAAATAGTCTATATAATATTGGAATTAACTGTTCTTTAAAGGTTTGGTAGAATTCACTTGAAAATCCATATGACCCTTGAGATATTTTCCTAGGGAGTTAATTTATGGCTTGTTCAATTTCTTTTTCTGGGATGGGGTTATTTAAGTATTCAACTTCCTTTTCTCTCAATCGGGGCAATTTATATTTTTTAAAATAATCATCCATCCCATTTAGATTATTGAATTTATGGTCATACAGTTGGGCAAAGTAATTTCTAACTATTGTTTTAATTTCCTCCTCATTTGGAGGTTAGTTTACCTTCTAATTTTTGATATTGATAATTTGGTTTGCTTTTTTTTAATCAAATTGACCAAAGGTTTATCATTTTATTGGCTTTTTCATAAAACCAATGCTTAGTTTTATTTATTAGTTCAATAGTTTTCTTAATTTCAATTTTATTAATCTTTCCTTTGATTTTCACTGTTTCTAATTTGGTATTTACTTGGCGATTTTCAATTTGTTCTTTTTCTAACTTTTTCAGTTTCATGCCCAATTCATTGATCTCTCCTTTCTCTATTTTATTCATATAGGCATTCAAAGATATAAAACTTCCCCTAAAAACGACTTTGGCAGTATCTCATAAGATTTGGTAGATTGTCTCATTATTGTTATTCTCTTGAATGAAGTTGTTGATTGTTTCTTTGATTTGTTGTTTAATTTACTTATTTTTTAATATTAGATTATTTAGTTTCCAATTAATTTTTGTTTTATATTTCCATGGCCTTTGATTACATATAATTTTTATTGCTTTATGATCCAAGAAGGATATATTGAATGTCTCTGCCTTTCTGCACTGGATTGTGAGGTTTTTATGCCCTAGTACATGGTCAGTTTTTGTATATGTGTCATGTACTGCTGAGAAAAGGTATATTCCTTTCTATCCCCATTCAATTTTCTCCAGAGATCTATCATATCTACCTTATCCAGAGTTTTATTAACCTCCTTAACTTCTTTCCTGTTTATTTTGAGGTTAGATTTATCAAGTTCAGAGAGGGGGAGGCTGAGGTCCCCCACTAGTATAGTTTTACTGTCTGTTTCTTCCTGTAACTCCTTTAACTTCTCCTCTAAGAATTTGGATACTATACCACTTGGAGCATATATGTTTAGTAATGAAATTGCTTCATTGTCTATGGTACCTTTTAGCAGGATATCGTTTCCTTCCTTACCTCTTTTGATTAGATCCATTTCTGCTTTTGCTTTGTCTGAGGTTAGGATTGTTACCCTTGCTTTTTTTACATCAGCTGAAGCACAATATATTCTGCCCCAACCTTTTACCTTTACCCTGTGTGTATGCCCCCATTTCAAATGTGTTTCTTGTAAACAACATATTGTTGGGTTATGGTTTTTAATCCATTCTGCTATCTGTCTCTGTTTTATGGGAGAGTTCATCCCATTCACATTGACAATTATAATTACTATCTGTGTCTTTCCCTCCATTCCCTTTCCCCCATTTATGCTTTTAGTTCTCCTTTCTCCCTTCCCCTGCATAATAGAATTTCAGTTTTTGACCACTGCCTCCCTCAGTGTTCTCTCCCTTCTTTCAGCCCCTCTCCTTTTCAATCCCCTTTCCCCTTACTACCTTATCCCTCTCTTTTAGCCTCCCCTCCCTTTTCTTTCCCCCTCTCCCTCCTACTGCCTTTAGAGCTAGTTGTATTTCTATACTTAGGTATGTTGTTCCCTCCTTGAACCCAATTAGATGAGAATAACTCTCAAACAATGCTCATCTCCCTCCCTTCTTTCCCTCTACTGTAATATATTTTTGTGCCTCTCCTTGTGATGTAATTTATATTCTTCTGATTCCTCCTTTTCACATCTCTCATTACAATCCCTTCACACTCTTAAATCACATTTTTATCATGTCATCATTCACTTTATACCTCTCCCTCTATTTATGTATATCCCTTTTAAATATCATAATAAATATAAAATTCTCAAGATTAACAAGTATCATCCTCCCTTATAGGGATGTAAACAGTTTGCTCATATTGAATAACAAGGTTTTTTTCAGCCTATTTACCTTTTTATGCCTCTTTTGAAACCTGCGTTTGAAGATTGAATTTTTTATTGAACTCTGGTCTTTTCATCAGAAAGGTCTGAAAATCCCTTATTTCATTGAATGTCCATCTCTTTGCCTGAAATATTATTCTCAGTTTTGCTGGTTAATTGATCCTTGGTTGTAGTCCTAGCTCGTTTGCCTTACAGCATATGGTATTCCAGTCCCTCGGATCTTTTAATGTAAAAACTGCCAGGTTCTGTGTGGTCCTGACTGTAACTCCTCGATATTTGAATTGTTTCTTTCTGGTTGCCTGCAGTATTTTCTCCTTCACTTGATAGTTCTGGAATTTGGCAATGATGTTCCTTTTTGTTTTTAGTTTGGGATCCCTTTCAGGAGGTGAACAGTGAATTCTTTCAATGACTATTTTGTCCTCAGGATCTAGAACCTCTGGGCAATTTTCTTCAATGGTTTCTTGGAAGATATCATCCAGGCTCTTTTTTTCTTCATGATGGCTTTCTGGAAGACCAATAATCCTTAGATTTTTCTCTCTTGGATCTATTTTCCAGGTCAGTTGTGTTTCCAGTTAGATATTTTATATTTTCTTGTATTTTTTCATTCTTTAAATTCTGTTTGATTTTTGATGTCTCATAGAGTCATTACCTTCTACTTGTCTGATTCCAATTTTTATCAAATTGTTTTCTTCAGTTAACTTTTGCATCTCCTTTTCCATTTGTCCAATTGTTCCTTTTAAGGAGTTATTTTCTCCAGTTAGGTTTTGTATTTCCTTTTCCATTTTTTCCAATTTTCCTTTTAGATTCTTCTGTGACTTTTTTTCATATTTTTAAAATCAATGGTCAGTTTTTTTTCTATTTCTCTAATTTGGCTTTTAAAAATCCTTTCTGAGCTCTTCCAAGAATGCTCTTTGTGCTACAGACCAGTTCATATTCCCTTTTGAAGTTTCAGGTGGGTGTACAATCTCAATGCTGACCTCTTTGGTATTTGTGTTTTGATCCTTGTCCCCACAGAAAGATTCTATGGTACTTTCTTTTCTGCTTTGCTTCTCACTCATGATGATCACCCCTTTCCTGGTTTTTAAAGTAGATCTCTGCATCTGAGGTGCAGGGGAATCTGTCCCACAGTTCTTGTGCCTAAAACTTGAGGCTTTGTGTTGTGGCCTCTGGTTCTTTCAGCTAGAAGCTAAAATGCTGCAACTTATCTTGTACTGAGCTGGCTGGTGTTGGAAAGCACAGGTCAAGTGAAGTCTTTTTGGGTTTTCGTGGAGTTACCCTGGAGCTAGCTGCAGTAAGTGTGGAGGAGAGGTGGTCTGGCAACAGGAGGTCTCTGCTGAGCTACAGCATACACAAGCTCAGCAGTTGGTGATCCCATCTGTCCTAGTGTTTTCGCAGTTCCCCTTAGGTTCTGAGGCATGCCTAGGGTCCTGGTGTTGGCAGTTGTGGGCTTCACTCCGTGCGGCTCAGGATCTTCTCCCTATTTGCTGAGGTGAGGCTGTCTGGGACAGCTCTGATCCTGTACTGGTCCCCTTCAGCTACAGCAACAGGGACCCTACTTAGCGATTTTCCTAGCCTCACGGGCTATGAGACTGTTTTCCCCTTCTGCTACTCCCACTGTTCCAGGATTTTTCCTGGGGAAATATTCTCTGGGCTCTTCAAGATCAGCAAGGGGAGGGAGATAGTAATTACCAATCACTCCACCATCTTGGCTTCCCAAAGTCTGACCTCCATTTTTATTAAAGATTGAGCTTATCCTTTCTCATATGCAATTGTCTGTATTAATCTCTATAATCAAATTCCTTTTCTGACTGAAGTCATAAGGTTTTCTCCTTTAGGATCAATAATAAATGCAATAAATGTAGAATCAATTCCCTGTGAAATCTTACTGCCACTGTAATTATTGATTTTGCTGCTATTCAATCAATAAACAGTTTTTTGTCATGTGATTCCAGGCTACGTGAACTTAAGATCCTGCATAATGCTAAGAACTGTACTTTTTTCTTTTTCAGCGTATGTGTCTTTTATGACTCTAGCACCTGCCAGGGTTATAATGTGTCTGGTTAAACCAAGCTTCACTTTGTTATACTCTTGGGAAACACAGTTTTTGTCCTGAGAATATCCCTGAATTGGGTTGGTACTATCTCTCTAGCATAAGATTTTTGGTCTTATCTTTACCTACAGGGAAAGCTACTTTCTGAGAGTTAATCATGACTCTTAATTTCTCTGAGGGTGTGATTTTGTTTCTCATGTAAGCTTCTACTTTCTAAAGCAACTCTTCCTCAGAACATGGCGTAAAAATTTCCTAGGTACAATGTTCAACTGTTAGAACAGCAAAATTTTTGAACCACTCTACTAACACTTGTTCAGTTTCTACTATTAATTTAGAATTTATTAATGCATACTATTAAGCAGGGGTTCCTATTGATCTGTGGTCAGTTTTCCAAGTGACTGTTGGGGAAGCATATCAGGTGCCCAATTTGTCAGCTTGAAGTTGTTTCATGGGAGTTGTGGAGAGTCAGTGATTCTCCAAGGTGTGGTGGGTGATACAAGAAGCTTCTAAGCATGGAATCTCAAGTCCTCTATTATCAAGCAGAGGTGGCTCTGAGTCACTGAGGAAGGATCTTTCAGATCAACTGGTCCAGGCTATGAGCTATTGGGAAGGGATTTCTTGATTGCTATCAGCCGATGTACAAAGCTTTGAGCACAGAGGAGGGTTGCTAAAGTCCTTGATAGTGTGAGGGGTTTGTATAGGTGTTACGGGTGGGGGCAGGATGGAGAACAGGAGTAAGATTACTGCAATTCTTCTGTTTAAGTGGAGTAAGCTTGGCTCTCAATGGCCACAGAGGTAGACCTAGGTAAGGTCCAAGTCACAGAAGCCATAGCTGCCTTCCATTCAATTCAGAATCAGGGTCAGTGGCCACAGGATGAGCAAGAGCTGTGCACTTAAGTGTAAGAGAAATATTTTGACAAATTTATTACATTATTGAGAAACTTTAAATACTCCAAACTATTTCCTGGTATCAGTATAAAATGCCTGAGTTTCACATACCTGAAATGCAATGAAAATATATTCTACATAAAGTTTCAACATTTCCATTTCACATCATATCAAACTTGTCATACTGCTACATCTACAAACCTTCTATTAACTTTTCATTTTGTCAAGTTACTTGAATCCTTTTGTTTATTCATCATCACCACTCTACTACCCCCAAACACACACACACACACACACACACACACACACACTCACAGGTGGGGAAAGAGCAGAGAGTCTGAACCTGATTTAAAATACCATGTAAACTACTGGCCTTCTCCAGATCTGGCAACCAGTTTGAGATACCAGTTTGAAGTCCATGAAAGGAAAATGATTGATGAAGGAAACAAGCATTTATTAAGCACTCACAATGTATATTGGGGACACAAATACAAGCAAGGAGACAGACAATCCCTGCCCTCCAGGAGCTTACATTCTAATTGGGAAAGACAATATACAAAAAGAAACTGAAGTGAGGGGATCTATTGGGTAGGGAAAGGGGAAGGAAATTTGGCTCATTGTTCAGCCCTTGCCATTGCATATAGGCCATCTCTGGAAGATGCTTTTGACAGAAAACCTACACTAATCCCTCAATTTCAGTGCCTTCTCTCTTTTAATTATTTTCTATTTATTCCATATATGTAGATTTCATGTTATCCCCCAATGTTGAGAGGGCATTCTGGGAAGATGATGGAGGTCAGAAATTTCTAGACTTTCTAGATTTTCTCCTCAAACAAACAGAAAATCTCCCCAAAGTGAATATAGAGGAACAAAAACAAATCAGTAAATCAGTTGTCCTCCTAAGACAACTTCAGGAAAGACTCCTAAGACTGAGGTTTGGCCTGAATGATGTGTAAACATCTCCATTAAACAGACACAGGGACTGTCTTTTGCTCCTTTTTATGTTCACAGTGCTTAGGACATTTTAGGCCTTAATAAATTTTTTAACTTGCTTAATTGATCATAAAATGACAGATTTTCTAATAATCAAAGTTTTCCCAAGAATAATAATAATAATAATAGCTTCAAATACTAAATAACTAATACTAATATACAACATGTTAAGGCTTACAAAATGCTTGAAATATTTTTATATGATTCCCACAACAACCCTTTGAGATAGATGCTATCCACATACTATCCATGGAAAAATATAGTGGAAGAGTTCTTATATATTTGGGTAGAAACAAAATGGAATTTTGTGTTTGATATCAGAGGTGATTGATGTATTAGCTGGTTTTGCTGAATTATTAATTACTTTTCTATTATTTTTTATAAGGGGAGGCTCATTGGGAAGGAGAGTACATAGAGGAATATTTGGAAATTAACATGGAGTAAAATCAAAAGACTGATAAAATAAATTAATATTTTATTTTTTAAAAAAAGAATTATAGGATGGGGTCAGATTGGAAAGGGCTTTCAAGGTCAGAAAGGCGTACCAGTGGAAACAGTACCCATATTAATGAGATTAGAGATCCACTGAACTGCTAACATGTATTTCTAATAGATAAGTAGTCAAAGGATATGAGCAAACAGTTCTCAAAAGATGAATTGAAAACTATTTATAACCACATGAAAGAATACACCAAATGACTAATAATAAAAGAAACACAAATTAAAATACCTAAGGTTTTGATGAGATCGGGGAACCATAATATTGAGGTTTGGGGTGCTCAGGACCACAAAATACCAACACACAAGACCCTGTCAAATGAATTTGATTCAAACTTTCTTTCAGTCAAAGTAAAACAAAGTTTATTAAAGATTTGCCATATTGGGTTGATTCTTAAGGAGCCTAAGCGTTTGTGATGCTTGTATTGACAAACCAGCCAGATTGAATATCAGTTAGATAGAATCAGAGCTAAAGAATCTGAGCATCTTCATGGAGACAATATGGAACTTATATATAGAAAGACCCTGGGAAAGGTCCAAAGATGGTCTAGTAGTCTAGGAGGAGGGTCCACGGACAATCTAGATGAGATTGGGATAACTAGTGATGTAATCAAGGGTGGGAAACAGCTGGAGGCAATTGGGAGGTAAAGGCTTGGGTGGGAAGCAAGTGGGACAATCCAGAAGTAACAGACAATGGAGGGTCAGGCTAGGCCAAAGGTAACAGATTTGAATATGAAATGCCAGATTAAATGGAAAGATTCAAGGAGAGTTTAAGGAGGTTCTCAGAGTCCGTACCCTGTCATTTTGCTCTCACACCCTGCAAATTGGCAAAGATGAAAAAAAATAGTAATAATTAATGTTACAGAGGCTATGGGAAGATAGGCACATTACTAAATTGTTGGTAGAGCTACAAATAAGCATAATCATTTTGGAAAACAATTTGAAATTATACAAATAATGCGATTAATGTGTCCATACCCTTTGATCCAAAAGTTTTACTGCTAGGCTTATAACTGAAAGAAACCATTGATAACAAAATTCCCATACACACACGTAAAAGATTTATAGCAGTGTCTTTGTGAAAGCAAAGAACTGGAAACAAAGCGAAAGCCCTTTGATTGGGAATGGCTAAATAAATTGTGGTACATGAATATAGTGGAGCATTACTATACTGTAAAAAATGATGAATACAGAGAAAAGCCAGAAAGATCTCTATGAACTGATTCAGAATAAAGTAAGCAAGGTCAAGAAAATAACATACACAGTGACTGTGACAATGTCAATAAAAAATAACCACAAAAAATACTAAATTTTGAAAATGTCTAAAATTTATGAAAAACAAGTATCTTAAAGGGCAGTCCTAACCCACTCCTTTTCAGAGCAAGGAGGCTCAGAGATGCTGCACATTGAATGTTTCCTGATCTTTTCTGTCAATTGAGCAGTAAAACTGATTTTACCCTCTTTTCTTGTCTTAAAAATATTGTTGTAGAGGCAGGAGGTTCACAAGTTTAGGTACATTACACAAATTTTCATTCTTTTTTAAGATACTGGTCAATTTTATTAATTTTCTTTAACCAGGTGCCAGTCATTATAAGTGCTGAGGATATTAACACAAGTAAATGAAATAGCCTCTGCCCTCATAGAGTTTATAGTCTAGGAAGTAAGAGAACACATTAAGGCAAGATGGAAAGCAGTGGATAAGGGATATGGTTTGAAGCTACTGTCTAGGGAGTGAGGTAAAAATTGAGACTCAGGAAAGACAAATTGAGAGCTCATCGAGCACAGCCTGGAGTAATTCCCAGAGTTGAGTTCAGCTTTACAATGTGAAGGTAGCAGGTGTGAATACTGAAGTAGAAAAAGCAGAGTTTCAATATGACAACTGGGAAGTAAGAAAATAATTCCAGTAAGGACAAATAACAAGTTGTTGAAAAGATCACAGATGCATAGGGAACTTGCCCACCAACTTAGATTTTTAATATCTGTGGAAACTACAATAGTGTTCCATGACACACACAAAAAGTCAAGAATTCATACTCTAGAACTTTTACCCAACGTTGATTCTTCCTCTAACTCTAGCTGGCATCCATTTTCAAGACATATATGATTTGTTGTTCATTCTTTCTGACTTCTAATATTCTACCTCCCACAGATTTCCCCAGCTTCCAAACACATAACTGTACTAGAAAGGTTTTGACTCTCTGTAACCCCTATCAAATAGGGACTGGTCTCCTGGGGTAATCTCCCCATTTTGTTTTTCTCTATACCTACTATTCTCCTGGGTTTTCTTAGGACATCAACTCTCTATTATGGTGCAAAGGAGACTCATTGAAATGGTCTCTCTCTTATCAGAGTATGTTTACAACTCTATTGCAACTTCAGATCAGGTTCCCTGAATTTCTGATGCTTTCTTTTGAATTAAGGTTCCCACAGCTTCAGATTTATATATAAGCAGTTTCTCTAGGGCAAGAGGAACTCCGCTCTCTCACCCTTGCAAGCAGTTCTCTCTCCTCAGTTCCATGTTGGCCTAGAGTGATCTATTCCAGTCTTCGGCTTCTATTCATCAGTGCTTAGACATAGTGCCTTGGTTGCCATTAGTTCCACCTGTGTATGAACTAGAGGATATGGGGGGAAGGGGGAAAGGATTATGCTGACCTGTCTACCCCCAATTATTTTTCAATCCACCAGATTCCTTCAGTGATTCTATGTGACTTTATTCAAATTGCCTTCTACAAAAGAAAAAAAAAGTAGAGGGAGGGGCATGGCACTCCTAGAGGAAAAGATTTATGGTCCTAGCTACATAGACATTCACAAAATGAATAACTAAGGGGATAATTGTATTTGCATACAAAAGGACTCTTCAAAATTATTCTCTGCAGGCTGCCTTTAAATAGTGAGTTTCTTTGGTACATAATGATTCAAATTATGCACAACTTTTACAGGAATATCTCTATTGTATGGAGCAATAAAAATCCAAAATCCAAATGAACTGAGCCTAGTTAATCAATTCAGTGGAACAGACTTTGCTTAATGTTTTGGGATTTCAGAGCTTCTCATCTTGCTGTGGCTCTTTTCATGAGAACATATTCAATGATGTTTCCAACAGGATTAACTCAAGTTTACTAATGAAAACTATTTAGTCTAAATCACAAGTCACCACAGCTCATTCGAAATGTTTCCAGTCAAGTGTTCTATTTCTTTTTGGCTCCAATACTCTTGGCATCTAAATGTTTAGAGGAAAGGATTCAAACACCTGCTAGAGAAGGGACTTGTTGATTAAATGTCAACCCCACTATTAGGATGCACCTCAAATCCCTCCATTTTTATCTGAAATGGTACAGAAAAGACACCGTTGGAAAGTTTTATAATAAAAGACACAATATTAAAATGCTTTTCAGAAGCTTTTGGAATATAGAATAAATACTAGGGCACTTTTTCTCCCTCCATTTTAAAACCCTGCCTATGGAATTCAATTCCTATTCATGAAATGGAGGTGACCCTGAGTTTTCAAAGGTTATAACTATGCCACTTTTTACACACAAGTCACCATTGACAACACAGAGCACTAGCAGACATTGGTGTCTTTCTATTACTCTTTGGACCTTAGGCAATATTGGTGCTCCTGGGGTTTTGATGTTGCATAATGAAAGTTATATGACAATGGAGCCAAGAGAGCCAAGGATTAGGGAAGCTACTCAACCAAACTCTTTTACAATTCCCCTCCAAATAACTTTAAAAGAGCACCTCAAATCAAGTTTTGGAGTGGGAGAGGCAACCAAAGTTTGAGGTAAGACATTTTACCAATCTAAGAAAACTTAAGAGGTCAAGAGGAAAAGTCAGTGAGACAGGGTAGAGCCCTGCCCAGAGCACACATCTGGGGAGGTAGTAACTGTGGCTTCAGTATCAGTAGCACCAGGAGCAACTTTGGGAGTTATCAACCTAGAGATGGTAAGACAATTAGCCAGCGGGGACCCTTTTTAGCACTACAACTTGCATTAATTGGCAACTCACTCATATGAAGTTCTTGATCACACTTTCAGGGCAGAGAGAATGTCAAAAGATGGAAGTTTAAGGCAAAGAGAGTGCTAGAGCTTGTGACCAGGGTCCCCTTCCTGGGTAAAGATCAGATCACAGACCAGAAGAACAATTACTATACCTCTCCCAGAATAATACCACCTTGGAAGCATCAAAAACTTGTGGGCCTTAACAACCTCCAGAATTGACTCTGAAAACAGTAGCAGAAAATAGACTGAATTTTGGGACAATACCTCCCCACCCCAAGGTGAGCAAAATCTAACTTTAATATGAAGTTCAAACCCAAGAAAAGGGTTGTAAAAATGAGCAAACAGCAAGAACAATAAAAAGAATTTGACCATAAAAAGCTACTATGCTGGCAAGAAGACTAAGACAAACTCACTAGAAAACAACAATGTGAAAACATACAAGCAAAACCTCAAAAAAAATGCTAATTGGACCCCAAACCAGTAAGAATTTCTGGAAAAGTTGAGGAAAGAAATGGGAGAGGGAGGAATGAGAGTGAGGCAAGGAAATTAAGAAAAGAGAATTGTCCTTCATTTTCAAGGAGATCCAGTGACATCACAAATTATAAATTGGATTTAAGTGAGGCAGAGTTGTGCAAAGTCATCAGCTTCATTCTTTTTTCCAGAGTCCTTAAGTTCAGAGGCAGGAGAAAAGTCAAGATGACTGGTGATGGTCTGGGACACAGAGAATGACCTTGGTGTCTTTGATGTCTAACCAACCTTTAAGCACTCCACAGCACCTGTTTCACCACCTTTATGGTCATTGGAGCAAATTGTTCTAATCTACCCATTCCACTGGGAGAAGTCTTCACGTGCTTGGGGTAGACATCCCCCTAACTCACCAATGGATTTGATGCCTGTCAATTACCCTCAAGATGGTTTATCTTGTCTGCTGAGACAGTTTATCAGGGTGTGGCTACTATGTAAGTAACAGAACCTTGGAACCACAACTTAGTAAAAGAGGCACAAAAAATACTGACCAAAATAATGCCTTAAAAGACAGAATGGGCCAAATGGTAAAAGAGACAAAAACCCACTGAAAAGAACTCCTTATAAAGCAGAAGTGGACAAATGGAAAAGGAGATAGAAAGTTTCACAGAAGGAAATAATTCATTAAAAATTAGAATTGGGCAAGTGGAAGCTAATAACCCCATAAGACATCAAGAAACAATAAAACTAAGTCAAAAGAATGAAAAACATAGAAGAAAATATGAAATATTTCGTTGGAAAAACAACTGACCTGGAAAATAAATTGAGGAGAGACAACTTAAGAATTATTGAACTATCTAAAAGCCATGATCAAAGAAAAAAAATAGACTCATATTTCAAGAAATTATCCAGGATAACTTCCCTGGTACCTTAGATCCAGAGGACAAAATAGAAATTGAAAGAATCCACTAATTACCTCCTGAAAAGTTCCCAAAATGAAAACTCCCAGGAAAATTATAGCCAAATTCCAGAGTTTCCTGCTCAAAAATAAAACATTTCAAGTAGCCAAAAAGAAAGAATTCAAATACTGTGGGGCTACAGACAAGATCACCCAAGATTTAGTGGTTTAAAGGAATGGAGGACTTGGAATGTGATATTCCTAAAAGCAAAGGAGCTACAATTACAACCAAGAATAACCTACCCAGGAAAAACTGAGTATAATTCTTCAGGGGGAAAAGTGAATATTTAATGCAATAGAGGACTTTCAAACATTCTTGATAAAAAGACCAAAGCTGAATAGAAAATATGACATTCAAACACCAGATTCAAGAGAAATATAAAAAGGCAATTGTGAGAGAGTAATCATAAAGGTCTCAATAAAGTTAAACTGTTCCTATATGGGAGGATGATATATGCAACTCTTAAAATCTTTATCATTATTAGGGCAGTTAAAAGAAGTTTACATAGACAGAGGGCAAAGGTGTAAATCAATTAGGTTGGGATGATCTTGCTCCCCCCTAGACAGTGCTAGAAACTCTCATCAGAATTGATTCAAAGAGGGAGGAATATATATGTATACGCACACACACACACACACACAAACACATACAGTTGTATATAGAAATGTAACTTAACCATTAGAGAAATAGGAGGGTAAGGGGATAAGAGAAAGAGGGAGATGATAAAATAGAGTGTGAATTAAGGAAGACAAAACCTAGAAGCAAAATAGACTTTTCAGGAAGGACAGAATAAAAAGAAAAGGAGATGAAGAAACAGAAGAAAATGATATAGCAGGAAATATACATTTGGTATTCATATCTATTAAAGTGAGTGGAATGTGTTCAACCATGAAACAGAAGTAGATAGCAAATGTATCAGACAATAAAATCTAACAATATATTGTTTGCAAGAGACATGCTTGAAACAGAAAAACACAGAGAGTTAAAATAAAGGGCTGGAGCAAAATCTAATATGCTTCAGCTGAAGTAAAAAAAGCAGGGGTAACAATCACAATCTTGGAGCAAAAGCAAAAATAGGACTTATCCAGAGAGATAGTCAGGAAAACTGTATTATGAGCAAAGATCCATAGACAATGAAATAATGCCAAAAATTTTATAGCAGGTTTCACCGATTTGTCAAATATATACTGAGCATAAAACTGAGTCAAATTTATAAAAATAAGAGTCATTCCTCAATTGATAAATGGTCAAAGGATATAAACTGGCATTTTTCAGAAGAAACCAAAGCTATCTATAGTCAGATGAAAAAAATGCTCTTAGTCACTGTTGATTAGAGAAGTGTAAATTAAAAGAACTCTGAGGTACCACCTCACACCTGTTAGAAATGACAAATGTGGAGGGGAAGAGGGAAATGTAGGTACACTAATGGACTGCTACTGGAATAGTGATCTGGTCCACTCATTCTGGAAAACAATGGAACAATGCTCAAAGGGCTATGAAACCGTGCATACCTTTTGATCCAGCAGTACCACTACAAGGTCCACATCTCAAAGAGATCAAAAAGAAAAAAGAAAAAGGATCTAAACATATAAAAATATTTATAGAAGGTTTTTTGTGGTGGCAAAGAATTGAAATTGAAGGGATGCTCATCAGTTGGGGAATGGCTGAACATGTAGTATATGACTTTGATAAAGCATTATTTTGTAATAAGAAATGACAAAGTGGGTTATAGAAAAACATGGCAAGAGCTATATGAATTGATGTGAAATGAAGTAAGAAAAACAGGAGATTGTTGTACATAGTAACAGCAATATTCTCATCAACACAATGATCCAAGACAATTCCAAAGGACTCATGATGAAAAAATGCTATCCACCTCCAGAGAGAAAATTGATGAATTTTAAGTGAAAATTTAAGTATGATTTTCTCATTTATTTTGTCTTTTCTTGAAATGTGGCTAACAGGGAAATATGTTTTGCATGATTTTATATGTATAACTAATATCATATTGCTTGTCCTCTCAGTGCAAATAAGATTAAGAACAAAGGAATTGTGAAAACAAATAAATAATAAATTCAAATGTTAAAAAGGAAAAAAGGGGACAAACCATATAGCATTTCCAGGAGAGTGCTGGTGCTACTAACATGGGTTTTTGTGGCACTAAGGCAAAGGCACTAAATATATGCTTTTGGAAGATGAGAAATATGGAGACATTTGGCAGAATGCATATTTTATAAGGATGCTAGAGTAACACAAAGGATTAAAAAAAAGTAGTATACTAGAATAGAATACACACACACACACACACACACACACACACACACACACACACATGCATGGAAACTTCCTAAACAAACTTTTGCAAAATAGAATTATAAATATATATATATATGTGTGTGTGTGTGTATGTGTGTGTGTATGTGCATAATATGTGTGTAAGAGGTTGTTGTTGGGTTTTGTTTTGTTTTGCAAAAGTGTTTTATAGAAAGTAATGTCCCCATAAATCATTAGCCATGTAAAATGTCTCATAGTTAGACTTCATGTTTTGGAAAAATGAATCAAAATTGAAGGACGAAGAAATAAGTCATTTTACAGGACGTTTTCCATTTATTAGCTTTGTTTTAGTATTTATTTTAGTCTCTTTTGCTCATACTTTATTGACCTTGAAAGAGGAAACATGAAAAATTATAACATATAAAGAAATATTCACTTCCATTATCTTTTTCCCATTATTTATATAAAAATCACTTTAATTAAATAAGGTTCATTAAATACATAGCTATTAAACAGATCAGGCACTATTTTTAAATATTGAGTAGCTTCCATTTAAATGTCAATCAATCAGTACTCAAGTGTTAATTGAGCACCTATTATGTTTCAGGCAATAAGCAAGTCACTGGAGATAAAAGTGAGACATTCCCTAACCTTAAGAAGCTAACAGATGGAAAAAACACATTCACAAAAAGCATATATTACATATATATAAATATATTCATGTTTTATTTACTTGTGTGTTCTATATACATACATATGCATACACATACTTATGTGTGTACATATTTGGGGTAGCTAAGTGGCACAGTGGGGAAAATACCATGCTTAGAATTAGGACAAATTAGTTCAAATCTAGGTTCAGACACTTTCTGGTTGTGTGACCCTGGACAAAGGTTAACCTCTTTTTGCCTCAGTTTCCTCATCTATAAAATGGGGATAATAATAGCACCTACCTCCCAGGGTTGTCCTCCCAAATAATATTTTTAAAGTGCTTATCACATATGGTGTGTGTGTGTTTGTCCTTTGTTGCTGAAGAAGACCATACCATCAGAGAAATAATGACATGACTTGCTCTTGACTTTGTTTTGAGTGAGGGAGGGCTGTGCAGGTCACTAGCCTCAATTTTCCTATGAAGCCATCTGAATCCAGTGACCAGATATTCATCAGGATGACTGGAGATGACCCAGGATGAGGCAATTGGGGTTAAGTGACTTGCCCAAGATCACACAGCTAGTGAGTGTCAAGTGTCTGAGGTGAGATTTGAACTCAGATCCTCCTGACTCCTGCACTGGTGCCCTATCCACTGCATCACCTACCTGCCCTATCACATATAGTAGGGGCTATATAAATGTCATCATCATGTGTGCACATATATGTGTATGTGTATTTATATACATATGCATGTGTATATGCATGCTTGTATAACATATATAATCACTGAAGTTGTTCTCTCAACCCCAATTAGTACTGATAGACAAAACTTTCAGACCTTGATTACTTACCCCCTCAGAATCTAGAGATAACCCCGAAGAATTGAGAGTTGTCTTTCATATGCCTCATGAACCACCTCTGGTGTGCTTCCCTCATGATTATCAGTTGATAGCAATTACTCAGTGAGACTTTTATCCTTCGGAATGCAATATTTACTAACTTGGCATTGTTGGTACAGTTGGCAGAAAACATCTCTTCCCTCAAAGTCTCCCATAATAGATACAGAATCCAAGGGAGAGTGGACTCAAGGTTAGAGCACATGTGGAAAAGTTGGGGTATGGAGTGTGAAGAGCAAATCCTAACTCCTGGAAATCCTTTCACTGGGCTCTTCAAGATCTCCTTAGGTATATTAAAGGTAATATGCTAGGCCAGGATTGGACAACCTGATGCCTCAAGGCCACAAGCGGCCCTATAGGTCCTCATGGACAGAATCCAAATTCTACAGAATAAATAAGGTTTGGATTCAGTCAAATGGCCACTTTTGAGGCCCTAGAGGGCCACATGTGGCCTTGAGGCTGCAGGTTCCCTACCCCTCTGCTAAGTTCTACATAGAGCCCTGAATCTGGCTTCCTTATCTCATCCAGTGTTTCCTTGGCTCCCATTGCAGGTAATATTGTCAGCTGTTCTGAGGATGGTGTTAGAATATTAATGGGAAGAGAGAAGCCCAAAATCCTCTGGACCTATGAAAAAATATCCCCTCCAAAGTTCCCCTCCAGCCAAGATGGGGCAGAAGATGACAAGGTACTGTCTCCCTCCTCCACCAAAGCAGTTCCTGCTCAGGGGTTTGGCTGGGACAATCTCTCCTGTCTCAACATTTGCTCAGCTCTTCTCTATGCTGGCAGAATCTGATTGAATTAGCTTCCTGGTTTTACATAAGACCTTCAAGACATTTCCAAGTTTCTCGATCTCAGACTTCTTATCATACTTAGGCAGTTGTTCACATCTTGTTCATATCTACTGAAGTGTTCTTACCTTATATAAACATGTCAGGATTAAATATAATGAGGTAATTTCAACTCTACTATTATATGTACAAGTATGTTGGCATATTTATGTTAGATATGTATATATGTGCATATATGGTACTTATACATATTTATCTGTATAAATTATACACACATTTACATACATAAAACATACAGATAATAATCTGGCAGGGACACCAAGATGGCAGAGATCAGGAAAGGCTTCTTGAAGCAGGATGGTAAGGAGATGAACCTTTGAAGGAGATAGAGGTACCCAGTGGCTAAGGTGAGGAGAGAAAACAGAGTAGAAGTGGCGTAATGCCCATGCGAAGACACAGAGGTGGGAGGTGGGGTATAACACATAGGAAACTACAGCCTGGATGGGATGTAGAGTACATGAGAGGGATTAAGGTACAATCTTCCTGAGAATATAGGCTAGATCCAGATTGTTTAAGGCTTTAAATTCCAAATAGAAAACCTTGCATGTTATCCTACAGGCAACGGGTAACATGTAGGATTTCTGTCTCGAGTTTTACAGTTATAAATGCGATGTGCACAATCTCATCTGTTCCTTCCAGCAATCCTATGAGTTAGACTGAACTAATATCCCAACTATTCTTCAGATGAGGAAGCTGGAGCTCAAAAAGATTAAACAATTTTCCCAAGGACACCTAGCTTATACATGGCAGAGCCTAGCCCTGATACAAACCTGTGTTTTTGGACTGTTTTTAATGAATTTCTGAATGAAATTTTCATCGTAATATCGGTAGACTTCTGTCCACTCATCTGCAAGCTACCTAAAGCTAAAAATGGACAATTTAAATCCACAGGTTTTGAAAATTTTATCAGTTTTTCCTGTAGCTGCTGATGGATGTATGAAAAAGTTGATATTTGGAACCATCTGAATGGGTCAGTCCTGACTTCTAGCCCTTAAAGCCTCTAGGTCCCATGACTTCATTAGGCAACCCAAAGTTGGAAGTCCACACAGACATAGATCATAAAGAGAAACTGCTGGGGAACTATGAAAACTGTGAGGAATTGTGGAAAAAACAATAAGAAATGTATGATTTTTAAATAAATGAACTAAGTGGTTTGAAGAGATTCATTCCTTGATTTTCCCCCAAAATGTTACAGGGATCATGAATAACTAACAAAAAATTTATTTATATGAATCTATTGAAAAGACAATAAAATGTATTAGTGACCAGAGTAAGGCCACAGTGCAATGAAAAAATATTACTAAGACTGTATTTAACATACATACAGGAATGGTTCCGGTAGAGTCTTAGAGAGCCTTAGAAGAAAGGCATGTTCGCTATATATTATTATCAGAGAAGATCAGAATAAAATTTAGGGGGTTTTTGGCTTTTAAGCAAAAATGGGAATTTGGTCCATTCATGCAAGTTAATGAGAGACAATGAGCTGGGGTATTTTCTCACCCAACATATGTTTATTTGTATTTCAAGTTTATATACGAGCATTCTCCTTTAGGGATGAAAATCAAACGTAATAGCTTTACTTCCTTGAGGAAATATAAGCAGTCTATGTTCAGATCAAATGGAGGATTAGAGAGGCTGACATCTTTCAAACCAGCTCCTTCATCTCCTTAACACTTAGGAGTTAACTCACAGAATCACAAGTTGACATTTATATGAATTATTTGGCAAAATGCAGTTCTATAGCTTAAACATTTGGATTAGGGGTGTTTCATCAAAGATTAATAAAGAAGAGCAAAACTAATAGAGAAGAGCAAAACTGTAATTTACTGTGCTTGAACATTCCTTTGGCTCTTTTTTACAGTTTTTCTTGGGTTTGAACATCTGCAGCACTGATATAGAGCGTGTAGACTTTAAATCTTGATTTTCAGAGAGGAAGTTACAAACTAATTGTTGGCCTCTTTATTTATGTATTAGTTACATGCATGACAGAAACATTAATAATTATATTATATGGAGGGAGAGCAGACATCCTATTGATCAGCAAGGAAATGAACAGTTTGTGTTCAACTCTTCCGAGCAGCAGAATTCTCCGTCTCTGTCTCTCTCTCTCTACCTTTGTCTCTCTATGTCTGTCTGTCTGTCTGTCTGTCTCTCTCTCTCTCTCTCTCTCTCTCACACACACACACACACACACACACACACACACACACACACACACATACCTCCCACCTAACAATATTTGAAGGGCTTTTCCACACCGGGCATTTTCCATCCCACCTTTTCCTGCACTGTTTTCCTATACAACATCCTCTCCTGCTCTTTGATCTCTATGACATCCCTGTTCTACATGCCACTATGTACATATGTACATGTTTTGGCCTGCTACACTCTTCCTTACAGTGATTTCTCCCATCAGTGTCCAAGGGACTCATCATCATCATCATCTTTATTTTCCACCAAAGTTTCTGAATTGTAGTGTGCTCATTTTTTAAAAACTCTGTAGGTATTGAAATCTGGCACTTGTGTCTCCAAATCTCTGACTTTATGACATTGCCCTGCCTACTTAAAGGGAAGGCAACTACAAGAATCTATCAGGTGTGAGGCCAAAAAGACCATTAACAACTTACCTTCTTATAGTTTAATAGAACAAGACAAAGAGTTCCAAGAGTCCTTGGAGGTGTTCAACTCCCATCCCTTCATTTTACATTTGAGAATATTGAAGCAAAGAGAGATTAAATGACTTACTCAAAGTCATCCATAATGATAGAAACAAAATTTGAACTCAGGTCATTTGACTCTAAATTCATCACCCCTTCCAAGCTGCCTCCCATCTAAAGAGTTGTCTCAGTCACCCAGAAGTTAAATGACCTGACTAAGTTCACACAGCTAGTAAGTACAAGAAGCAAGATTTGCAAGCTTTCTTCCAAGCCCAACACTGTTGCTACTACACCAGGCTGTTTCCAGATAAGAGAATGGGAAAATGAGAATTGCCATTAGGAAGCACCTTTATAAATGCATTGCAAGGAGGATATGTTGACTATTGCCTTCTCCCAATGAGTATAGCCTCCTATTGTGGGAATGTAATATGTAACAAACTTAAGGAATCATGTAATATTCTTTCTTTGGCCACTCTTGCTCCCATCTGAGGTGGCCTGACAGCAATTCGGCTATGCTGTTTTATGTTTGTCCTCCAAGATGAGTAAATGAGAGACATCTGTTGCCAGCCAGTGGGGAGAATTACTCTGCTTTGGCCAAAGACACAAGTGTGAGGGTAGTGCATTTACTTAGTGAGAAAACAAAGAGCCAAGAGCAAAACCACAGAAGGATTTTCTTACATCCTTACCCCAGAATCCTATCTTTTGCATCTGGGTTCCATACAATCCTACCCCCAGGAACAGCAACAAATCAAATGGTGCAGAATCAGGGACATTCCTGCTTTCTTCTTTAATAGGGACAAGATTATGTCTAGGAAGCAAGAAAGACTTATAGAGAAAAATTGGTAAGTTACCTTGATTTGGATCTGAGCATAAATTAGAGTTTAGGAAACAGAGGGTTTTAAAGTCTATTGGGTGCAATTGTAATACAATATATAAATATAATATATGAAATTGGAAGATCTCAAAGACTTGACAAGAAGAGTAACATAATGTTAATGTACCTTGAGAAAGATAACTCTTAGAGTTATACAAAAGATAATTAGAATTAAGGCAAGGAAAGTCAAGGCAATATGCTTTTATTAAGCATTTACCATGTACCAGGCATTGTACTATAGGCTGAGGATATAAATACAAGAAAAAGACAGTCTCTGCCCTTGAGAAATTCATGTTTGAATGGAGTAAGATAACACATAAAAAGAGACCTGAAAAGGGGGAGAAGTGAGATGCCATGTGGCATCATGGTGGCAAAGGTCAGAGAGTCAGAGGCATAGACAGATGGGGAATGAAACATGGGCAACCTGCACTCCTCCCCCAAATGGAGGCTCCAGAAGAAATTTACCAATAGGAGAAGGAAACCATCATATTAGAGGGGTATTTTAAAGTGAGAAAGCAGCAGGGTTATAGTAGCAAATAAAAGAGGTCATTGCCACAAGGGACACCCTTTTCCCCTTTTCTCCCACTCATTGCCAACTACCCCATTCTAGTAAGTCTGCATTGCAAGAAGACCCATAATCACTGGACATGCTTTGACCTGTAGAATTTCTCTGTCAGTCCATCCCATGGTGGAAGTCACCAAGAATCTATCCATTTGGGTTGCTTGACTGGTGCCATGTCTTAGAAGAGATGAGAATTATTAACTGTGTCCTTTCTATTGATATGCAAGAACACCAGATGTTACCATTTGTCCTTCTTCTGCCTCTTCAGGTTCTCCAGGCCTTATCATCTGCCTTGCCTCTATGTTCTGTAGACTTCCAGTACTGTAATCTCACTCATTCAAATCTGAAGACCTTGGTCCTTGCCATCTACCCCTCATGGTACCTCTTGCATTCCATATGAATCTAGTTCCACCTAAACATCTGCCCATGAACACCCTGAGTTATCAGGTCAGATCAGGAACAGTAACACATCGGATGATGCAGAGCCAAGTATATTCTCACTACCTTCTTAACTAGAGACATGAGTATACTCAATAATGAAAAAAATTGGCGGAATCTACAGGCTATGAATTTTCAAAAATCATGGAAATCATTTGAAAATAACATCTGCCAGTAGTATCAGGACCCAAGGATGTAACTCATCTAGCCAAGTGACCATATACAAATAAGTCATGACAAAATAAATTTTTGATAGAAGAGCATCTGATCTCTGCAGAGATCAAGAAAGTGATACATTTTTTCTGTACTTGTTCTCCTTCCTTTCATAAACTGTTGGGGGAAAAGTTGTCTACAGTCGTTGCTTGCACTTCATTTCCTCTCACTTTCTATCCTTTTGGAATCAGGCTTCAAACCTCTTTAATAAGTGAAACTGCTTTCTCCAGAGTTACCAACGATCTCATAATTGTCAGATTTTATAACTTTTTCTTTACCTACAGCTTTTCACATCATTGCTCATACTTTCCTCTTGAATACTCTCTTCTCTGGGTTTTTGCTCCCCATTTCTATCTAACAAGGTACAATAAACCTACTCCTGAGCTACCATTCCTTTCATTAGATTCTATCACCTACCGCTGGAACTATGACTCTGCCTTGATATTCCCCTGCCTATTGTTTGCTAACAGTATCCCCTGTTATCCTACTATGTTCACTTCCTGGGATCCCTAATTTTTGCTTCCTGATGGGTATGCATATTACCAACTGCTCGTTAGCTTGTACCAATCATAATCTCCTTCTATGTCCCTCCTAAGCAAACTTCAATCAAGTCTATCTCACCAAAGTACTCTGGGTATGATAGAACGTCAGTTGAAGCTAAGGAGGGATACAATCCAAGGCACTATCTAAACTACTTCTAAATTTGGTGCTTCTCAATAGCTAGCTCTCAACATTTTATCTTTGAATATCCCAGCCCTACCACTTATTACTTGTACAATCTTGGGTAAATCACTTACTCTCTCTGTACCTCAATTTCTTTATCTCTAAATAAGGTGTCCGTGTACGTTTGTACACACATGATGGGTTGAATTAGATGACCTCTAAGTTCCGTTTCAACTCTAAATCTATGATCTTATAATCTACAATAGAGAACTTTTTAGCAATGAGTGCAATAATTACACAATTTCTCCATACTGAAAGTATTTTTACACTAGCTGTGTGCTGGAGACTTTGCCCAAAAGTGCCATTGACTCACATGTTTACAATTACACCACCATAAAACTTCTAGATAAGTATGCCTCTCTCCATTCTGACTAGTCTGAAAGACTCCTGTAATGAGAAAAGTCATAAGATTTATCATCAACGTCTGTCCTAAAAGATGATGATAGAAACACTACACCATTATATAATACTGACTCACTGATCTTGAGAAAAAACATAGACTCTACTCTCCCTGTTTCTAACAGAACGTTAATCAAAGACAAAAAGGGGAAACCACTAGCCCCATTCATTCATTATCCCCATTTATAAAGGCCATCAATCTCATTGTGATGGCACAGCAAAATGTTAAGTTCTTCTCTTCCTCTAAAGCCTAGAAGACTAAGCCATTATTTGAATATAATTAATAAAAGGAAAGAATAAAACAGAAAAGAATCATATTTATTTGTATTTTAAGACTAGACTATGAGAAGGCTAAAATGATTAGGTCTTGATGGATTAGGATTTTCTATTTGATTTTTGCCTTTCCTACTACCCCCCTCCTTCATTTTGAGTTAACCTGCTAACTGGTTGAATGATTGACCAGCCAAAATCTATAGGAAGGTAGAGGAAGGCAAATGTCTGACAAATATTTGAAAAACAAGATTGGCTAGACTCACGTAGTGGAGGTAAGGGGATGCGAAAGAGTAACCATTCAGTAATGATGCCAAGTTTATCCTCCTTTCCCTAAGTCTCTGGCCTAGAAATGCACAAAGTAGGATTATTATTGCCTCAAGTGGTATTGGCCCTCATTTCTGGGAAAGGCAACAGGTCACCAAGTACTTAAGATCACCTTGGAATAGATGGCCAGTCCTTTGGGTAGGGGAAAGAATACAACTCTACATATTATTTGCAACATAATAAAGATTGAGGGTAGATATTTTTTGCAATGAAAAGAATTCTTATTTCTAAAACAGCCTAACTTCAGCACCAAGATCTCCTAGCAATACATACATACATACATACATACATACATACATATATATATATATATATCACAGTTATTCAATTCATAGCTAATTCCATTAGTTTCCTGATATTCTCATGCATATGAGATACTTTGGTGACCTCTTAAATATGCAATTTTCTCTAATGTGATAGAGATATTTTTAGACCCTTTCAAATGCTTCAAAGGGAACCATAGTGTAGTGGATAGAGTATTGATCAAGAAAATGTCAATTCTATTCTCAACTCTACCACACACTCCCAGAAGCTCTCAAGTCAATTTAACTAGCATTAATTATGTACTTATGATGTACCAGGTCCTGTACTAATACTAAGAATACAAGTATAAGCAGAAAGAATATCCTGGTCTTCAAAGAGCTAACATTCTAATTGGGGAAAGATAACATATAAAAGGAAACTGGAAAGGGAGTGGGGATGTGGAATCATATGTGCAACCTGGAGAGGAATGAATACTTGGGAGGCCAGCACATCAACATTAAAATGGAAGTTGTAAAAGGAGCCAATTAGAATGAGAGACTGGAGGGGCAATGTAAGAAGTCCGGAGTAGTATAAGCTACCAGGGAGAGGAGGTTTCTGTGGCATCTTAGAGAATAACCGGGAGAAGAGTCAGGAGTGCTGCCTAAAGAGAAATGGGGCTTTAAAAAAAAAAAAAAAAACAAAGTTGTGTGTATACTCAAGTGTATTGTGGGCCACATAGGATACCTGGGGTTTGATACATTTGGTGTAGGGCACCTACACCAAAGAGGAATCACATGCATCAGAAATCATAAGCAGAAGCTCCTGCTATCCTTAACAGGCTCATCAGAGCCATTAGGATGCTAAAGATACTTGTGCTTCAAAGATTCAGAGGCCAGGAGCTGAGTGAAAGAATGGAGTACCATGTGGGTGTCTCCTATCCTCAGATAACTTGAAAGAAGGATATGGACCTTGTGCCAATCATGAGTCCTTCCAAAGTTCCAGGGACACAGTCATCACTAATAGCTAATGTGAATTCAGTCTAGATACCCTGTGTTCAGAGCGACACATTAAGGAAATCTATGGTTCCACACCTACATAAACACTATACTCAGTTATCACTTGACCCTACAGAATATGGGCTCTAGTAAACAGGATCTTCCCCCTTTCTATGGTTAATATATGCATACATGATGTTCCATGTATCCCTGAGACTCAGAGTATCGTAATTGACTAAGGCTCAAATCTCACACTTTGCCCGTTCTCTGATGCTTTATCCACCTTAGCCCTACCACTCATCTATGCATATCCTGCTCTGGTCCCCTGTTCTTTCTTGCCCTCCAGAAATCTGTGTCACAGTTAATAAGGCTCCATCAGTTAATTGTTTGCTTTTCATCATCTCATCTTTTGGTACCCATGGAATCCTGGTTCTTTCCAGAAGACACTGAAACTCACCATAACTTAGGGTTCTTTTTCTCATGGCATGAATAGGAATGGTCAATCTTCTTGTTCCTCCATGCCACTTCTAGAACTTCCCTTTCCCACTTTCACTCAGCAAACTCTCCTCCTTTGAAATTTTCTGCAGGTATCTATATTGACCCTATCTCTATCCTTATAATTTTCTAGCTTTGTAGTTCATTTTTCCTACTTTATCAAGGATTATATGCAGTATCAAGGGGGGAACCAAGCCTTATCTAAATTTTGTACCAGACTCATATTCTATAACCCAATTTATCCTAAGATGATTCTGACCTGCCTTTCTAGGCTTATTGCACATACTGTCCTTCACACGTTATGTTCCAGGCAAACTGAACACTGTTTAACATGCCCAAATCTATCATAACCCACAAGAGATTCAGCCTTCCAGCTGCAGAGAGGTGTTTTCATCTTGCTTCAATACCTCCTCAAAGACATTTGTAGCTTGTCAGTGTGCAACAGGCTTGAAAGACATAGTTGCTGCAAAAAGGCATAGGTTGCTCTTCTTCACCTGAAATGGAAATCATGGAAGGAAGAGAATTCTGGACATTATTATTCCTACTTATTTTTCAGAAGAATGTGGGGACCTATATAAAACCCATATCAAAAAGCAATATGTCAAACTCTTTGCATGGGGCAAGGGAAGACGAAGATGAATGGGTAGACCACAAAATCCACTAATGGCATTATTTGCAAAATTTAGATTAAGTATGCTTTCATTGTTGAATCTCCCTTTCCTCTAACGATAGCTACCACATGAGCATTGAGTTTGATCCATTTTTGTCCTTATAAGACATGTCTTTCCTAATTCATATTTGCCACTTGACTACGTGGAAGTTGGCTCTGAAATCAAGGCTACTATTTGAATATGTATTTGAAATAACATGAAAAATATTAATTTACAAGAGCTTTTTATTGATTTTTGAGTTGAAGTACCTTTGGAACTTTTTTCTTCTTTAAAATTTATTTTATTTTTAAGTGATGAATGAAAACAAGCATTTCCACAACAGAACAATAAAAAAGATGACCGCCATGAAACTGCAAATCTACTATTCACAACTTGCTATTTCTTTCAAATATACTGCAAAAATATCATGTATCTTTTTTCCTTTTTTTCTTCCCTCAAAGTTATTTTAATCTGCATTTCTCTAATCAAAATAATAATTTAGACCATTTTTTTATTTGCCTGTAAATTATTTTGATTTCTTCATTGGAAAACTGCCTGTTCATATCCTTTGGCCATTTATCAATTAGGCAATGACTCATATTCTCATTGATTTGGCAAAGTTCTTTATATATTTAAGATACGAGACATTTTGTAGTTTAGAAGTTCAGGTCAATTTTGTTCCAGAGTGCATGCCAATGACAGACATTGCTACCCACATCTGAACTAATGGATCATGAAACAACATGTCTAGCAATAATGATGTCTCCAGAATATCTTGGGAATATAATTACTACTTTGTCACTGAAAGTCATATTATTTCATTATTACTCTATTAAATGGTCAGTGATGACTACATAATAGCAATCAGTATTTTGTGAACTTTGTATTATCAGAACTTTGAATCTCAGAAATATTTCCATCTTATAAGAGAAAAAAATGAAACATGGAATGTAAATGTTCTTTAAGTATTTGCATTTGTCAAGGAAGGACCTAGGCACAAAAATATAGTGTTTATACTTCAAAGTCAAGTCAGCAAATATTTATTGGGCACCTATTAAGTACCAAGAATACAAAAAATAAAAACATTTTTTTCCTAAAGGAACTCACATTATAATGGAGGATACAATATGTGAATAGCTATATACTAAAAAGATCTATGCAGGAAAAACTACAGATAATCTCAGAAGGAAGGTTAGCATTAAGGGGGGGGCAGGAAAGACTTTTGGCCAAAAGTGGGATTTTTGAAATGATTTAAAGGAAACCAGGAGGCAAAAACAGAGTGTTTAATTGACTGTTAGAGATGAAATTTAGAAAATATATATACCACATAAAATTGTCTCACTATACAGATTAGGGACCAAAATATTCAAAAGTGAAGATATTGATCCAAAATTTTTCATAATTTTTGTCCAAAGTCTGACCAGTGACAGAGCTGGGGCCCAAAACCAGGTATTTTAATGCCAAGGCCGGTGTTCTTTTCACTATCGTATGTTTACCTCATAGGACCCACATTTTCCTGCCCTTGAATCATATTTGATCATATCATTAAATCCTGCCACTAACTTGCTGATCTTGAGCATATCATTTAATTTCTTAATTTGCTTTTGTATTTAAAGGCATAGAATTGGCCAACTCTCTGGTAGTTGTTGTCCGAAGGGGACAAAAATGACATCATCATGAAAAAGTGAAGTTTCAGTGTGTACTGTTGTGGCTGATCAGACCAATACAAGCTGGGAATGCTCTACCACAGGTTGGGCACAGATAGTCCATGTGAACATTTGGGGTGGTTACTCCAAAGTTGCTCATCCTGAATTTCCTTTGTGCTGTTTCAATTCTTCTTTGCTCGTTGAGTACAGCACCTTTTCTGATGTAGGCACACTATGCTGAGCAGTCCTGTGCCAGTGCCTCCCATGTCAAAAAATCAAATCCAAAGTTCTTGAGAGAGACTTTGAGAGTGTCATTGTATCACTTCTTCTGGCCACCATGTGTGAGTCCTCCATAAAATAGTCTTTTTGGCAAGTATACATTTTGCATTCAAACAATGTGGCCAACCCTTGGAGTTGTGCTCTCTGAAGCATAGTTTGGATGCTTGATGCTTCAGCTCAAGCAAGGACTTCAGTGTCTGTTACCTTATCCTGCCAAGTGATCTTCAGAATCTTCCTAAGACAGTTCAAATAGAAGCAATTCAGTTTACTGTCATGGCACTGGTAGATCGTCTGTGTTTTGGAGGCTTACAACAATGAGGTCAGTACAATGACTCTGTAGACCTTCAGTCTGTTAGTCAGTCTAATACCTCTTCTCTCCCAGACTTTTCTTTGGATCCTCCCAAACACTGAACTAGCTCTGGCAATGCATGCATCAACCTCACCGTCAATGTGTACATCCCTGCAAAATACACTACTAAGGAAAGTTAACTTATCCACAGTATTCAAAACTTCCCCATTTGTTGTAACATGTTCCATGAATGGATGGTGTGGTGATGGTTGATGGAGCACTTGTGTTTTCTTGGTGTTGGTTATTAGGTCAAAATTAGCACAGGCGGCAGAGAATTGATATATACTTTGTTGTATCTCAGCTTCAGAGGCTGCATTGAGTGCACCATCATCTGTAAACAGAAAATCATGCATCAAAACTCCCTCAACTTTGTTTATGGCTTGTAGCCTTTTCAAATTGAAGAACTTACCATCAGTATGATCACTGACTTTGATGCTGTGTTCATCCTCATTGAAGGCATTTGACAACATGACTGAAAACATGTGTCTACCATCTATCTTAAACAAGGATGGGCAAATTTTTTGAAAGAAATGGAATATTTTATTCAAAAGAGTAGGGGAATAGTGACATACTATGAGATACGGGGGTGGGGTGAATCCTTGGCAACCTCAGTAATGAGAGAAGTTTGAGGAAGGATGAAGAATAGTTATAGTGGGAACCATAAATCAAAACAAAGTGATAAAATGGAACAGCAACAGAAAAGAGAGATGGTCACTGTACTTGCTAAGGCACCTAAAATATGTTGTATGTATCATTGAATCTGAGTCATGACATTTCCTCTAAGAAATGTCATTCATGAAGTTATTCATAGTGGTCTATGAACCTTTACCATTGACTCATATTTATGTACTCTCCCCTTATATAAATATGAATAAAGACATTATCCCCCTTCACTTCTCATTCCCCCAATATTTATGCTTAAAAATAGAAGTACGATTTCATAAGTATTTTTTATATAAGCATTGATTTATGTATACATATACATAAATTATATTTAAATAGGTATACAATCTTTTTTCTAAGAAGTAAATTAAATTTTGAAAAAAAGAATTGAAGCTCTTAATCTATGATTCTATGATTGTGCTTTCTAATTTCCCTCCCACTACACCATGAACACAGAAATATATACATATATGTGTATATGAAAATGTGGAGTGCTTTTAATATCTCTACAACTGATTTTTATATTGTGCCTGTGAGGGATATAGTGTGAGTTTTATCACTTGTATATTAAAAATGAAGAAACTGGACTTCAGAGAAATTAAATTATTTATTCATAGTTTATAGGTATCAGACAGAAGTGCCAAAAGTAGATATGCTGATTCTAAGTCCGTTGCTCTTTATTATTTGAAATTTGTTTTTTCTCCCTCCCATTCTACCCCCTAACAAAAAAAAGAAAATGTAAACCAAAATGACTGTTGCAAATAAATATTGTCAAGTAAAACTAATCATTGCATATGTTCAAAAATATATAAGTTCCATCCATCATCAGTTCTATATTAAGAGATGAGTAATATGGATCCTCTGAAATCATGGATGGTCATTGCATTCATCAGAGTTCTTAAGTCTTTTAAATATTCCAAGCAAACAGTGGTCATCTGTCTAACCCATACATGAAATGAATCCCTTCTTTATTGGAAACACCAAAGAAGTAATTACTCATTGCTTGAAGACCTCCAAGGCCAGGAGGCCTACATTTAAAACAGCTCATGAAGGTTCAAATTTCATTAGGGGCATTTATATCTTGGAAATCAACAAACACTACAAATCAAGGATTGATTCATTCTTCTGTGGGTTTTCTAGACTTAAGAAAGTGATAGAGAAAATGTTGACAAATTCAGATTAAAATTAAAAGTTTGTCATGCCTCTTGGGAGATCTAGATGTTAAACCAGTGCATTCTTGGGGATACTCCACCACCTCTCTAAGAAACAATTCAGGCTGTTTTCCTCTGATTGTTTTGCAATTTATCAATGAATATTCTGTTTAAACTATGGTGCCCAGAAGTGAATATATTACTCAGATGAGGTCTCATAGAGGTCAGAATTCAGTGGAAACATCATGTTTCTTCCTATTCCAAGAAGTTATGTCCCTCCTAATGCATTCCTAGCTAATGCACATTAGCTCTTTTGCTACTATATACCCCTGCTAAAGCATGTTGAACTTGGATTCCACTAAAATTCACAGATCTTTTGCAACTCTACCTCTATCCATCCCTAAACTCTCCAGTCTTATATTTTTGAGTCAACTTTTTGCACCCATGTTCATGACTTTACATATTTCTCACCAAATTTTGTCATTGAGACTCAGCCCTGCTCTATAGTTTGAAAATATACTTTTGAACCTTGATTCGACTATCCTTGCTTTTTGTCAATTTTAAACTTGGTAGGCATATCATCTCTGGTTTATCTGTGTTAATAATAAAAAGTTGAATAAACACAGGACCAAGTACAGCTTTTGGACTAGCTCAGAATCAATCTGATTGTATTTTTCTTTAACCCTTATCTCTTCATCTTTTCCTCAAGAATAGTATGATACTTTGTGGGAAGCTTTGAAAAAATAAGTAAACTATATGCTTCCTTCATCTACTATATAAGTAATCTGGTTTTTAAAAAAAAGCAATGAGGGAACAGAGCCAAAATGGCAGAGTGGAAAGATGCCCATGCTCTAGCTTTCCCCCCACAGCCCATAAAATACCTGTAAAAAATGACTCTCAACAAATTCTAGAGCAGCAAAAGCCACAGAACGACAGAGTGAAAGAGATTTCCAGCCCCAGATAATCTGGAATGTCGACAGGATAGGTCTATTGCACCAGACAAAGAGCAGAGTGCAGCTCGGCCTTTGCCATGCAGTACCAGGAGGCACAGGACCAGAACACACCTCAGGAGAAGAATCTCCATCAGCAGCAGAGTTTTTCATATCCCTCAACCTACAAATACCAAAGACAACTTCAGAGGTCAGTGAGAGGGCTTTTTCAACTGAGAGAGAAGGGAACAGGGTCCTCCCCTAACCCCAGCCCCAGGCAGAGGAATTGGAGGCAGCAGCAGCAGGGGTGGCAGAGGAATGCTGCCTTGGTGGAGTTGGAGGCAGTTGTAGAGAGGGAATTCTACTCACAGATTCTGGGCAGAAAAGTTTTTGGTTGCTCCCAGGCCAGTGTGCAGGCCAGGAGAATAGTAAACCCCTCTCCTTTGATTGTGCCACCTTGGAGGAACTGAGAACTTACAGGTCCCCAGAGTATACCCTCCTCTTAACAAAGGACTCAAAAGTCAAATAACTGGCTGAGATAATGCCCAAAAAAGGGAAAAAAGTAGACTATAGAAGGTTACTTTGTTGGTGAACAGATATTTTCTGCCATCCTTTCAGATGAGGAAGAAGAATGCATACCTTCGAAGTCAAGGCTTGCAAAACTTCCAAACTAAATATGCAATAGTCTCAAGCCATGGAAGAGCTCAAAATGGATTTTGAAAATCAACTAAGAGAGGTGAAGGAAAATTGGGAAGAGAAATGAGAGCAATGCAAGAATATCATGAAAAGCAGATCAACAGCTTGCTAAAGGAGACCCAAAGAAATGCTGAAGAAAATTACATCTTTAAAAATAGCTAACTCAATTAGCAAAAGAGGTTCAAAAAGCCAATGAGGAGAAGAATGCTTTAAAAAACAGAATTAGTCAAATGAAAAAGAAGGTTCAAAAACTCACTGTAGAAAATAGTTGTTTAAAAATTAGAATGGAGGTCAAGATGGCGGAGTAGAAGGACGCACGTTTACGAGCTCCAACCCACAGCCCATAGAATTAATGTAAAAAGAGACCCCCATAACTTCTGGACCACTGAAAGGGGTACAGAAACGGAATGGAAGAGATTTCTGTTCCAGAGAGCCCTGGAGACCCGTCCCCAGGGTCCGTCGCGCTCCGGAAAGCGGACCCCACCCCAGCGCTGCCCTGGCCGCGGCCCCAGAGAAGCTGACCCGAGCAGGCTTCAGGGACGGAAGCTCCAGCAGCCGGGGAAAGTCCCTCCGCCCACAGAAGCTACAGGTCAGTGAGAGAGATGGCTGGCTGGCTGAGGGGAGTGGGGTGTCTCCGTGACTCAGGCCCCCTTGGGAGGAAGCGGCAGTGGCAGAGACGGGGGCAGGAAGTGGCGGAGGCAGAGGCGTGGGCGGCAGCGGAGGCAGCAGCGGCGCGGCCACGGTGGCCCAGGACTCCCCCAGCAGCAGGCAGGATCTTCATTACTGAAAGTCTCTGCATAAACAACCTGAGGGAGCTGAGCCTGGGAGACGGCCCTGCCCCACCCTGCTCCACTACTGAAGGCCTCTGCATAAAGCCCCTGAGGGAACTGAGTCTGGGAGGCGGCCCCCACCCACCCACTCCGTTCCTGAAGGTCTCTGCATAAAGCCCCTGAGGGAGCTGAGCCTGGGAGGCAGCCCTGCCCCCACTCCAGCACCAGAACTAAAGGTCACATTGATTAGCAGGCGGGCGGCGTGGAAAGCACATTTGAAATTCACCCCAAGCACTAGTTGGGCGGATCTAGGCGGGGGTGGACAGGAATCTCAGAAGTCAAGTAACTGCCTGGGAAAATGCCTAGAAAAGGGAAGAAAAATAAGACTATAGAGAGTTTTTTCCAACAAATGCAAATGATCCCGACATTCGGATCCGATGACGAGGATGTATTCTTGCCATCAGGGAAAGACATGGAGGGTGCGGCCTCAGTACCCCAGACACCCCAGGGGGATGTCAGGTGGGCTCAGGCCTTGGAAGAGCTCAAAAAGGATTTTGAAAAGCAAGTTAGACAGGTGGAGGAAAAACTGGGAAGAGAAATGAGAGAGATGCAAGAAAAGTATGAAAAACGGCTCAATACCTTGGTTAAGGAGACCCAAAATACTGCTGAGGAAAATAACACCTTGAAGAATAGGCTCACTCAATTGACAAAAAAGGTTCAAAAAGCCAATGAGGAGAAGAATGCTTTCAAAAGCAGAATTAGCCAAATTCAAAATTCAAGTTCAAAAGCTCACTGAATTTAATAGTTCTCTCAAAATTAGAATGGAACAGATGGAGTCTAATGACTACAAGAAACCAAGAAATCACCAAACAAAACCAAAAGAATGAAAAAATGGAAGAGAATGTGAAATATCTCATGGGAAAAACAACTGACCTGGAAAATAGATCCAGGAGAGACAATTTAAAAATTATGGGATTACCTGAAAGGCATGATCAGAAAAAGAGCCTAGACATCATCTTCCATGAAATTATCAAGGAAAACTGCCCTGACATTCTAGAACCAGAGGGCAAAATAAGTACTGAAAGAATCCATCGATCACCACCTGAAAGAGATCCAAAAAGAGAAACTCCTAGGAACATTGTGGCCAAATTCCAGAACTCCCAGCTCAAGGAGAAAATCTTACAAGCAGCTAGAAAGAAACAATTCCAGTACTGTGGAAATACAATCAGGATAACTCAAGATCTAGCAGCTTCTACATTAAGGGATCGAAGGGCGTGGAATAGGATATTCCAGAAGTCAAAGGAACTAGGACTCAAACCAAGAATCACCTACCCAGCTAAACTGAGTATAATATTTCAGGGGAAAATATGGTCTTTCAATCAAACAGAGGACTTTCAATCATTCTTGATGAAAAGACCAGAGCTGAAAAGAAAATTTGACTTCCAAACATAAGAATGAGAAGAAGCATGAAAAGTAAACAGCAAAGAGAAGTCTTAAGGGACTTACCAGAAGTGAACTGTTTACATTCCTACATGGAAAGACAATATTTGTAACTCTTAAAACTTTTCAGTATCTGGGTAGTTGGGGGGACCACACACACACATGTACATACATGCACGCACACACACATACACACATGCACACACACACAGAGACAGAGAGCACAGAGTGAATTGAATAGGATGGGACCATAGCTTAAAAGAAATTAAGGTAAAATGGTGAGAGAGAAATGTAGTGGGAGGAAAGAGGGTGAAATGGAATGGGGTAATTATATGTCATTTAAGAGGCATGTAGGAGACTTTTTAGTGGAGGGAAAAAGAGGAGAGCTGAGGAAAAAAAAAAAAGAAAAACAATTAGTTTACCCTCATCACATTTGACTAAAGGAAGGAATAAAATGCACACTCATTTTGGTATGAAAACCTATCTTACGGTATAGGAAAGTGGGGGAGAAGGAGATAAGCAAGGGAGGGATGATGGAAGGGAGGGCAAAGGGAGGAGGGAGCAATTTGAAGTCAACACATGGGGAGAGACAGGATCAAAAGACAGAAGAGAAACAATGAGGGGCAGGATAGGATGGAGGGTAATTCAGTTAGTCTTACACAACATGACTATCAGGGAAGTCATTTGCAAAATTACACAGATATGGCCTATATTGAATTGCCTGCCTTCCCAAAGGGAATGGGTGGGGAGGGAGGGATGGGGAGAATTTAGAACTCAAAGTTTTAGGAACAACTGTTTAGTATTGCTGTTGCTACTAGGAAAGAAGACATACAGTTAATGAGGAATAGAAAGTCATCTGGCCCTACGGGAGAAAAGAGAAGATGGAGACAAGAGAAGGGAGGGATTACCGAAGAGAGGGCAGATTGGAGATAGGGAAAATGAGATTGCTTGGGGTATTGGGGTGGGGGGAGGGGATAAAAGGGGAGAAAATTTGGAACCCAAAATTTTGTGAAAATGAATGTAAAAAGTTAAATAAATAAATAAATAAATAAATTAGAATGGAGCAGATGGAAGCTAATGACTTTATGAGAAATCAAGAAATTACAAAACGAAACCAAAAGAATGAAAAAATGGAAGATAATGTGAGATATCCCATTGGAAAAACAACTGACCTGGAAAATAGATCCAGGGGAGACAATTTAAAAATTATGGGACTACCTGAAAGTCATGATCAAAAAAAAGCCTAAACTTCATCTTTCATGAAATTATCAAGGAAAACTACCCTGATATTCTAGAACCACAGGGCAAAATAAATATTGAAAGAATCCACCAATCACTTCCTGAAAGACATGGAAAAAGAGAAACTCCTACAAATATCATAGCCAAATTCCAGAGTTCCCAGGTCAACAGAAAATATTGCAAGCAGCTAGAAAAAAAACAATTTGAGTACTGTGGAAATACAATCAGGATAACACAAGTTCTAGCATCTTCTACCTTAACGGATCAAAGAACAAGGAATATTATATTCCAGAAGTCAAAGGAACTAAGATTAAAACCAAGAATCACCTACCAAGCAAAACTGAGTATGATACTTCAGGGGAAAAAATAGTCATTCAATGAAATACAGGACTTTCAAGCATTCTTGATGAAAATACCAGAGCTGAAAAGAAAATTTGGCTTTCAAATACAAGAATCAAGAGAAGGATGAAAAGGTAAACAGGAAAGAGAAATCATCAGTGATTTACTAAAGGTGAATTGTTTACATTCCTACATGGAAAGATAATATTTGTAACTCTTGAAACTTTTCTCAGCATTTGGGTAGTTGGAAGGATTACACACACACAGACACACACACACAAGCACACACACACACACTCACAGGGTGAGTTGTACAGGGAGGGATTATATCTAAAAACTAAAATTAAAGGGTGAGAGAAGAATATATCGGGAGGAGAAAGGGAGAAATAGAGTGGGGCAAATTATCTCTCATAAAAGTGGCAAGAAAAGGCTCTTGAATTATTTGCCTTCTCAGTGGGGATGAGTGAGGAGGGAGGGAGGGAGAGAAGTTGGAACTCAAAGTTTTAGGAACAAATGTTGAGAATTGTTTTTGCATGCAAATGGGAAATAAGAAATACAGGTCATGGGTTATAGAAATTTATCTTGCCCTACAAGACAAGAGAGAAGATGAGGATAAAGGAAGAGAGGGGTGTGATAGAAGGGAAGGCAGATTGGGGGAAGGTTAATCAGAATGCGTTTTGGGGTGGGGAAGGGGAGAAATGAAGAGACAATTTGGAACTCAAAATTTTGTGGAAATGAATGTTGAAAACTTAAAATGAATAAATAAACATTAAAGAAAAAAGAAAAGAGCAATGTAAATTAAAAATTGATCAATCTATGTCAATAAATAATTTGCAAGAGAAATCTAACCTATCAATAGCTTTGCAAAAAATACACTAAAAATTAGAGAACTGCCAATCAAAGCAACTATGAGATTACAATTCTTCATATTTTAGTAAATCTTCTTATTAGTAAAGGTGATCAAAAAAAGGATATTGACAAATATTGGAGGGACTGAAGAATAATAGATATGTTAATTCAATATTAGTCTAATTGTAATTGATCCAGTGATTCTGGAAAGCAACTTGGAACTATGCCCCAAATTTTACTAAATTATGGAATACTCTTTATTTACCAATAGAACTATAATCTAAAGAGACTGAAGAAAGAAGAATATTATGGTCACGTATGTGTGTGCATGTATGCATATATGTGTGTATATATGTATATATATATATATATATATGCAAATGTGTGTATGTGTACTATCTCAGTTCTTTTTGTGATGGCAATGAAATTTCAGTTAAAGAGATGACCATCAATTGGAGAATGGCTGAATAAACTGTAGCATATTAATATAATGAAATACTATTGTACAGTAAGAAATTATTTAAGGAGATGGTTTCAGAGAAGCTTTGTATGAATTGATGTATAATGAAGTGAGCAAAAAGAGAATAATTAAATCAATAACACTGTAACAATGAGCAATTTTGAAAGTTTTGAGAATTTTGATCAACACAATGACCAACCATGATTCCAGAGAACTAATGTTGAAGAATGTTACCCACATCCTGACCAAGCAATGATGGATTAAATATGCAGAATGAATCACAAAATTTTGGATGCGGCTAATGTGCATTTATTTCACTTGACTGTGCATATTTTTTATGAGGGTTATTCAGGTTTCCTGTTAGGAAGGGAGGCAGGAGAGAGAGGAAGTAAATACTTGTTAATCTTTAAAAAGGAATTTTAAAAAGGAAATAAAACAAGCCTCACAGAACTTGATTTTGATGAAGTCATACCAGCTTTTTATAATCATTGATTCTCCTAGATTTTTGGCAACCAAATATTTAATGATTCCTAGGATTTTTCCTTCAGAATGGCATGACTGGAGGACAGAGAGAAAGAAGAGAACATCTACCAGAGGTGGAGAACCTGTGGCCTAGAGGCCACATGTGTCCCCCTAGGCCCTCAAGTGTGGCCCTTTACTGAAACCAAATTTCACAGTTCTGTGAAGTTTGGATTCAGTCAAAGGACAAGGCATTTGTTCTGTAAAGTTTGGATTCAGTCAAAGGGCCGCACTTGAGGGCCTAGAGGGTCACATGTGGTCTCGAGGCTATAGGACATTCCCTCCCCCTACCTGCTACCCTGAACCTCCTCACTATTCTCTCATAAGGCGTAAGAGTTATACTCTACAAAGCTGTATCAGCTTGGGGTAGCAAACTCAGTCTTTGGAAGAGCTATCAGATAATTTCTTGGCTGATGATATTGGCCTATCAATGCAATCAAGGAGCACATTCATAGTTTGAAAGGGATAACCAAGTCGACACGTATCTAATTTGTTTCTATAATTACATTAATGTAGGGTGGGGAGGGATTAGATATCCCTCTCTTTACAAACTTATTAGTTATCCTTCCTAAATACTCTTGGAAATTCTCAAAAATTTAAGTATATAATCTATTCAATATTTCTATTTCATGGAGTAGAAATTCATTCAAAGGCAAGACACTGGATAGTAAAGTAAGCCCTAAAATGTACATTAGTTTTCACAGAAGGGTATAATATTCCCCCACTCTCTCATACTAAAATAAATATGTCTTTCTCTATAAAATATTCTAAATGATAAAAGAAAAAAGCTCATTTTAAATTCAGTTAAAATGATTAATTATACTAACGGTATAGCTAACTGTTATGTGTTGATAGTTGAAAGACTTTTTAAAATTTATTTTTTAAGTAAAAAGAAGCACAGAATTCTCCATTGGCTTATTTTGACCACCTTGAGTAAAGGAATATTGATATTTATGTCAAAATTGTGTGGTAATCATCATGATTATGACTTATTAAATGGCAACAATTATTGCATTCATAATGGGTTGTTCCAACTACTTCATATGAAGGTTTGACCCTATAATGTTGTATTATATTATATGTGTGTATATGTAGATAGATATATAAAACAAGTATCTGGGTAAGTGGAGGATGGGCATGTTTTTCACATTTATTCAATGTTTGGCATTTTTAAAAAATCAACATTCACTTAATGAAAGATTTTTATATGTCCTATGCTTCCCATTCTCTTTTCTTTTTGTAGCAAATTTCATTGGTGAAAGAAATTGATTTTTCCTCCTTTTAATATATAAAGAGACTATAACTTAAAATTTGAACATAATGATTCTGGGGATTCCAGGGTTTATATATCACAACTATTGTTAAAAAGTTTCATTTCAGAGTTCACTGGTCTCTGTCTTGAAAAGTAAGAAGTGCTACTTACTGCCCAGCAGCTTGATGAATTTGGAGTTTTTGTGATAGGTTGAAGATGTACTTATCTCCATGCCATATAAAACAGATAACATATTAAAATTCAAGTTTGAAGCACTTCTATACTGGGCTGACTGTGAAACTCTGGTATAGATAAAAGACTCCTAGGATAACTGGCCCCTAATTAGATTGAAAATATTTATAAATGATGGGCTTCACATGCTCATTTTGATATAGTGTAATTTTATTTTTACTAGGAGAAATTATTCTCAAAAAAACTTGAGCTGTGGGAAATCAAGCAGTTCTCTGGCAAAGAAGCCTATTGCTTCATAAATTATTAAATGCATTAATTATTAAATGTTTTTCATATGCTGCATAATACACCAAGAGCCTACTAACATAAGTCACTCACTCTGCAGCACATATAAAAGAACATTTCTTTACAGCAGATGTGGACAGACCCATTGTTCAATTTCCTCAGGCCTTCAACAAATGCCCTATGTGGTAATATTGTTTTGCCAGCATTTAAAAAGCCTACAATAAAATGCAGCACCCCAGTGGATTCCCATGCCTATCCTATTTAGGAGAAAAAAAATCAGAAGTTTGATAAGCTTGGATAAAAACCTATGCTAAAATCTATTTTTTATTAAAGTTTTTGCTGTTGTCTGTAGATTTTTTTCTGTTTATTTTGTGGTATGTTCTTCCTATAAGTTTCTGATGCTCTCTCATGGGTGATCATAGTATAGAATTTATTTCCAAAAATTCTTCCTATTTTTAATTTAAAAAGCAAATGACTCAAATACCATATTGCTCTCTCTTGGGAAGAAAAAAAAGAGGGCTTTCCCTGGGAAGTCTGGAAAGGCTCACACTTTCCTCAGCCCTCCACATGGCCACAATGGATAATCCTGGTGAGTCATCCCCCAAATACGTCCGAGAGAGCTCCAAGTCCAACAAGGTACAGGTCATTGCCACTGCTTCCATCCCTGGACTCATCCTGGGAGCTGCCCAGTCACAGAGAGGAAACAAATGGGAACTCTGAGGAGACTGTGGACAAAGATGACAAGCTCAAGAGCCAGGAAGCACCACATTTCACAGGATCTGGAAGGGAGGACTCATCATTGCTTCCTCTTGGAGCTAAAAAGATAAAGATAGGAACTAAGCAGAGGAAAAAGAAAAAGGACAAGATAGATGAAGATGAAATTCAGAAGATAAAATTCCTGGTTTCTTTTTTCTAAAGAATAGTCAAACTGTTATGAAATGACCATCCATCAGCATTCCCCAAGATTTTTATTAAATAGCTGGTCCAGTCAATTACTGGCACCTCAGTATCTCAGAATGTCAAATATCTCTAAGGCGTGGTAGCAGTGATAGTAGGAAAGTGATAGTAGGAAGATTTGGATGTGTGTGAGAAATGGGGAGAGCTGCCACCACTACAGCCCAAACACATGCAGGAAACTGTTCAAAAGCTGAAGTCAAGGAGGCAGATTCCTAACCCAAAGCACAAAAAAAAAAAATCATCTTTCACTAGGTCTAGGGGGACCTTCCTAAACTGTAATACTGAAAATCCTAAGGACACCATGATTGAAACTTTGCCCCCAAATCTTCAAAATCGAAGTTACCTGATAGAGAAGAGGCCACTTTCAGATTTACCTTCCATCAATGTAAAACCATTTAGTTCAGGTTGTGATTGATGTGAGGGTTATTTCTTACCTGCCTAAATGAAAAGGGGAAGTGTTCTTATATATGGACCCCTTGTACAAAACATACAAGTCATTTTCAAAAAGGTAAAACTCTTCTTAAGCATCAGTTTTTTTGATTAATCTCATGAGTTTGCAAGTTTCACAATGGAACCCTAAACTGCTACTATCAGGGTTTCATATCCGATTTGAAGTTGATAATAGTCCAGAAACTTGTAACTTGTACAATATGTCAATGTTTGCAAATGGTGGAGTGACAGAAGAGTTTAATTCCCTAAAACTAAACATTATCATGTTGTTTTGGGTATATGGTTAATAAACTATTTTCTAACTTAGAAAAGAAAAAGGAAAGAGCGACCAATGAAACAATGTGATGAAACGAAACAGTGTGTGTGTGTGTGTGTGTGTGTGTGTGTGTCTCACCTATTTCACTTTGAGCAAATCACTTAACCTCACTGGGTCTCATTTTATTTAATTGTAAAATGAGGAAGTCAGACTGGTTAAATTAGAAAGGGGTACCTTCCATCTCTAAATCTATGGTCCTTTGTCTCTATCTCTGTTTCTGTCTCTAGCTTTACTATGTGCTGAGAAGTATACTAAGCTCTAAAGATAGAAAAGGCAGAAAAAAAGCAAAATAAAACAAAAAACAATTCTGCTCTCCAGAAACATACATTCTATCAGAGAAGATAACATGCTTGTACATACAAAGTAGTTCAATACAAAGTTCTTAGGACTTCCGCCCAAAATAGATGGCTGAAGAGAAATTAAACTGCCTAGCTACCTATAACTACACTAATAAAACTCTGAACTATTCAGCAGGCCAAATTGTCATAAAGAAATCCAATAAGAAATGACAGCAAAGGTGCTTTTCCGCAACAGAACTGCACAAGAAGTCAGCCTGGAGACTAAGGACACTAGCAAATGCAGTACCAGCAAAAGATGACTTCCCTACTCAACCAAAGTTGCCTGGGTATATGGGTAGCCTGCAAAGGATGTGTTCAGAGGCAAAATAAGCAGAGCTGCAATGGGAGTGGCCAGAAAGGCCAGGAATGAGCACCTTGAAATCCCCAGGGACTAGAACTAGGTAGTAAGTATGTAGTTACTAAGTTACTAAAGTAATACCTAAGTAGTTACTAAGCATATAGTAAGCAGCTACATGCTTAGGGGCTCCAAGATATGGAATACTTTGTCCTGAGATGGCGGAGGGCCCCAAGGAGCCGGGCTCTAAACCTCAAAAGTTCCTTTTCCTACTGGCAGAGGTCAGCATAAAAACCCATGCGATCCAGGGAAAGGATCCAAACAGGAATGGATAACCCCACCCAATAACTCAGTATGAGTTAAAGCCTGGCTCTGGCACAAAGCCCCAAGTTAGAAACTAAAGCTGGAGAGAAAAGTAAATCAAAGAAAATATTAAAAAAAAAAATTTGCAAGTCTAGACATTCCTCCCCAAGATAGAATGAATTGGTTGGTTGGTTGTTGTTTTTTGTTTTTGAAGGACCAAAATGGTATCATTATGTTTTAGTACAACAGCAAACAGAGAGGCTAACTGGGAAAATAATTTATTTTTTTCCATAAAGATAACATGAATATGTAGAAAAAATGATACAAGATGTTTTAAAATGTGAAATGTATCTTAGAAAAGAAAGTGATAAACTTTCCTCAAGAATTAGAATCCCTAAAGACTACACTAGATCAAATAGAAATCCATGAAATAGCAAGAAATATTGGAACGAAATCAAAAGGTTGGAAAAAATAGAAGAAAAAGTAAAATCTCTAATGTAATATACAACTTCCCTGGAAAAAAGGTCAAGGAGAGATAATTTAAGGATCATCGGACTACCTGAAAACTGTGATTTAAAAACAAAACAAAAACCAAGACATTGTATTTCAAGAAAGCACAAATTAAAACTGCCCAGATCTATTTATTGAAACCTGAGGACAAAGTAAAGATAAAAAGTATCTACTGATCGTGTCCCTAAATATATCCCCAAACAAAAAGTTCCAAGAATGTAATAGCCAAAGTAAAGAGTTCCTTATCAATGTAAAAATATTACAGGCATGCAGAAAGGGATAGTTTAAGTACCAAAAGGCCACAGTCAGGATCACCCAAGACATGATAGCTTCTATAAATGAGACATTTTGAAATACAATATTCCAAAAGACAAGAGAGACAGACATACAACCAAGAATAATTTACTCTGCAAAGCCAAGTATAATCATGCAGGGGGAAAATGTGAATAAATTCACAATTTCTCTGAAAAAAAAAAAAGGAAAATTTTTTTTACTTGTATCTGGTTGTGTGTGTGTATATGCATGCGTGTATTTTCACCACTCAAATAATTTCAGACTTCAAAGGACCATGAAGGTCATTTAGTCCAACTTCCTTATTTTACAGATGAGGAAATGCTCATAGAACTAATGGTCAGAGTAAGACTGGACTCCCTTACTCTGTGATCTTTTCACAACTGACTCTGGATAAGTGGGTCTTGATAGAAAAAAGAAAAGTTCTTCAACTCTACTTGAGAAACTTGATTCATGGTATAAAATTAAAAAAAAAATTAATTTGGCTTTCAAACTTTAAAGAAAAAATGAAATTAAATCCTTGGATCACCACAACTAAGAAGAGTTATTTAGAGTTCTTTAAGCCTTCCTTCTTTCCTTGCCTGCTTCTGTCTTTCTTTCCTTCCTTCCTTCCTGCCTTCCCTTTCCCCCTTTCACCTTTAGTCCTTTACTTTCTTTTTTAAAAATTTTTAAAAAATTTTGAATACTTTTATTTATTTATTTTTATATTTTTACATTCATTCCTACACAATTTTGAGTTCCAATTTTTCTCTCTCTCTTCCCTCCTCCCACCCCATAACACCTTGCATACTGATTACCCCTTCCCTCAATGTGCCCTCCCTTCCATCACACCCCACCCTTCCCTTATCCCCACCTTCTCCCTTTTCTTGTAGGGCAAGATAAATTTCTATACCCCATTACCTGTATTTCTTATTTCCTAGTTATATGCAAAAACAATTCTCAACATTCATTTCTAACACTTTGAATTCCAACTGCTCTCCCTCCCTCCCTCCCCACCCTTCCCCACTCTCATTTTTAAAGAGCTATTTTCTTCAGTGAGCTTTTGAACCTCCTTTTCCATTTGTCTAATTCTGCTTTTTAAAGCTTTCTTCTCCTCAATGGCTTTTTGGACCTCTTTTTCCAATTGAGTTAGCCTATTTTTAAAGCAGTTATTTTCCTCAGCATTTCTTTGCTGCTGGCACTGCCTCTCCTACCACCTGGGGCCGGAGCTGGGGAGACCATACTCCCCCCTCACCCAACTGGAAAAGCCCTCTCACACTGACCTTTGAAGCTTTTTTGTTGCTTGTGGGTTGAGGGATCTGGGACCCTCCCTGCTGGGGAGTCTTCCCTGGAGGCTCATTCTGGTCTTGCTCTTCCCCATGTCCCAGAGCTGGTGTCCACTATGCTCAGAGTCCCATAGGACTCCACCCCTTCCCCCTTTACTTTCTTTCTAAAAGTAAGGTATAAAGCTCATTTAGAAACCTAAAATTCAGGTACTCAGAATAATTTTACTGATGAAGTGATGAGCACTAACACTAATGCAATTAACAAGGACAACATAGCAAAACTATCATCTTCTCTTGGTGTACAAAACAGTTCCCATTTTTTTTAAAATTAAGGAGTTGTCACCTCTCCATTTTGTTTGGTTGCCAAAAGTACAGGATAAGCTAAAATTAGAGGCATTTTGTTTCTTTTAAAGTACTCACTTTTTTTCTTGACATTCTATCATTTATTCTACAATATTTCCCTTTAGGTTTTAAATAATTTCTTGGTCATAAGAATCTTATTAACAATCACTTATTAAGGCATTCCACTTCAGTTTTTAATTTTCCTAACTTTGGGGATGAAAATACCATCATTTTTAAGTAATGTGCAACATAAATATTTTTTAAATGATTAAAATAAATTGTTTGATTTCTCAATATTCCTGCCTATCTCCTTTATGGAGACCTTATGTCACATTGCTTTCATCCTCTGCATCTCTATAGTTTTCCGCCACTATTCAAGAAGGAATTCCGGTATAAATGGAATGCTATGATAAGTGGTCAAAGTCATCTGTCCATATTGTGATCAAATGCCCTGCTTATTCTAGAGCAATCTGCTTCTACCAAATGTAACAAAGGGTTTTATTGTATTTGTAGCATCAGGACAATAAGAATTTCAGAGATTATCCACAACCTTTTTTACTGCAGAGTAAAATATGAAAGCTATCTTGTCTGGGTGAGTCAATACAAGGCAGAGACCTATATATGGTCAAAGTCTGTGCTTCACCTGAGATGTATTGTTTGGTGAACCACTGGGGCACGAGGGAAGACCTGGAGAGTAAATAAGCCTTGTCTTTTGGACCTCTGACAGCACTTGCTACTCAAATGCTGGAAAGAATAGTAAATATGTTGGTTCTCGACCTTCTGTATGGATCTACTTACTTAATAAGGCCTTATATTAACTACTAAAGTCCCTGAACACATGCATATTCTCATTTTAATTAGTTTACTAAAGGTGGATATCAATAATAAAAATTGTCAACTTGGCATTACTCTTTGCCCAGTCCATGCTAAGTCATAAGGATGCAAAGTTCCTCCATTCCCTCTTCCATGTACCTTTTTATTATTTTCCTTCCTTTTGGGTCTCAGACTCCAGCTACAGGTGGAGATCAGGAAAGAGATCCTCTAATACTTGGTATCTGAGCTGAATCTTGAAGGAAAGAGGGTGTCTAGAAGCTATAGATGTGGGAAAAGAGCATTATAGGCACAGGGAAAGAGTAGAGATGGGAGATGGAAGGTAATGAGTGAAGAACAATAAATAGGCTAGACAGTAGAGAACATGAAATGAGTAATGTGTGAGAAGACTGGAAAGGCTGGGTTGTGAAAAGCTCTAAGTACCAAGCAAAAGTTTTATTTGTAACAGAGAAACATTGGGGTTCATTGAGTAGGGAATGATGTGGTCAGATTTGTTTTTTAGGAAAATTACATTGACTGTTATGGGGAAGATAGGTTAGAGAGAGGGAAAGATTTAAGGTAGGGAAACCACACAGGAGGCCATTAGGGAAGTGGGAGAGGATAAGTACTTATCTAGCACCTATTATGAGACAGACTAGACACTATATAAATATCATCTCACTTGATCCTCACAGTAATCCTGTGAGGTAGGCATGATTATTATCTTCATTTTATAATTGAGGAAACAGAGGCAAACAGAGGTTACTTGGCTTACTCAGGATCACACAGTTAGTAAGTGTCTGAGAGCAGACTTAGAACTAAGTCTTCCTTACTTAAAGCCCAGCACTTTATACACTGTGTCATATACCTTCCACTATAATAATTGATGCGAAAGGTGATAAGGTCCTGAATGAGTGTGGTGACTGTGAGTATAAAGAAAGGGACATATGAGACAGACTTTGTGAAGCAAAATAGGAAAAGATTTGATTTGAACTACTCAGTATGTTCCAAGATTTACAAAGTATTTCTAAGTCTGGAAGAGACAAACCATTTACTTGACTCTGTTATGTCCCCTTACTTTTGTATTTGCATTTATTGACTCTACATTTTAATCAAATTGTCTGGGGGTGAAGGGAAACTAAATTTGTTATGGTACCCTTGATCTATTACTCCAATCAGTACATTAATTTTATTGGTTAAAAAGTTGGAAAATCAGTGGGATAGAGTAGGAAAGAAAATCCAAGAAGCAAACATAGAATTTTTGTGTTTGATGAATTGAACTGTAGGGAAAACAAGAAAACAGTTGGACAGAAATTGGACTTCTATTAGGATCTTACATCATATAGCACAGTAGCTCCAAATAGTTATTTAACTTACATGTCATGAGTTTTAAAAAAGAAAGAAAGCAGATAACTTTTGTATCTATATTATGGGAAAATTCATAATAAAATAAAGGATAAAGGAGAGTATAAAAGATGAAATAGTTTTGATTACATAAATTTTTAAAAGCTTTTGCACAAAATCAGTCTGTAGCTAGAAGAAAAAAAGTATGTGACTGGGATTGGGAAGAATCTTCACATTAAATACCCCTGATAAAGTTTTGATGTCTTTTATATATTTACACAACTATATTAAAAACTAGAGCTATTTACCAATAGACAGTGGTCCAAGGATATGAACAGTTTTCAAAAGAAGTAGGAAAGATCAATCGTAGGAAAAAATTATCCAAATGATTTATAATGAAATAAATGTAAAGTAGAACCCTTTTGAGTTTTTCCCTCACATCTATTGCATTGGCAAAGATAATAAAAGGAGATAGACATTCAGTGCTTGAGGGGATATGGGAAAATAGACACATAAGGGCACTATTGATGTAAATTGATTCTTTCATTCTGCAAAATAGTTTCAAACTATGCTATTAAGGTGTTTTACTTATATAATATGTATATGTATGCATAATATGTATGTCATAACTATACTGCTTTTTAAACAAGGAATCATTTTACTGTAAGTGAAGCTGTTGTAAAGTGTCTGACATAAAGTAAGATTTTAAAAGATATAGCAATAGAACCTCTATAAGTGGAGACAGAGATGTAACCTATATACTCAGCAAAGTATTTGCTCCTGTTATGGAAGACTTTCAGCCCAGAGTCTCAAAATAAAAATGCTTTTTTGTAACTTGTAATGTTCCCCCAGATGCTACTGTTTTCAGGTTTTACTGGTCTAATTGAATTAAGCCCTGAAACTGTGTAGCATTTCTTAAATAAGTTTAGCCAAACTAGTTACACATTTTTTTTAAAAAGTCAATAAATAACAACCGATGACCAAACTATGACATACATACTATAGAAGGACTATAATTTGTGTTGAAAGTTGAATAAAAATAAGAGAGTAGCCAGAATTGCCTATAGGAAATTACATATTTCAATTAATGAACCCAAGCATTCTTTAAGAAATGAAGGTCTATTTTTTTAACAGTAATGTTCTTCTGTTGGTGTTATATAGATACAAGTCTTGAATAAGATTTTCCAAAAAATTGAAGTTATAGGTCATATGGGCAGATTCATGGTGAGATGGAGAAGAAGAAAATGCACTATAAATTAAAAACCATGCAGGAAAAGAGTCATAAAGAATGCCATCAAATAAGTATGTGACTGGAAGAAAGGTGGCCCATACATGTAGCAAGAATGAAAAATAACTGATGAACATTCCATAAGTACCATAGGAATCCATGTTATATCCTAGAGGAAGTCCTCAGCACACTGAGTAGCAACATATGACAATACTTTCACAGTCAATTTATGGATTTAATACCATACTAATTAAACTAGCAGGTGAGTATGTTGCAAAATTCAATACCAAAATTGATGTCAAAGAACAAGAGATCTAGAATATCAATGAAGGTAATGAAAAAAGGTGAGAATGAAGAAAGAATAGCATTTCCAAATCTCAAATTGTATTATCAAAATTATTTGATTTGTGCTTAAAAAATAGAAATGTTGACCAATGGAACAAATTAAACAGGAAAGAATAAAAAATAATAGAACTCACTCAACAAATGATTGATAAGCTCAAAAACTTCCCAAGAATAAAATGCCCTACAAGAATTGCTGGGAAAACTATTTAAATCAGTGTCACAGAAATTGCACTTAGAACATCTTATGCCATATTTCATAATAAATTCAAAATGGAGAAAGAAGAATACTAAAGAGGAGAGCATAAACTTTAGAAGAAAATCATATAATTTACTTTTTCATAGCCATGGGTAGGATATGAATTTTTAAACAAATAAGAGGAGGAGAAATCACAACATATGAAAATTTCTATTGCATGGAACTAAAATGGTTTTGCTCAAACAAAATTAACACACCTAGAATGTGAAGTTTTGTAGTTAATTGGAGAAAAAAGCCTTTGTATCAAATTTCTCTGATAGGAGTTCAATATCCATTATATATGGACAAATATATAGGACCAAAGACAAATATACAGGACAAAAAGCTATTCCCCAATAGAGAGGGGATCAAAAAATAAGAACTATCAAAAGGAGAATTGCAAACTATCAAAAACCATATGAGATAATGCTGTGCCTCACTAATAACAAAAGATATACAAATCTAAATAAAGCACAATAATTTTGGAAACTTAGAATTATGCAAATAAAATGACCAAAAAGTCCATACCATTTGACTCAGAAGTTCCATCACTAGGCTTATATTTGGAGTAAACCACTGACAGGAAAGTCCCCATATACACCAAAATACATATAACAGGATGTTTCGTGGTAGCAATGATCTGAAAACAAATTAGATGCCCAACAAATTGTCAGAAATTTCGATACATTAAATAATGGAATATTACTGTGCTGTAAAGAAGTTAAAAATACAGTGAACAGAGAAATTCCTGGAATGATTTACATGAACTGATGCAAAGATCAGTAAGAAGACAACAATATACACAATGGATCCAACAATGTAAATAGAAAGAACAACCACAAAACAATAAAAAAATGAAGGTTGGAAAGTTATAAAGTTCAATCTTGACCATGAAGAAGTAAGAGAAGACATCTCCCTCTATCCCTTGTAGACCTGAGTGACCCATAGAGGTGGAATATTGCACATAACATTGTACACACATATGTTTGCATGTATGTCTATGTGCATATGTATGTATATAAATCTGTTTTAAAAATCTCTTCTTCCTTTTGTATTTTTATTTTTAAAATTATTTGCTTTGAAGTATGGTTCTCTGTGTGGGAAAGAGAAAACAAGAATATAGGGGGAAATCTAGGTGATTAAAAAAAGTAAAACATCATTAAAATCTTTTTTAAAAGGTAACACAAGCAGAAACTGACAAAAAAAATTAATAGAGGATATCACTTCGTAGCCTTAGTCCTCTCATTTATTAATTTAAAATTAGTAGGTACAGAGAATTAATAGAAGTGAGGAATATATATTCTTGAAAAGACATATTCAAAACATTTTAAAAATTGATCCTATATTAGTTAATAGAGGAATTTTATATTAACCTTATTTATATAAAAAGCCAGAAATTCAAAACACTTTATCTTCAGATATGACAGATTTTTTAATGTTAGAAAAAGTTGTAAAGTCAAAAGCAAACAGAAAACCTATTTATTAATCAATGATTGGGTTAAAGGAGAAATCTAAACAACATTATTAGAATATTTAAAAGGAAATAAAAGTGACAATGTTTATCAAAATATGAAATGTATCAATGCAATTCTGTGGCAAATATACACATATAAGTATATATGTACGTGTGTGTGTATACATATACATATTCATATCAATGTGTTCACATATATATGTATATATACACAAACAGGTATATATCACGAAATGCTCACTGTAAAAAGAGAGAAAAGAATAAAATTAAATTGAACTTCTTCCTACAGGTAATAGAAAAGTAACAAAATGATAGTCTAGATGAAAGTTTTAAAAAGGAGTAAAAAGTTAGTAACAGAAATTAATAGCAGAAAAGACAATTGAATTAATAGGATCTAGAGTTGATCTTATCCAAAATACAAATAAAATTCACAAAACATTAGGATTTAAAAGAAAGGAAATAATACAAATGACCAAACTTACAAAAAAAAAGAACCCACAATAAACAAAATATTTTTTTTTAATTTGGGGAATATTATACACACAACTATAGTCTAAAGAATAAGGCAACTTAAAGAATACTAATGGTTATCTATAAAAATATATTGCTTAAAATGAGGCATTGGAAAATTAGTCATTTAAATGGGCCATTCTTAAAGGAAGAAATAAGACAACATCAAAGAATTGGTCAATAATGACAAAAATTCTGGCCCAGATTGATTCACAAGTGAATTTCTGAAAACACTTCAAGAATAAATAATCCTATATATAACTTGATATCCAATAATGTAGCAAAGGAAGGAATACTACCTAATATCTTATTTTATATGAATAGAGATTTTTAAAACCTGATAAATCCAAAATAAAACAAGGAAAAAATTATAAATTTTCCAAAACAAAGCACATAAAACACTGGGCAGCAAACTGTTGCTCAGTCATTTCTGTTGTATCCAACTCTTCACAACTCCATTTGGGGTTTCTTGAGAAGGATAGATTGGAAGCTTTGCCACTTCTTTCTGCAGCTCATTTTGTAGATGAGGAACTGAGGCAAGCAGAATTGAGTGACTTGCTAGAGAGTGTCTAAGGTCAGATTTGAGCTCATGAAGACAAGTCTTCCTGATTTCAAGCCCAATGCTTTATCCACTGTGCCATCTAATTAACAATACAATATGTTTAAAATACATTCAAAAGTAAGCAGGCTTTATACTGTGTACACAAGATTAGTTCAACATCAGAAAATTTAATCACATAACATATAAGTAAATAAAACTCCACCTTTTTTAACAATCATGATTTTACCAATACATACAGAAAAAGTCTTTGCTAAAATACAATATTCATTTATTATATTAAAACACAATAAAAACAGAAATATTAATTAATTAATCAGCAAACTGTTCCTCTTGGGGCAACTAGGTAGCACAGTGAACTGAATGCTGGGTCTGGAGTCAGGAAAACTCATCTTCCTGAGTTCAAATCCAGCCTCAGACATTTACTAGCTGCATGACCCTGAGCAAGTCACTTAACCTTGTTTACTTCAATTTCTCATCTATAAAATGAGTTGGAGAAGGAAATGGCAAACCACTCCAGTATCTTTGCTAAGAAAAACCAAATGGAATCATAAAGAGTCAGACACAACTGAACAACAGAGAAAAAAAAACAAAAACAAAAACAGAAAACAAACCCAAACCAAACCAGTTCCATTTAGATAGAATATTCTGATTGAACTTTAATAAATTTTCTGGTACTCTGAGTCAGTGCAAAGGTTGGAGTTGTAGAAAGGTTGGGAGATGAGAGAGCCTTCTTATGGCTTCCAGTTTTGAGAGAAGACAGGCAGGCTCAGATTCTATTTTTTTTTTCTTTTACCAGAATGAAACATCACGTAAGTATATTTCAGACGTAGCAGCAAAATCATATTAAAATTAATAGGTTTAATCTTTGACTACACCAAGTAAACTCAGTCACTTAAGTATTTTTTTAAAGTTATCAATTCCCTCAAAATGAGGAAGCTGTTCTTTCCCACTGCCCCACAATACAGTGTCTTGGTATTTCTGTGCATGGACAACATATTCTTCAATGTTTCAACTGGAGACTAAGCTACTGGGAAAATTTGAAAACAGTTTTCCCTACTGACAACCTCTCTGTGGATGAATATTATTATTTGCATAGATTTTCTTTGCATGTTCTTCCCCCTGAAACTGTTGATTAAGATCTTATATAATTTTTAACTGTTAAAACACTAATGGATATTTTCTCTTGTGGTCTTCTAATTAATGGGGTTCCTCCTTTCCTAAAACACCAGAGGTAATGAATTTTTACTACATACCCAAATAATTGTTCCATAGTGGATGCTAATTCAGCTTCCTGTTGACTTCACTGACATAAGAACCATTTTTCACTCTTTTCTCTCATATTCCCCTCTTCCTTAATGGACAAATTTGGTATTAATTCCAGTCCCATGATGACTGCTGCCCTTTACTTTTCCTCAAGATATTTTATTATGAGAGTTTTCAGATTAAACCTTCCATTGAGGGGTGTAGAGAAGAACCACAACAGTATGTCCCTATAAGAGGTTATCCATATATTGAACTGGGTTTTTTCTTCCCCTTTATATAATATATACTTGTGATTCACAGTGAGATAGCTGCTCTTTAAAAGAGTTTTGCAGTAACCACTTTTAGGGACACATTCACAAGAATAATGACAGTTTTAGAAATGGGAAATAACGTGATCTCAGATTAATGATTTACATATTACATCCTACACCAAATTCGGGAAGCTTACAAAAAACCTGAAGTTCTATTATCTGAATATGTTTTTTAATTGAAATGCAGTCTGTTTTCTTAATAATCATAATATGAATTTCATCTATATATGAAAATTAGGACCTCTTTTATGCACAGCTTAGCTTTAAGTTGCTATAGACAGTGGGTCAGGAATTCATATGTAGATACTGAATGTGGTCAATGACTAGAATCACTAATTCTCTAAGGACCTCTCTTTTTGGTAGCATTTAATGATGCCACTTGAGATGCCATAGGTTGGCATCTCATTGACATTTAATTATGGCACCGGAGATGTTAGAAGGTTCCTGAGGGAAGAGAAAGACTTGAGGAAGAAGTCAACTTGTAGAAAAGTTGATACTTCAATCATGTCTCTATGTTCAATTTACTACACATGAATCTTAAAAAATTTTTCCCCTTGTGTGAGAGAAGGCTTTCTCTTTTACCAGGTCCACACCAGTCCCATCCCTCCTAGCTCAGGAGCTGAGTCATCAATTTCCACTAATGAGAAGAATTTTATGCAAGTAATCTTTAAATTCTAGGTCCAGGTAATGCATACAGAGGCAGGATTAAAATCCAATTCTCTCTGACTTCATGTTCAGGACTATCCACAATGCAACAACCTTCAAAGAGCACACATACACATGCACACACACACAAATAAAACTGAAAATGGTTTTTATTAGCAGACTTTAAAGTATATCACAAATCTATATACTGAACAATATACAATAGACAATATCTATTACTGGTCAAATTAGGACAAAGAAATGCAATAAAAATAGTAAACACCTCACAGCTATATCTATTTAATAGATATTTAACACCTGCAGCTATATCTATTTAATAGATTATTAATGTTTGATTAACCTAAATAAATAAAAAATGGGGAAAGTATTTATTATTTAATAAGTATATTTGGGTGAATATCTACCCATATCTTCCACAATATGCTACAGTGAAATACAGTTAAAATTCATAAAACACAAAAATTAATTTTAAGAATAAAATAAGTATATAGAATATATGGAGGGTACAGAATAATGCATTTTTAATTGTGGATGGGAGATGACTATTTTGTAGTTAAAATGAATAGAAGGACTTGTTAGGGACAAGAAAAACATTCTTGATTATGTCGAGATGAATTATCTTTGTACAATAAAACTATAGTCAAAGGAAAAACAAAAGCAAATTATGGAAATGTTTTTGCTAAGTGTGACAGAAAAATATGCTGTTAAAATCACCATTAAAAATTATGAAGGTAAATCACAGTCCACAGTAATAGTCAAAGAATACGAGTAGACAATTTTCTAAAGGAAATTTGTTAAAATATTTTTCAAATGTTCAATCTCACTAGTATTCAAAATGATGCAAGTGAAAATACTTTGGGAGATATTACTTCATACTCATCAAATTGTCAGAAGATCTAATCAAAACCCACAACAACCTATGTTATGTTTTTGTAAAGAAAAAGGCATACCTATCCACTAAAAATATGACATTTTTGATACAGAAATGTTGGCAAAAATAATCAGAACTTTTGACAAAATAAATTCATTTATGGAAATATATGCTGAAGAGTTATCAAAAAGAAAAACTATCTGATCAAATGTTTATATCACTGTTATTTAAAATTGGGAAAAAAAATCAAACCAAATAAACAAACTCCTAACATCCCCCTCCAAACAACTTTAAAACAATGCCTCAAATTGAATTCTGGAACAGCAGAAGCAATAAAAGGTCAAACTAAGACATTCTTCCAGCCCAAGATGACTTGGAAAGTCAGAAAGAGAGACCTGTGCCATTGGGGTGGATGAAACATCAGTGGTGCAAGGAGGTGGTGGTGACAGAAGCAATAAAAGTTTGAGGAGCTCTCAAGTCAGAGATAGTAAGGGAACCTGGTAACTGATTAGAAAGAAATTACAAGCTACCCCTGTGCTACCACTGGATGTAGGACTAGATGCTGTTTAGCACATTGCCTATACCTACTTCTAGGCCATAGTTCAAGGGCAAAAAAGAAGTCTTTTGGTCAAGAGGGAGTGAGAGTCCTAAGAGGTAATATCATTTCCAGTCCCAAGGGATCAGAGACCCTGAGGAAGAGTATCGTTTCTGTTCCCAGGGGAGAAGAGGTCCTAAGGAGTAGTATCAATTGCAATCTCAAAGGATCAAGGGCCCTTCATAAGTAAAGACTAGAGTGCAGATTAAGAAAGCAGTGATCACACCTTTCCTCAGATCATCCCCCCCACTCCAGAAACCACCAAAAACTTCCAAACTTCCAGAACTAGCTCTGAAAACCATTGTGCGAAAAACCCTGAAGCTTGAGAAATAGCCTTTGCCCACACCATATCAGGAGCAGAGTCCAAAATTAACATAAAGTTCCAAATGGAGAAATAGGGTGGAAAAATGAGCAAACAACAAAAAGAGAACCTGACTGTAAAAAGTTACTGGTGGCAAGGAAGCTCAAGACACAAACAAACAAAAAAAGACACTGAAGTCAAAACAGCTACAAGCAAAGCCTCAAAGAAAAATGTGAATTGAACACAATCACAACAAGAATTCCTAGAGGAGGTAAAAAGGGAATTTCAAAATCAGATTTTTTTTTTTTTAAGTGAGAGGGGTACAGGAAAAATGAATAAAGAAATGAAAGCAATAGAAAAAATATGAAAACAAAATTAACAGCTTGGTAAAAAATAATTAACAGCTTGTTAAAAACAAAAAAACAGTGAAGAAAAGAATACCTTAAAAAACTGAATTGACCAAATTGGTAAATTAGAAGAAAAGGCAGAAAAGCTTATAAAAGAAAATTATTTCATTGAAATCAGAATTGGGCAAGCTGACGATAATAAACTCCATGCGACATCAAGAAATAATTTTTAAAAACTGAAAGTAATTTAAATGTTTAATAATACCAATAACAATAAAACCAATAACAAACTTGGTAATTGTTTTTAATATCTATATATCTGTACACACACACACGCATATCTATCTATCTATCTATCTATATGTATAGGTGTGTGTGTGATTCCATTATTTACTACACAAACACACACACATACACACACACACATTTTCCATACTCATAATTACATATAGGTAACAATTATGGAAAATAGAAAGAAATATGGAAGCATTTAATATAAAGCTGAATGAGAAAAAAAGCCCACACTATGACCACATATAAGGAAAAGTAATGGGAATGATTGGATAAACAACCAAATGTATGTGTATAATATATATATATATATATAATATATATATAACCCTAAATGTATGTACGTATGTGTATATATATATATGCATATATAAATCTACTTATACACACATAGGAAGTAATGAAATGTATTATGACATTCATTTTTAGTTTCACATATTTAAATGTAAGTAATTGTAATATAATTTTAACTGGCTGTCTTCATATTTAATGTTGTTCAAAAGAAATCATTTAACAAAAAAGTCCAAAAAAAGAATTTGCACAAATAAGAGAGAGGAGAAAAGAAATGTATCCCATAATAAGCAATTATCTGTTTTTTTCTAAGGTAACAGATTTTCTGAAAAAAATAATTCTTGCCAGATGACAGTAAGAGAGTAATGTTTCAATCAGGTCCCCACTTCTGTTGACAGTTAATAACTGTGGTTTTTTTTACACCTTAATATTCAAAAAAAAGTCTATGAGCAGACTGCTTTTGTTCTACTAGAGCACTCTAATTATCAGAACTATTAACAAAATTGTCTCCCTAAATATCAAAGTAATTAAGCTTACAAACCCCAGAGTATTTTTATTTTGGCTATAGTATATCTATAGCAAGTTATTTACACTAAATTAGATATACAGAATTTTCTGAAAACAGGTGGCTATGTATCAAACACATGGAACAAGAATATGCATTATTACTATAGGGAAATTTTACTTTAAAATGCAATGAATCTGTTGCAGCCCAAGCCTACCCTTTTGTCATATCTTTATGAAATTAGGCATATTCACAAAATGACAAAATATGAATTATGTAGAGGAATAATAGATTTATCCAAGTACCTTATGGAAACCACATTACTCTGCCTACTAACTATGTGGATACAATTTCTACACAAACATAATGAATTCCTCCTCCACACAGCTTTAGTCCCATTTATATTCTGGGTCTAAGAGCTTGTGTGTATCATACTCATGCTCAATCTTCTTCCCTGAAACTCTACTCTGTCCCCCAATGTCTAATTCTTCTGTCCATATTTTAGTCTTTGTGTGCATGTGCATTACTAGACAAAAGATCAGAGCTGACCTAATTGCCTCCAGCTCTCTTATCTAATCCTATGAAATGTTCTCCAAAAGTAAGGCAATTGTTACAAGTACTATTGAGAAACCTTCTATTTTGTATTCTTCAGGGATAGGAAACCATGTCTAGCCTAATACTTTCCTAAAACAAAGTATGTTTAGTATGTATAGTTACTGGAATACAATTTGTAAATTTTATTTCTCCTTGGATTACTGAAGGCCCACAGTGAACCAATCTATCAAATAATTTCATCAATGGAAATTTTAACTCAAATACAAAATCCTTTCCATAGTTTACATATCATAAGCATGCATGAAGAAAGAGAAAGGAATTTCCATGAAGATGGTAGAATGAGAAACCATAAGGAAGATCCCATCAGTCTCATCAATAACAATGCCAAAATGAGAAATTACCAGAAAATCTTTTTTTAATTAATAATTGACTCAAAAATGATCAAACTAAGGAAGAGCACCAACACAAAATATGTTTAAAAAACAAAAATATATCACAGGGAAAATATTTAATGAAATAACAGCAACTAATCACACTTTTTAAAAAGACAATAAATTAGTAATAAACACTGAAGGAATCAAATGAAGAAATATGATTACTAAATAAATTATGAGGTGAGATGAAGAATTGACTGCAGGTAGATTTCTTTGACATGTGATGATGATGAAGTTCAATAACTTAGCAATATTTGTAGAGATCATATACACAACAATGGATTTAATAAGTAAAATCACGCTCCCAGAATGGTGAAAGGAATATGGAAGCAGCAAAACAAATAAATTGTTCAGTTAAAAAAATATTTGGAGTTTACAAGAAACATGGTTCAAATGATAAAAATTCACAAAGAGTTAAAATGAGGAGTTGAAATAGAATCTACTATGCCTCTGTTGAATCTGAATAGGCAGGAGTGCCAATCATGAATTAAGGTGTCATATTAAAGTGATACATATGTGTGTGTGTGTGTGAATAAAAATATCAGGAGGAATTATAAGGACAGAAACAACTAGTTTAGGAAATATCAAATTTCAAAATAAAGCAACAATTACAGAAATTATCAGTGTATAAAAACACAGACATGTACAAATGGAACAGAATATCTAATCTACAACTAAATATGCTTGTAATATGAGACTAGGCAATAAGGACACAGTCCTTAGAGCATCAGTAGACTGAGGAAGTTTGGTGGAGTGCTAGCTGGAACATTTAACTTGGAATCAGGAAAATCTGAATTCAAATCTGTTCTCCAACACTTTCTAGCCATGTGACCCTGGAGAAATCTCCCATCAAGGCAATATTCACAGCACCAACAGTGATTATGAATATGCTGGCTTAGTTCTGAACCACAAAGTATAACAGACTCTCCATATAGTAGGCAGAAGAAAAACATTTATTCAAGGGCCAAAAAGCCAAATCCCAACACCAGAACGTTAAATCCGTCATAGTAACCAAGAAGTCAACACACATTAGCACTGCAGGGGACAGTACCAATTCCCAAACCTTCCACCACCACCACCTCCCACCTCAGGGGCCTTCTCACAAGCAAAGACTCACAAGACTAGCTATGCCTGCCAGTGTCGTCTTTCTTCTACCCTAACTGCTCTCATCAACTGCCTCCCAGCTGTATTTCACCCTCCCTATTCCACCAGATAAGCAAGTTCCTACCACCACATGTGACTTAGGCTTCCATATGATTTAAGCAGGTCACTTTGGGCCTTTTAATGGATGGGAAAGATCCTCACACTAAGCAAAAATACATTAATAATATGACAAGTCATTTAACTTTTATATGCCTTGGGTTTCTTTATCTGTAAGGTGTTAATAATAATAGCACCTTACTTTTAGACATGCTTCTCTATCCACTCCTCCATGCTATTTCTCATGCTTTGCATATAGTAAACACTTAATAATTTCATGCTGAATTGAAAGAATGAGATGTCAACTGAGAAGATATTATGGTGCTGGAGCCAAGATAGTGGAGTAGAAAGACTCATGTATGCTAGCTCCGAACCCACAGCTCATATATTTTCCGTAAAAAGAACCCACCACAAATTCTGGATCAGTGCAAGCCACGCAGAAACAGAGTGGAAGAGATTTCCATTCCAGAGAGCCCTGGAGAGCCATCCCCAGGGGTCCGTCACACTTGGGACAGCAGAGCCCAGCCCTGCCCTGCCCTGGCCGGGTGGCCCCAGAGGAGCAGATCCGAGCAGGCTTCAGGGATGGCATTTCCGGCAGCCGCGAAGGTCCCTCCGCCTACAGACGCTACAGGTCAGTGAGAGAGACGACTGGGCTGGCCAAGAGGGGATCAGGGTGTCTCCATGACTCGGGCCCCCTCGGGAGGCAGCGGGGGAGGCAGAGGCAGAGGCAGTGGTGGCAGCCCGGACCGGAGAAGCAGACAGGAGCTCCATTACTGAAACTCTCCACATAAACCCCCTGAGGGAACTGAGCCTGGGAGCCGGCCCTGCCCCCACCTGAGCATCAGAACTTAAGCTCACATTGAATAGCAGCTGTGCCTGCCGCAGAAAGCCCATTTGAATCTCAGACCCCAAGCACTAGCTGGGCGGATCTAGGCGGGGGTGCAGAGGAATTTCAGAAGTCAAGTAACTGGCTGGGAAAATGCCCAGAAAAAGAAAACAAAATAAGACCATAGAGAGCTACTTTGATGGGGTACAGATGCTCCCACCCTTCAATTCTGATGACGAGAAACAATTCTTACCATCAGGGAAAGACGTGGAGGTTGGGGCCTCTGTATCCCAGACATCCCAGGTGGATGTCTGGTGGGCTCAGGCCACGGAAGAGCTCAAAAAGGATTTTGAAAATCAAGTTAGACAGGTGGAGGAAAAACTGGGAAGAGAAATGAGAGAGATGCAAGAAAAGCACAAAAAACGGGTCAATTCCCTGCTAAAGGAGACCCAAAAAAATGCTGAAGAAAATAACACCTTGAAAAATAGGCTAACTCCATTGGCAAAAGAGGTTCAAAAAGCCAGTGAGGAGAAGAATGCTTTCAAAAGCAGAATTAGCTAAATGGAAAAAGAGGTACAAAAGCTCACTGAAGATAATAGTTCTCTCAAAATTAGAATGGAACAGATGGAGTCTAATGACTGTATGAGAAACCAAGAAATCACAAAACAAAACCAAAAGAATGAAAAAATGGAAGAGAATGTGAAATATCTCATTGGAAAAACAATTGACCTGGAAAATAGATCCAGGAGAGACAATTTAAAAATTATCGGACTACCTGAAAGTCATGATCAGAAAAAGAGCCTAGACATCATCTTCCATGAAATTATTGAGGAAAACTGCTCTGATATTCTACAAGCAGAAGGCAAAATAAGTATTGAAGGAATCCATCGATCACCTCCTGAAAGAGATCCAAAAAGAGAAACTCCTAGGAACATTGTGGCCAGATTCCAGAATTCCCAGGTCAAGGAGAAAATATTGCAAGCAGTTAGAAAGAAACAATTCCAATATTGTGGAAATAAAATCAGGATAACTCAAGATCTAGCAGCTTCTACATTAAGGGATCGAAGGGCGTGGAATAGGATATTCCAGAAGTCAAAGGAACTAGGACTCAAACCAAGAATCACCAACCCAGCAAAACTGAGTATAATACTTCAGGGGAAAATATGGTCTTTCAATGAAACAGAGGACTTTCAAGCATTCTTGATGAAAAGACCAGAGCTGAAAAGAAAATTTGACTTTCAAACACAAGAATGAGAAGAAGCATGAAAAAGTAAGCAGCAAAGAGAAGTCATAAGGGACTTACCAAAGGTGAACTGTTTACATTCCTACATGGAAAGACAATATTTGTAACTCTTAAAACTTTTCAGTATCTGAGTAGTTGGTGGCTTCACACACACACATACACACACATGTACATGCATGTACACATGTGTGTGTACACACATGCATGCACACACACAGAGAGCACAGAGTGAATTGAATAGGATGGGACCATATCTTAAAAGAAATTAAGGTAAATGGTGAGAGGGAAATGTAGTGGGAGGAGAGAGAGGAATGGGGTAAATTATCTCTCATAGAAAAGGCAAGTAGGAGACTTTTTAATGGAGGGAAAAAGAGGAGAGCTGAGAAAAAAACATGAAGTTTACCCTCATCACATTCGACTAAAGGAAGGAATAAAATGCACACTCATTTCGGTATGAAAACCTATCTTACAATACAGGAAAGTGGAGGAGAAGGAGATAAGCAGGGTGGGGGGGGTGAGGGAAGGGAGGGCAATGGGAGGAGGGAGCAATCTGAAGTCAACACTCTTGGGGAGGGACAGGATCAGAAGACAGAGTAGAAACAATGGGGGACAGAATAGGATGGAGGGAAATACAGTTAGTCTTACACAACACGACTATTATGGAAGTCATTTGCAAAACTACACAGATATGGCCTATATTGAATTGCCTGCCTTCCCAAAGGGAATGGGTGGGGAGGGAAGGATGGGGAGAATTTGGAACTCAAGTTTTAGGAACAACTGTTGAGTATTGTTCTTGCTACTAGGAAATAAGAAATACAGTTAATAGGGAATAGAAAGTTATCTGGCCCTACAGGACAAAAGAGAAGATGGGGAGAAGAGAAGGGAGGGATGATAGAAGAGAGGGCAGATTGGTGATAGGGGAAATTAGAATGCTCGGTGTATTGGGGTGGGGGGAAGGGAGAAATGGGGAGAAAATTTGCCACCCAAAATTTTGTGAAAATGAATGTAAAAAGTTAAATAAATAAATTTATAAAAAAGAAAAAAAAAGAAAAGATATTATGAGACAACTTATGTACTATATTAGGTATACATTTGTTGCTCACTAAATATTAATTGGTTGGTTGATTTCAAGGGTATGGTATACTAATCCAGGCATGCAGGATGGCTAATGAAATACTAATATTTAAGAAAAGAACAAAATAAAAAGCATTCAAAGTATTTCCTTTCTCTCTGCTTCCAATTTCACTGATATGCCAAAGTAGAGAAAAAGTGAAAGTGAACACACAATACACTTCGAAATAGAAAATATTCCCTGCTGGAAAGTATCCTGCCTCGCCAATTACCTGGAATTTTTTCTGAGTAAAAGAAAATGTTCAGGCGACAGAGGCAGGTCTCATTTCTGTAGTGCTGCTGCGGAAGAAGGGAACATGCAAAACCCTTCTGATTTTGAATTGTTCCATAAATGAGATTGAGCTGTGCCCATTGGTATATTAATGGGAGTTAACAAAATGATTTTTTAAAATAAAAGATTCTCACACAGGAAGAAGCCATTTTATTTTTAAAGGCTAAAACACATTGTTTTAAGTATAATTATGGTAATAAATTGAGCACTTACTAAACTTCTGCTATGTGCTAGATATTATACTAGGTGGTAAGGATAAATAGATAAAATGAAAAATGATCCCCTCAAGGCACTTCTAACATATGTATCTGTATAGAATATTAGCAGTAAATAAAAAGTAATGGGACAGTGGCACTAGCCTCTGGGAGATGAAGGAATGTCTATCTAGGAGATGGTTCTTGAGCTAAGTCTTGAAATGGGATCGAGATTCCAAAGAGCAGAAGTGAGGAGAGTGAGCATTTCAGGCAAACTGTGTAATCTAGGAGATGCAAAATTATACATTTGAATCAAAAGAGGAAAGAGATCAGTTGGGCTAAAGAAGTAACTTGTAGATAGCTACTTACACCCATGACTTCCCCTGATTACATGTATTATCTCTATTTGTTATGATATGTGATTGAGAAAAGACTTTCCAGGAAGGTACAGGTATGCTAAATCATGAGTTCCTTGAGGGACTTTTGCCCCTTTTTATATCCTCAGCACTTAGCACAGTGTCTAGCATATAGTAGGTGTCTTATAAATGTTGATTGATTGATTAATGAAACAGAAGGATAATAATGGATCTAGAGATCAAATATGACCAAAAACACTGCATTTATATAGAACATGCAAAATTAAACAAGGGAGTCAATAAAATGCACTAAATCATTGTTCAGAGTAGGGTCACTGTAGAAGAAATGCAAGGAAGGCAGCTGGGATCATGCAGCTGCCCACAGCTGTTCCTTATATCCACAGATCTGTTGACTACAAAGTGTCAAAATATTTCTTTGAGGCTGTCCAATTATCAGGGCTTGGGAGGCAGGGCATATCAGTATATGAGCAGCTGCTGTGTGTTTATGGCATGTGCAGAAAGTTCAGTATTTAAAGACTGTAGAGGGAGTGTTGCATTCCATGTGATTGACTTGAAGACTGAAATAACATATGGGGATTGGGTGGGTGTGCTTAGGATCCTTTTTTATGCGTAACTTTAAGTGTTGGTTAAACATGTGGTGGGGGAGTGGCAAATGAAGGGGAATGCTTTGAATGAAGAGTGCTAGAAGGAATCTTAATTTAGAAAGCAAATGGAAAATAAAAGCAGGGAACGTGTGAGTAGGCCTACACCAATTATTTTCCTTATAAAAGAAGAAAGGAGGAGGGAGTCTTTTTTTCCTTTCCTTTCCTTTCCTTTCCTTTCCTTTCCTTTTCTTTTCTTTTCTTTTCTTTTCTTTTCTTTTCTTTTCTCTTCTTTTCTTTTCTCACTTAATAGTATTTTTTTCCAATTACAAGTAAAGATAGTTTTTAAAATTCACTTTTGTAAGATATTGAGTTCCAAACTTTTTTCTCCTTCCTTCCTTTCTCTCCCCCTTCCCCAAGATAGCAAGTAATCTGATATAGGCTATACATGTACAATCATATTAAACATATTTCCACATTAGTCATGTTGTGAAAGAAGAATCAGAAAAAAGGGGCAAAGCACAAAAGAGGAAAGAAAGAGAGAGGAAATAGAATGATTTGATCTGCATTCACACTCCATAGTTCTTTTCCGTAGCATTTTCCATTACAAATCTTTTGGAATTGTCTTGGATCATTGTATTGTGGAGAAAAGCTAAGTCTATCAAAGCTGACCATGGTACCATGTTGCTGTTACTTTGTACAATGATCTCCTGATTCTACTCACTTCATTCAGCATCAGTTCATGTAAGTCTTTACAAGTTTGGTTTTTTTTTGTCTTAAATCTACTTGCTCACCATTTAGTATAGAACGATAGTATTTCATTACATACATATACCACAATTTGTTCAACTATTCCACAATTGATGTGTGTCCCCTCAACTTACAATTCTTTGCCACAACAAAAAGAGCTGCTATAAAAATGTTTGTATATGTGGGTCCTTTTCCTTTTTTATGATCTCTTCAGGAGTATGCACTGTTTTATAGCCCTTTGAGAATAATTCCAAATTGCTCTCCATAGTGGTTGGATCAGTTCACAACTCCACCAAAACCATTAGTGTTCCTACTTTCCCACATCTACTCCGACATTTATCATTTTCCTGTTTTGTCATATTAGCCAATCTGATAGGTGTGAGGTGGTACCTTAGAGTTTTCAATTTGCATTTCCCTAGTCAATAATGATTTAGAGGCTTTTTATATGACTACAGATAACTTCAATTTCTTCATCTGAAAACTGCCTGTTCATAGCCTTTGATTATTTACCAATTGGGGAATGACTTGTATTCTTACAAATTTGACTCATTTTTCTATACAGTTTAGAAATGAAGCCTTTATCAGAGACACTGGCTGTAAAAATTGTTTCCCAGCTTACTGTTTTCCTTCTAATCTTGATTGCATTGCTTTTGCTTGTGCAGAATTTTAATTTTTAATTTAATATAATCAAAATTGTCCATTTTGCATTTCATTGTGTTCTCTATCTCTTGTTTGGTTATAAATTGTTACCTTCCCCATAGATCTTACAGGTAAACCTTTCCTTGCTCTTCTAGTTAGCATATGATATCACCCTTTATGTCTAAATTATGTAGGCATTTTGATCTTATTATCCCATGGAAGATGTTGGTCTATGCCTAGTTTCTGCTATAATATTTTCCAGTTTTCCCAGCTGCTTTTGTCAGATAGTGAGTTCTTATGCCAGAGGCTAGAGTCTTTGATTTTATCAAACAGCAGATAACTATAGCCATTGACTACTATGTATTATGTATCTAACCTATTGCACTAATCCATCACTCTATTTCTTAGCCCATGCCAAATAGTTTTCATGATTGCTCCTTTATAATACAGTTTAAGATCTGGTATGGCTAGGCAATCTTCCCTTGCATTTCTTTTCACTAATTCCCTTGATATTCTTGAACTTTTTTTCATCCAGATGAATTTTATTACTCTTTTTCTAGCTCTATAAAATAATTTTTTGGTAGTTTGATTGATATGGCACTGAATAAGTAAATTAAATTGGGTACAATTGTCATTTTTATTATATTAGTTCAGCCTTCCCATGAGCAAGTGATATTTTTTCAGTTATTTAGATCTGACTTTATTTGTGTAAGAAGTGTTTTTTAATTGTATTCATATCCTCCTTGCTTTGTTTTGGCAAGTAGACTGCCAAATATTTTATATTGATTACAGTTATTTTGAAGGGAATTTTTCTTTCTATCTCTTGCTGATAAGCTTTGTTAGGAATATATAAAAATGCCAATGATTTATGTTGGTTTATTTCATATCCTACAACTTTGCTAAAGTTGTTATTATTTCAAGTATATTTTTGTTGTTTATTTTCTAGGATTTTCTAAGCATGTTGCCATAATATCTTCAAAGAGTGATAACTTTGTTTCCTCGTTGCTCATTCTAGTTCCTTCAATTTCTTTTCCTTCTCTTATTGATAAAGATAATATTTCCAATAATATACTGAATAAAGTGGTGATAATGAGCATCCTTGTTTCAACTCTGGTAGTATTGGGAATGCTTCTAGTTTATCCTCATCACATACAATGCTTGCTGATGGTTTTAGACAGATGTTGGTTATCATTTTAAGGAAAATTTCATTTATTCCTATGATCTCTAGTGTTTTTTGAAAGGACTGCATTTTGTCAAAAGCTTTTTTTTTTGCATCTTTTGAGATAATTTTAGAATTTCTGTTAAGTTTGTTATTGATATGCTCAATTATTCCAATAGTTTCCCTAATATTGAACCATTCCTGCATTCCTGGTATAAATCCCACTTGGTTATAGTAATTTGTGGTATCATACTGGTAATAAATTGTTGTAAACTCTTTGGTAATGTTTTATTTTAAATGATCTATAATTTTCTTTCTTTGTTTTGGATCTTCCTGATTTAAGAATCAGCACCCTTTATAAATCATAAAAAGAATTTGGTAGGAAAACTAAAAATAAATAAATAAATTTAAGAATTTTTTTAAAAGATGTAGTTTCTTTTTGTATTTCCTTTAATTAGATCTAGTCTTGCTTTTGTTTTCTCAGAGATCAGGATTGCTACCCCTGTTTTGTTTTAGTTTTTACTTCAGCTGAAGCATAATATATTCTGCTCAAGTCTTTACCTTTACTTTACTCTGTGTGTATCTTTATGCTTCAAACAGGTTCCTTGTAAGCAACATATTGTAAGATTATGGTTTTTAATACACTTTGGGAAGCACTTCCATTGTATGGGATAGTTTGTCCCATTTACATTCACAATTATGATTACTAACTACGTCTTTATCTCCATTCTGTTTCCTCCCATTTATATTTTTATCTCTCTTTTCATGCCTTCCCTCCTCACCAGTGTTTTGCTTATAACAACCATCTCCCTCACTCTTCCCTACTTGCTATCAGCTCCTCTTCCTTTTCTTTCCCTTTACCCCTAAAACTTCTTCCCTACCTTCTGCCCTCTCTTCTATCCACCCACCTCTTCCCTTTTCTTTCACCTTTCTCCTCCCTTTTTTTCTATAAGGGAAGATAGATTTCTATAATGGACTGAATGTATACGTTATTCTCTCATTCAGCCAAATATGATGAGAGTAAATTTCTTTTTTCTTTTCTAAAAATTTATTTATTTTTAGTTTTCAACATTCATTTCCACAAGATTTTGAGTTCCAAATTTTCTCCCCTTCTCTCCCCTTCCCCCACTGCAAAACACCATGCACTGTGATTACCTTTTCTCCCAATCTGCCCTCCCTTCTAACACCCCTCCCTTCCCTTATCCCCATCTTCTCTCTTTTCTTGTAGGACAAGATACATTTTTATACCCCATTACCTGTATTTCTTATTTCCCAGTTGCATCCAAAAACAATTCGCAACATTTGTTCCTAAAACTTTGAGTTCCAACTTCTCCCCCTTTTTCCTCCCTACCCATCCCCACTGAAAAGGCAAGCAATTGAGTTTATCAAACAGTAGATTACTATAATCATTGACAACTATGTATTATATACCTAACCTATTGCACTAATCCATCACTCTGTTTCTTAGCCCATGCCAAATAGTTTTCCTGATTGCTGCTTTATAATACAGTTTAAGATCTGGTATGGCTAGGCAACCTTCCCTTGCATTTCTTTTCACTAATTCCCTTGATATTCTTGAACTTTTTTTCATCCAGATGAATTTTATTACTCTTTTTCTAGCTCTATAAAATAATTTTTTGGTAGTTTGATAGGTATGGCTACACATGTGTAGTTATGCCAAAGACTTCCATAACTGTCGTGTTGTGAAAGACTAACTTTATTTCCCTCTATCCTATCCTACCACCCATTTATTCTATTCTCTCTTTTGACTTTGTCTTTTTCCAAAAGTGATTACTTTTAATTACTTCCTCCTCCCATTTTCCCTCCCTTCTATCATTCCCCCACATACCACTTATCCCCTTCTCCTCTACTTTCCTGTAGTGTAAGATAGATTTTCATACCAAATTGAGTGTACATGTTATTCCCTCCTTTACCCAAATGTGATATGAATAAGCTTCACTTTTTCCCTCTCACCTCTCCCCTTTCCCCCTCAATTGAAAAAGCATTTTTTTGTCTCTTTTATGAGAGATAATTTTCCCCATTCCATTTCTCCCTTTCTCCTCCCAATATATTCCTCTCTCACCCTTTAATTTTATTTTTTTTAGATAACATCCCTTTCTATTCAACTCACCCTGTGTACTCTGTCTATATGTACATAATCACTCCAACTACCCAAATATTGAGAAAAGTCTCAGGAGTTGCAAATATTATCTTTCCATGTAGGAATGTAAACAGTTCAACTTTAGTAAGTCCCTTATGATTTCTCTTTCTTGTTTACTTTTTCATGCTTCTCTTGATTCTTGTGTTTGAAAGTCAAATTTTCTATTCAATTCTGATCATTTTTATCAAAAATTCTTGAAAATCCTCTACTTCATTGAATGATATTTTTTCCCCTGAAGTATTATACTCAGTTTTGCTGGGTAGGCGATTCTTGGTTTTAATCCTAGTTCGTTTGACTTCTGGAATATCATATTCCAAGCCCTTTGATCCCTTAGTGTAGAAGCTGCTAGATCTTGTGTTATTCTGATTGTATTTCCACAGTACTTGAACCATTTCTTTCTGGCTGCTTGCAATACTTTCCCCTTGACCTGGGAACTCTGGAATTTGGCTACAATATTCCTATGAGTTTTTCTTTTTGGACCTCTTTCAGTAGGTGATCACTGAATTCTTTCAAAATTTACTTTGCCCTCCAGTTCTAGAATATTATGTCAGTTTTCCTTGATAATTTCATGAAAGATGATGTCTAGGCTCTTTTTTCATCATGGTTTTCAGGTAGTCCCATAATTTTTAAATTGTATCTCCTGAATCTATTTTCTAGGTCAGTTGTTTTTCCAATGAGATATTTCACATTGTCTTCTTTTTTTTCCCATTCTTTTGGTTTTGTTTTGTAATTTCTTGGTTTCTCATATAGTCATTAGCTTCCAACTGCTCCATTCTAATGTTTAAAGAACTATTTTGTTCAGTGAGCTTTTGAACCTCATTTTCTATTTGGCTAATTCTGCTTTTTAAAGCATTCTTCTCTTCTTTGGCTTTTTGAATCTCTTTTGCCAATTGAGTTAACTTATTTTTAAATATGTTATTTTCTTCAGCACTTTTCATGTCTCCTTTAGCAAGCTGTTGACTCTCTTTTCATGATTTGCATGTATTGCTCTCATTTCTCTTCCCAATTTTTCCTCCACCTCTCTTACTTGATTTTCAAAATCTTTTTGAGCTCATCCATGGCCTGAGACCATTGCATATTTATTTTGGAGTTTGGGGATGTAGAAGCCTTGACTTTTATGTCTTCCTCTGATCGTATGCTTTGTTCTTCCTCATCTGAAAGGACAGAGGAAAATACCTGTTCACCCAGAAAGTAACCTTCTATAGTCTTATTTTCCCCCCTTTTGGGGCATTTTCCCAGTGAGTTACTTGACTTTTTTATCCTTTGTCAAGTGGATGGTATAATCTAGGGACCTGTAAGTTCTCAGTTCCTCCAAGGTGGCACAATCAAAGGAGAGGAGTTTACTCTTCTCCTGACTTGTGCTCTGGTCTGGGAGCAAACAGAAGCTTTTCTGCCCAGGATCCTCTCCAAAGCCTCCATCAGTTCCCCCACACCAGTGCTCTTCCTCAACCCAGACTCACCACTCAGGACTGAGAACCAGATTAGCTCCTTGATTTCCCCAGGGTCATTAGGCTCAGGGCTCCAAAATGGAAGCTGCTGCAGCAGTGACTGCCATAGCCCTGGGGCCAGGGTTAGGGCTGGACCCTGCTTCCTTCTCACCCAGGTGAAAAAAGTTTCTCACTGACCTTTGAAACTGCCTTTTGTGTTTATGGGTTTAGAAATCTGGGAACCGCATCTGCTGCCTGTGATTTTGTGCCCTGAAGTTGCTCCATCCTGTCCCTGGAGATTCTTGACCCAGGCTGTGCTGTGCTCTGCCCTAAGCCCAGTGTGATAGACCTTTCTTGTAAGCCTTCCAGGCTGTCTTGGGTCAGAAATCTCTTTCACTCTGTCATTTTTTGGCTTCTACTCCTCTAGAATTTGTTTAGGGTCATTTTTACAGGTATTTTATGAGCTATTGGGGGAGAGCTAGAGCAGGTCCATCTTTCTACTCTGCCATCTTTGCTCCACCCATGATGAGAGTAAATTTCAAACAATGTTCCCCTGCCTTCTTTTCTTCTGCAATAATAGATCTTTTCACCTCCTCATGTGATATAATTTACTCTATTCTGCTTCTCTCTTTCTTCATCTCCTAGTGCAATTCTTTTTTTCACCCCTCAATTAATGATTTTTATTATCACATCAAAGTCAACTTATATTCATACCTTCTGTTTATGTATACTCCTTGTAAATGCTGTCATAAAGATACAGTTCTCAAGAGTTAAAAGCATCATCTTCCCATGCAACTTTATTGAATAACATTATTTTTTTTGTTTTCTTTCCCATTTACATTTTTATGTTTATCTTGAGTCTTGCATTTAAAGGTTTAATTTTCTATTCAGCTCTGGTTTTAGTATCAGGTATAATTGAAAGTCCCATATTTCAGTGGGTGTCCATCTTTTCACCTGAAAGACCATTCTCAGTTTTGCTGGATGGTTGATTCTTGGTAGTTGTTCCAAGCTTCTTAGTCTTCTGAAATATCATATTCTACTCCCTGTCATCCTTTAATGTAGAAGGTGCTAAGTCTTCCATAATCCTACCTGTGGTTTCATGATATTTAAATTGTTTCTTTCTGGATGCTTACAGTATTTTCTTTTTAACTGATAATCCTGGAATTTGGCCACAATATCCTTTGGCATTTTCATTTTGGGATCTCTTTCATGAGGTGATCAGTGGATTACTTATATGACTGTTTTACCCTCTGGTTCTAGGATAGGTGGTAGTTTTCCTTTACAATTTCTTGAAAGATGTTGTCTAGGATCTTTATTCACCATGATTTTGATATAGATGAATAATTCTTAAATTGTCTCTCCTGGATCTATTTTTCAGATCAACTATTTTTCCAATCAGGTATTTTATGTTTTTTCTATTTTTTCATTCTTTTGATTTTGTTTGATTGACTCTTGATGTCTTATAGAATCATAGCTTCCACTTGTCCAATTGTAATTTTTAACAAGTTGTTTTCATTTGTTAACTTTGGCTAATTCTACTTTTTAAGAAATTCTGCCTTTCAGTGGATTTTTAAAAAATTTGTCAATTGTGTTTTTCTAAGGAATTGTTTTCTTCAGTCAATGTGCTTCTTTTTCCAAGATGTTGACACTTGCATGCCATACATTTTCTTCTTATTTTTTCTTCTGTCTCTCTTATTTGACTTTTAAAATCCTTCTTGAACTCTTCCAAGAAAGCTATTTGCACCTGAGACCAATTTATATTCTTCTTTGAGATTTCAGATATTGGTAAATTGACAATGTTGTCCTCTTCTCAATTTTTCCTCTTAAATAGGACATTTTGATATGTAATATACCCACCACAGAAATAAACAATGTCTATAGATTCCTGGATCTTAAAAGAAATCAGAACGGGCCTAAAATAAATTAGGCAGCAAAGCTAATAAAAATAAGTCTGTGAAGCTCAGGAAATGTCCTATAATCCACAAATTCTTTGTGGAAATTACTCATGTATTTTCCATGGAATCCACCATTTGTCAAGAGAAGCTAAGTGTGATATTGGGGTCAAGAGCTTATCCTATGTAAAGTTACCACCTTTCCCAGGAGCTAAGACCTGGACAAAAAAAGAAGAGCTGAGGAATCAAGGAATCAGTTTTCCTCAACATTAGACTAAACTTAAGTGGCCATGATAAAGAGATAAGGGGCAGTCTTTGTTATAACTGATACCATGGTGCCAATAAGAAGTCCCTTCTGCATTAATGTAATCTTCAGATTGAATTCCTAATTTTTTAAAATCATCATACTCATTCGTTTCTCTTTATTTCCTTTTTACTCCCAATGTTCTAAACTTTCATACAGCCTCTCATTGCTTGAAAATGGGATTACTTATATTTTGGTTTGGAGGCACTAAGTCAAAAGAAGTGTTTGTGAGAATGGAAGATAGTGTTTAGTCCACCATCTTGTTGATGTGACCTAAACATCCCTCTGTCTTTCAATTTTATATAATTTGAATGAATGTGTGGGAGACCTCTGTTGAAGAGGGCAACCAAAGCTATATTTTATTCTATAAAGTTAAAATCTTAAAAAAAAAATAAACATGAAAGACACAATGAGATTTTATGTTGTCTACACTTTTTCCAGATAAAAATCTGCCATCATCAACAAAAAATTACATCTTTCCATCTTATATTTTCTATTGAAGAATGAATTAATTATTCTGCATTTTCTTGTTTGGATAATGCATTTATGATTTCTTGCAGATATAAAAAGAAGACATTCAAATACAAACATGGAAAACTTGAAAAACTTCTTGACTAAGTTAAAGCAAAACTGAAGCTTAGGTTTGTTTTTTGATTCTTTTTGGTGTCTTGAGAGGCAAACCATCAATTGAGAATAGTACAAAATTAGGGGGGAAATGAAGGCAGGTATATAATATTGGAAGATTGCTGAGATATACAAAGCAGAGTGAGTGAAGTTCAGTGGCTGAGTGTATTTTTTGAAAAATATTCTGGGGAAGGAGCCAAGGGGGCGGAGTAGAAAGACTCACATATGCTAGCTCCGAATCCACAGCCCATAAATTTCCTGTAAAAAGAACTCCCCACAAATTCTGGAGCACTGTAAGCCACGCAGAAACACAGCAGAAGAGATTTCCATTCCAGAGAGCCCTGGAAAGCCGTCCCCAGGGGTCCATCATGCTCCGGACAGTGAAGCCCACCCCATGCTACCCTGGCCGAGCGGCCCCAGAGGAGAAGATCTGAGCAGACTTCAGGGATGGAAGCTCCGGCCGTGAAGGTCCTTCCACCCACAGGCGCTACAGGTCAGTGAGAGAGACTTCTGGGCTAGCTGAGAGGGGAGTGGGGTATCTCCACGGCTTGGGCCCCCTTGGGAGGCAGTGGCTGGGGCAGAGGCAGAGGCAGCCACGGCCCAGGACTCCTGGAGCAGGCAGGAGCTCCATTACCGAAGGTCTCTGCATAAAGCCCCTGAGGAAACTGAGCCTGGGAGGTGGCCCTGCCCCCACCTGAGCATGAGAACTTAAGCTCACATTGAATAGCAGCCGCTACCGCTGCAGAAAGCCCTGAGGCTGGGAAGCAGCATTTGAATCTCAGACCCCAAGCACTAGCTGGGCGGATCTAGGTGGGGGTGGAGAGGAGTCTCAGAAGTCAAGTAACTGGCTGGGAAAATGCCCAGAAAAAGGAAGCAAAATAAGACCATAGAGAGCTACTTTCTTGGGGAAGAGATGTTCCTTCCTCCTTTCATTTCTGAGGAGGAAGTACAATACTTGCCATCAGGGAAAGATGGGGAGGTCGGGGCCTCTCTATCCCAGACATCTGAGGTGGATGTCCGGAGTGCTCAGGCCATGGAAGAGCTCAAAAAGAATTTTGAAAATCAAGTTAGACAGGTGGAGGAAAAACTGGAAAGAGAAATGAGAGAGATGCAAGAAAAGCATGAAAAATGGGTCAATTCCCTGCTAAAGGAGACCCAAAAAAATGCTGAAGAAAATAACACCTTGAAAAATAGGCTAACTCAATTGGCAAAAGAGGTTCAAAAAGCCAATGAGGAGAAGAATGCTTTCAAAAGCAAAATTAGCTAAATGGAAAAAGAGGTTTAAAAGCTCACTGAAGAAAATAGTTCTCTCAAAATTAGAATGGAACAGATGGAGGCTAATGACTTTCTGAGAAACCAAGAAATCATAAAACAAAACCAAAAGATTGAAAAAATGGAAGAGAATGTGAAATATCTCATTGGAAAAACAATTGACCTGGAAAATAGATCCAGGAGAGACAATTTAAAAATTATCGGACTACCTGAAAACCATGATCAAAAAAAGAGCCTAGACATCATCCTCCATGAAATTATTGAGGAAAACTGCTCTGATATTCTAGAACCAGAGGGCAAAATAAGTATTGAAGGAATCCATCAATCACCTCCTGAAAGAGATCCAAAAAGAGAAACTCCTAGGAACATTGTGGCCAAATTCCAGAATTCCCAGGTCAAGGAGAAAATATTGCAAGCAGCTAGAAAGAAACAATTCTAATATTGTGGAAATAAAATCAGGATAACTCAAGATCTAGTAGCTTCTACATTAAGGGATCAAAGTGCATGGAATAAGATATTCCAAAAGTCAAAGGAACTAGGACTCAAACCAAGAATCACCTACCCAGCAAAACTGAGTATAATACTTCAGGGGAAAATATGGTCTTTCAATGAAACAGAGGACTTTCAAGCATTCTTGATGAAAAGACCAGAGCTGAAAAGAAAATTTGACTTTCAAACACAAGAATGAGAAGAAGCATGAAAAAGTAAGCAGCAAAGAGAAGTCATAAGGGACTTACCAAAGGTGAACTGTTTACATTCCTACATGGAAAGACAATATTTGTAACTCTTAAAACTTTTCAGTATCTGAGTAGTTGGTGGGACCACACACACGCTCACACACACATGTACACACATGTGTACACACACACATACACACATGCATGCACACATAGAGACAGAGAGCACAGAGTGAATTGAATAGGATGGGACCATATCTTAAAAGAAATTAAGGTAAATGGTGAGAGAGAAATGTAGTGGGAGGAGAGAGGATGAAATGGAATGGGGTAAATTATATCTCATTCAAGAGGCAAGCAGGAGACTTTTTAGTGGAGGGAAAAAGAGGAGAGCTGAGAAAACAACATGAAGTTTACCCTCATCACATTCGACTAAAGGAAGGAGTAAAATGCACACTCATTTTTGTATGAAAACCTATCTTACAGTACAGGAAAGTGGGGGAGAAGGAGATAAGCAGGGAGGAAGGGATGATGGAAGGGAGGGCAATGGGAGAAGGGAGCAATTTGAAGTCAACACTTGGGGAGGGACAGAATCAAAAGACAGAATAGAAACAATGGGGGGCAGAATAGGATGGAGGGAAATACAGTTAGTCTTACACAACACGACTGTTATCGAAGTCATTTGCAAAACTACACAGATATGGCCTATATTGAATTGCCTGCCTTCCCAAAGGGAATGGGTGGGGAGGGAGGGATGGGGAGAATTTGGAACTCAAGTTTTAGGAACAACTGTTGAGTATTGTTCTTGCTACTAGGAAATAAGAAATACAGTTAATGGGGAATAGAAAGTCATCTGGCCCTACAGGACAAAAGAGAAGATGGGGACAAGAGAAGGGAGGGATGATAGAAGCGAGGGCAGATTGGTGATAGCGAAAATTAGAATGCTTGTTGTATTGTAGTGGGGGGAGGGGAATAAATGGGGAGAAAATTTGGCACCCAAAATTTTGTGAAAATGAATGTAAAAAGTTAAATAAATAAATTTATATTTTAAAAAAATGTCCTGAGAAAATAACAAAATATTTATGTATAATTGATTACAGGAAATTAAGCAAGAATTCCCATTGTTTTGATGAAGGCAGAAACACCTCCCTTAGGAAAGCACTTTCCCATAGTCCTTCAATATTTCTTCCCATAACCTTTTGCAGTCACCCAAGCACAACAACGACCTAGCAGGCCTAAAGTCTTGATTCCCCATTTCCATTATAAATGCACATATCATTTTCAGAAATATTTTATGAGAGTGAGGGAGCACAATAAATGGGTAGGCATTTATTCTTTTGTTCCTTTTTCCATCTGTGATCTTTTGGATTGTTTTAAACACTTACCCTCTTTGAGATGTATTGACATTCATCCCTGAGTATCTTTAAATTTATAGTCACACTTATTTCTGGTTGAGTCCAGCTGCTATGATTTAATCTTCTTAAGTGCTACTTCTCCAGGTTTCACTTGTCTTAGCAAGTTATGTCGCCAGAGGTCAGTTGATACACCCAGGTTGTGGGATTGTTTCTGGGTGTGCACTGATAAAAGGGTAACTTATACTACTGTTGTGCTTTCTTTTAATAGTCATCTAATAGTTACAGCTAACTCACAGTAAAGGCATTTATGAAGATGGCATAGAAAATAATTACAACAGAAAAATGGAGTTAGGTCTTTAATAAAAGGATTGGTTTGTTTTGAGGAAAACTACGACAACTTAGCCTCTGGAACAGGATCTCTTCATGGTCAAATATGGCTGATGTTTAATGGTACAAAATAGAACTTTTTAAGTAATTAAATATGCTGTACAATTTAATGTTTTTAGCACACTTTGAAAATATGTATTTATTTATTTTTAGTTTTCAACATTCACTTCCATAAGATTTTGAGTTCCAAATTTTCTCCCCATCTCTCCCCTCCACCTACCCAAAGACAACTTGCATTCTGATTAGCCCTTGTCTCACTCTACCCTCCCTTCAGTCACACTCCTCCCTTCCCTTATCACCATCCCTTCTATTTTCTTATAGGGCAAGATAGACTTCTATACCCCTTTACCTGTATATCTTATTTCCCAGTTGCATGTAAAAACAATTTTTAACATTTGTTTTTAAAGTTTTGAGTTCCAACTTCACCCCCTTCCTCCCTCCTTACCTATCCCCACTGAGAAGGCAAGCAATTTGATACATGCTATATATGTGTAGTTATACAAAACACTTTCACAAAAGTCATGCAGTGAAAGACTAACTACATTTTCCTCCATCCTATCCTGCCCAACCCATTTATCCTATTCTCTCTTTTGATTGTATCCCTCCTCAAGTGTTTACTTCTAATTACCCCTTTCTCCCATTTGCCCTCCCTTATATCAACCCCCCACACCCGACTTATCCCCTTCTCCCCTACTTTTCTGTAGTATAAGATAGATTTTCATATCAAATTGAGCATGCATGTTGTTCCCTCCTTAAGCCAAATGTGATGAGAGTAAGCTTCACTTTTTCCCTCTCACCTCCTCCCTCTTCCCCTCCACTGAAAAGGCTTTTTCTTTTCTCTTTTATGTGAGAGATAATTTGCCCCATTCTAGTTCTTTTCCCAATACATTCCTCTCTTATCCCTTAATTTTATTTTTATAGACATCATCCCTACCTATTCAACTCACCCTGTGTACTCTGTCTATATGTACATAATCACCCCAACTACCCAAATACTGAGAAAAGTCTCAAGAGTTACAAATATTATCTTTCCATGTAGGAATAAACAGTTCAAATTTAGTAAGTCCCTTATGACTTCTCTTTTTTGTTTACCTTTTCATGCTTCTCTTGATTCTTGTGTTTGAAAGTCAAACTTTCTATCCAACTCTGGTCTTTCATCAAGAATGCTTCAAAGTCCTCTATTTCATTGAATGACTGTTTCTTCCCCTGAAGTGTTATATTCAGTTTTTTCTGGATAGGTGATTCTTGGTTTTAATCCTAGTTCCTTTGACCTCTGGAATATCATATTCCAAGTCCTCCAATCCCTTAATGTAGAAGCTGCTAGATCTTGTGTTTTCCTGATTTTATTTCCACAATTGTTTCTTCCTGGCTCCTTGCAATATTTTCATCTTGACTTGGGAGCTCTGGAATTTAGCTACAATATTCATAGGAGTTTTCCTTTGGCATCTCTTTCAAGAAGTAATAGGTGGATTCTTTCAATATTTATTTTACCCTCTGGTTCTACAATACCAGGGCAGTTTTCCTTGATAATTTCTTGAAAGATGATATCTAGGTTCTTTTTTGTTATGACTTTCAAGTAGTCCCATAATTTTAAAATTGCCTTCCCTAGATCTATTTTCGAGGTCAGTTGTTTTTCCAATGAGATATTTCACATTGTATGCTATTTTTTCATTCCTTTAGTTTTGTTTTATAATTTCTTGATTTTTCATAATGTCATTAGCTTCCATCTGTTCCGTCCTTATCTTTAAGGAATTATTTTCTTCAGTGAGCTTTTCGACCTCCTTTTCTATCTTAGTGAATTCTGCTTTTTAGAGCATTCTTCCCCTCATTGGCTTTTTGGTTCTCTTTTGTCATTTGGGTTAGAGTATTTTTTAAAGTGTTATTTTCTTCAGCATTTTGGGGGTCTCCTTTAGCAAGCAGTTGACTTGCTTTCCATGATTTTCTTGCATCACTCTCATTTGTTTTCCCAATTTTTGTTCTACTTCTCTTACTTGATTTTCAAAATCCTTTTTGAGCTCTTCTATGGCCTGAAATTAATTCATATTTTTCTTAGATGCTTTGGAGTTAAGAGCTTTGATTTTTTTGTCTTCTGTTTGCATGTTTTGGTCTTCCTTGTCACCAAAGTAAGATTCTATAGTCTGATTGTTTTTCTGGTTTTTGCTTTTGAATTTTGAGCTCTTTTCAAGGTAGATCTCTGCTTCCAGTGGAGGTGAGGGGTATACAGTCAGCTGCTCAATCCTCTCACAATCCATTGGCCTAGAGCACCACAAACAGTGGCTGCTACTTCCCCTGCTACTGCTGTGACTGTTGTGGGTTCCTTCGTCCCCTTCCCCCTCTGCTACCTGGAGCTTGGGGCAGGACTACTCTATTCAGCTCACACAGGTTTTTTCCACTGACTTTCCTATTTGTCCTCAGCTTTTCAGGGTCATGAAGTCTGTAAACTACCATAGTGTGAGAAGTTCAATCCCCCTAGACCTGCCCAAGTCCTGTCTGTGCCTTAGTGGCCCACACTGGCCTGTACTCTGCTCCCAGTATGACTCAATAGACACTTCCTGGCAACCTTCCAGGCTGTGTTGGGCTGGAGATTTGCTTCACTCCATCATTCTGTGGAGCTCCAGAATTTGTTTAGTTTTTTTTACAGCTATTTGGCTGGGTTTGGGGGATGAGCTCTAGAAAGTCCATGCTCTTACTCCACAATCTTGGCTCCATCCCATGCTAGGAATATTTTTAATAGTTCAATTTCTTTTACTTTTTTTCTTTCTCATATTGCTTCCAGTAATGAGAATACTGTCATTAAGTTAGTCAATTTTAATTTTGCTTTATTTGTTTTAATTTCCTTTTTGAGCTTGTGCTAGAAATGGAAATCTTTTTTATCTACCTTTGTAAATGTAAAAAAATACAATGTTTCTTTAAAGCCCTGTTCATAAAGGGCAGTTTATGCTAAGAAGGGAAGAAAAACATTTTGTGTAAAGGAAGATATTAATATTGAATGTCAAATGATGTATGATGTTGCCACTGTCTGAATGATACATTTTTAATATCTAACATCAGTAGAAAAAAAGCTTTACTTTTACATACTCTAAAATATACCTGTGAAAAAAATCTTTCAGAAAGGATTTGGACTGTTATGGAGGGGGAAAAATGATCTGTGGCATAGATTTGAAGATTTGGATAGTTTTGTTAAGAATGTGCCATAATGCTTTGAGTGTGTAGAGACAGTTAAATGTCATACAAAGGTAGGAAAAAAATCACAGAAAAATATGATTTCAGAGAAATAGTGTAAAGGACACCAAAGAGATGAAAGACCTGTTGGGAGACATCAGAAGTGCAGAGCTGAGATGAGCACTTCTATTATATGCTATATGCATAAATATGCAAAGACTTGAGATTTGCTACTAATAGAGATATAATTTTACTGGGATGTGGTCTATTCCAATGTCCTCAAAATGCAGCAAGACAAATAAATGTATATTGCAGTGAAGCATATAGACAAAAGGGGGTGAAATAACCTACTCTTTCTCTGGGTTGCCATACTCACTTCAATTTGATTTCAAACTGATAGATCTCTATAGATCCCTGGGGACAGACCACTATGACAAGGTTACATTCAAACTAAAGAGAGGAAAACTAAGAAAATCGAAAACCATGTGAGCAACTGGAGAATGAAGTATGAGTTTGAAAGGACTATGAATTTCATAGGAGAATGTTAGCAAGTTGTTATTTTTTAAGTAAAAGGTGAGTCATTAAGAATCAGGAAGCTCTTATTGAATATTGGATAGCAAAGTAATAGATATCATGGGGGTGGGGCAGAGGAAGAAGAATCTCAGAAAAGATGAAGACACAGCAGCTGTGGTTGAAGAAGCTGTTCAGTTAGAGCTTTGTCAGCTGAGAGCAGGCTTCAGTTGAGTGATTATTGATTAGCCAGAATGATCTGATTTCATGAGCCAAGCCTTCCAGTGACAGCTATGGCCCTTCAGCATCATGTAGATGTGAAAAATTATGAAGCTTTTCATGAAGACTTATTCTCTTCCACCACTTCTGGCTTGGAAAGCGAAAGCACAGGGAGGCTCCGCAACTCCCATGGTACAAGTGGTGGGAGGAGTTCTGAGGCTGTGAGTGTCTTTCTGATTAGCTAATGCAGCATCTGAGGGAATAAACAACTGCATCCTTATAGCTTAAGAGTAGCTAGTTTGATGAGCTTTGCCATTCCCCTGCTTGAAGAGAACTGCTATTAACATTAAGAGCAAACTCTAAACATGCTTTTAAGAGTCATATGTTCGTCCTTTGTTGCTGAAGAAGACCATGCTATCACAGAAATGATGACATGACTTGTGCTTGACTTTGTTTTGAGTGAGGGAGGGCTGTGCAGGTCACCAGCCTCACTTCTCCTCCAGAGCCATCTGAATCCAGTGACCAGATATTCATCAGGATGACTGGAGATGACCCAGGGTGAGGCAACAGGTGTTAAGTGATTTGCCCAAGGTCACACAGCTAGTGAGTGTCAAGTGCCTGAGGTGAGATTTGAACTCAGGTCCTCCTGACTCCTGCACTGGTGCTCTATCCACTGCACCACCTAGCTGCCCTGCTTTTAAGAGTTATGGTTAACTGAAAGAACTTGCACAGACTATCTGTTTGAGATGAGAAACAGATTTAACCATCTGTAGAGTGATAAAGAAGAATAGTCAAGATGTTAGCAAAGAAACAGTTTGAGGTGGTGAAGATACTCCTAAGTGGACTAGTACATTGAAATTTGTAATATAGAGTTGGGACAGGCAGGAGTCACAGTGGAGAGAGTAACAGACCTGGAGTCAAGAAGATTCATCTTCCTGAGTTCAAATTTGGCCTCAGAAACTTACTAGCTGTGTCACCCTAGGCAAGTCAGTTAACCCTATTTACCTCAGGTTCCTCATCTGTAAAATGAACTGCAGAAGAAAATGGCAAACCACTCCAGTCTTTTTGCCAAGACAACCCTAAATGGGGTCATGAAGAGTCAGATATGACTGAATAAGAGCAACAAATGTAGAGTTGAGTTACATTAAATGCATAAGTTGTCCTCTCTCGTGTTCCCTGCCAGGTTTCTCTAAGTCCACTGCTTTTCCCTTTGACTACTGAGTTAATTGATGAAAGAGTATGGAGTAGGTTTATATGTGTATTTACATATTACATATGTATATATATATATTTAATTACATTATTATTACAGATATATTTAACTTAAAATTTTAATATAAACAATAGTACTTATTATTATGCTACATTTAATATTCAAAAGTATAATTATTGTTATGACTAACTGGTTGTGGAGATAGAAGACATCCTGGATGAGTACTCAATTGCTATAGTGAAAAGTAGGGGAAGTGTATTCCTTATCAGTAGTGTTACCTGTAGGATTCTGAAAGAGTTTGAATGTAACCTTGTGGTAGTGGTCTGTCTCCAGGAATCTAGGCTTACCAATGTGGAATCAAGTTGAAGTGAGTATGGTAAATCCAGAGAGTCATGTATTTCACCCCCCCTTTGTCTATATGCTCCACTACAACATACATTTATCTTATTGCATTTGGGGGGCACTGGAATAGACCATACCTCAATCAAATTATATTCCTGCTAGGAGAAAACCATAAGTCTTTGAATATTTAGGCATATAGTATTAGAAATCTTGCTCATTGATTTTGTAGACACACAACAATATTTCAATTAGAAATTTTGTGGTGAAAATAAATTGATTTTAATTTTTAAGTGAACATTCTGATAAAAAAGACAACATATTTTTCAAAAGGGAAAACATTGCCTATGAGCAACATTCCTTGTAAGACAACAGGTGGCAGCAAAGAGACCAATATATTTTTGGCTTCTCCTCGTCCATAAGATACTTTCAGCAATAATCGAGAACCAAGGGATCTGAGTTGGAGACCATGCTTAAAACACTCTCTAAAGTAACAGACTCCTCAGTTGCATATTACTGTTTACAAGGTTTTTTTTTTAAAGACACTTGCTATTTACCATTTGAGGGAAGGATCTATTTTTGTCTTTCTACGTATTTCCAATCCCTAAGACAAAGATTTGCACATAGAAAGTACTTGATAAATGCTTTCTAGCTCAGTGACAAGATAAAGTTCCTAGCACAAGATAGAAAGAGAGACAAATTGGTACAGTAACAAGAGGCCACGGAGTTACTTAACTACAAGTCACTTCGCCACTTTCCATGTGTTAATCCTACCAACCTTGCAGATTGTTGTGAGGAAAGTGCTTTGTAAACCTCAAATATTATAGAAATGGGAGTTACTATCTCTATGAAGGAATTGTACTCATGTGCCATGATATCAAAGGAAAAAAATGTTTAAGTAATATTTTTAAAAATCAATCGTGTAGAAACACATGGTGGTGGTGAGAGAAATGATTATTTCTCCCTTATATCAACAAATAATTATTAATTGAGATTAAGATTTTCCCTTTTCTGTTTCCTCATTCAGAAATGAGATTTCCCAAATCCTCTAGGTACATACTTCTTGCTCCTCTCCAACTAGAAGACCTTACAAGGGGAATCTAATCTAGGTGGAATTTTTGCCCCACCATCCCATCCTTCATTGTTCACTGACTTAGTGGAGGATAGATTCCTTTCTATAGAGTGCTGAAAGTGGGCGTAGTCTGGCTTAAGATGAGTCTCTCTTATCCCATGAGAGACATAATCAGAGTCATGTACCCTGACCCTCAGCATAGGCCTACTTCTCATAATATGCATTATTTCATTAATCATTAACCTATCAGAGTTGATTTCTGCCTATCAGGAATACCCACTCTTCCAAGAAATTTCCCAGAAATTATGTCTCTCAGACTTTTGATACATCACGGTGAAATATTGATGGTTGTATGAATAAATGAATGAGAAAGCATTTATTAAGGGCTTACTATATACACATCACTATGGTAAACCCTGGGGATAGAAATGAAAAAGAAGACATCAGCTGACCTCAAGGACCTGATATTCTAATTAAAAGAAACAACACATGAAGGAGGTTTCAGACACAAGTCAAGTGGAAAGGTCCAATGGTACTTAGGGTACTCTGATAAGGGTAATGCATCTAACATTAAATAGTTAAATCGTGACTCCACAACTTGTTAATACATAACCTTAGTCATCATTTTACCTTTCTGAACTCCACTTTCATCATTTGTATAATGGGAATAATTACATTTGCACTAATTACCTCATACTGTATGTGAAGAGGCTTATACACACAAAATGCTACACATATTTTAAGAAAGTATATATACCTGTGTTTGTAGGTGTAAATGAATGAATGTATGGCATAATGCATAAAGTGTTTTTCCTTACAATCCAACCCAAGCTCACACCCTTTATCTGGTAGACTTATATCAAACTACCTAGATGAATCAGGCTACTAGGTGGCATTCCCCTAACGCACTTTCCATTATCCATTCTCAGAAATAATATTATAGTTTTCATCAAACATGAATCTAACTAAATTCAAGTAACTAGTCAATTACTTGATACAATTAATTAATCAATTAATCTTTGATTTTATCACATTCATTCACTAGTACAAAGCATAAGCCTTCCATTGCTCATGATCAGGTCCGGTAGAGACCTTGGAGTACAAAATTTTACAAATGAGGAAACTGATACCTAGAGAGATAAAATGATTTGTCAAAGGTCTAACAGAGAGTAAGTGCCAAGATTCTTGTCTGGATTGGACTATAAATCCTTCTCAGAAGAGCCATCTAACCTAACAGTGGCCTTCCTATAGCTTTTTTTATTGTCTTGGAATCCTAAGTACAGTAATCAAGCTACCTGTCATTCTCATTCTATCAAGCCTTTCATTCTTGCTATGCAACAAACTCACCTCCTTTTTTCTAGGTATATATTTAGATGATAGATAGATAGATAGATAGATAGATAGATAGATAGATAGATAGATAGATAGATAGATAGATCCTTTCTGGACATATATGTATATATATTACCTGATGATGCATTTTACTCATTCACAGAATCTAATAACCTCAGTGGCAAGAGACCTCAGAAGCCAGTTATGTATTTTGTACCATACCTGACTAAAAGGTTTTCTACAACATCCCCAACAAGTGTTTGTTCACACCATTGTTATTCTGCATAGATGTCTTTGCTACTATGATGGATTTGGCTTTCCAGTGTCTCAATAAATGTTTTGGTTCTGTCTTTCATGTGGACAGTCTGTGGTATTTTGTGATTCAAAATTGCGCCAGGATATTCATGGCCAATGTGGGTGCTATGAGTATCACAGTGGTGTTATACCTTCTTCCATCCAATGATACTTCACCTGGATATTTCACAATGGTAAGCATTTTCCAACTCACTCTTAATTTCTCCATCTCAGTGATAATGAACCTCCAACTGACAAAGAACAAATCTCCATCCACACTCTCAGTTTTCCACTCCTTCCTCCCATCCATTTCAACATTACTTCTCCAGAGTCTTACTCCAGATCTGAGTGACCCTTCTACTGTGCCCTCTGGAATTTCTACTCTGTAGTTAATTTTTTAATTTTATTTTTGTTTCTCTTCTTCTCTTGAGACTTTTTATCTTTTGGCATTCCCTGAGACCTAGCTAGCTCCATACAGATGATACCGTATCTCTGGGCATCCTTTCCGGTGGGGGGTTACCCTTTGTCTCCAAGCTCCCAAACTCCCTTATGAGAGTATCAGAATACTCATTGCTACCCATTACAACTTCCAGATTTTCCTTCTATCAGCATCACCCAGCAACCATTGTTCCTTTGACACTCATGCTAGTACAGAAACCTAGTAGCTTCCAAAAGATGCACCCTCTCTTCTCAATTTGTTCAGACTTCCTTCCTGCCCCAACTCCTTCCCTCATACCAATGACTTCAACATATATGCTGATGTTCATTCAAATATCTTAATTTTCCAGATCCTCAATCTACTTAATTCTCATAACCTGTTTTTGCACACTAATCCTAAACTATTCCCAGAGAAGTGTGGGCAACTGAGACCATTTATACTGAACTTCCCTTTCTCTTCGTCTCACATTCTCCTAATATTATCCTCCAATACCTCTTCTTTAATTCCAGTCTCTGATGAACCTTCTCATTGCTCAGTTCAGTCCTTCTAGCTGTAACCTTGATACCATCTCTTCCATTCTCCAACAGACTTTCTCCACTATCATTTTCCCTCTTTTTTTAATATTCAAGCTACTGATTCCTGTCTTGACATTTACACACATTACCATGTCTCCTCTACCCTTTCAAAAATATCCTTTATTAGATGCCCACTAGCTGTTATCCCATATCTCTCCTTCCTTTAAAGCTAAATTCCTGAAGAAACTTTCTATACCAGATGCCTCTACTTTCATTCTCTTCTAAGCCCACTTCAATTTGGCTAACAAACTCATCCTTCAGTGAAAACTGTCTTATACAAAGTTAGCAGTGACCTCTTAATTGCCAAGTCTAATAGCCCTTTCTCAGTCCTCATCCTTCCTGACCACTCTGCAAATCAAAATCCAGAAGATATTGTATTTTGTGATACTGCTCTCCCTTAGTCCCCTTCCCCTCAGCTATATGAACATCCCTTCTTTGTCTTCTTTGCTGATTTTTCATCCACTTCACAACTGCAAAGCATCAATATCTCCTAAGGATCTGCCTTGTGCCACCTTCTCTTTCCCCTCTCTATATTCTGTCACTTAGAAACCTCATCAGCTACCATGAATTTCAATGACCATCTCTTTGCAGATTACTCACAGATCTTTATATTCAAGTCTATTCTCTCTCCTGAGCTTTAGTCCTGAATCATCAACAATTATTTAGTGGACATTTTGAACTGGATATTCCAAAAACATCTCACACTTAACACGTCCAAACTAGAACTCATTATCTTTCTCACTTCCCAATCATTCTCCCTCTGAACTTCTCCATTACTCTTGAGAGCAACACAATCATCCCAGTCATCTGGGTACACAACCTCAATATCATCATCAACTCCCCACTCTCACCAGCCCATCATATTCTTTAGGCTATCCTACCTTATCATTATATTCTCCAAGTGCTTTCATATATTTCCCCTTCTTTCCACTCCTATAGCCACACAATACCTCTCACCTTGACTATGGCAAATGTCTTCCAATTGGGCTCCATGTTTCAAGAGTCTTCCCATTTCAATCCATTTTCTAAGTAGCTGCCAAAATGACTTTCTTTCAATTACTCCCTCCTCCCTTTGCCCTCCCTTCCATCATCCCCCCCCCCAATATCTCCTTCTCCCCCGCTTTCTTATACTGTAAGATAGGTTTTCATACCAAAATGAGTGTGCATTTCACTCCTTCGTTTAGTCAAATGTGATGAGGGTAAACTTTTGTTTGTTTGTTTGTTTGTTTTTTCCCTCAGCTCTCCTCTTTTTCCCTCCACTAAAAACATCTCCTACTTGCCTTTTAAATGACATATAGTTACCCCCTTCCATTTCCCCCTCTTTCCTCTCACTACATTTCTCTCTCACCATTTACCTTAATTTCTTTTAAGGTATGGTCCCATCCTATTCAGTTCAATCTGTGCTCTCTGTCTCTGCATGTGAATGCATGTGTGTATGTGTGTGCATGCGTGTACATGTGTATGTGTGATCCCACCAACCACCCAGATACTGAAAAGTTTTAAGAGTTAGAAATATTGTCCTTCCCTGTATGAATGCAAACAGTTCATTTCTGGTAAGTCCCTTAATACTTCTCCTTGCTGTTTACTTTTGCATGCTTCCTCTCATTCTTGTGTTTGAAAGTCAAATTTTCTTTTCAGCTCTGGTCTTTTCATTAAGAATGATTGAAAGTCCTCTGTTTCATTGAAAGACCATATTTTCCCTTGCAGTATTATACTCAGTTTAGCTGGGTAGGTGATTCTTGGTTTGAGTCCTAGTTCCTTTGCCTTCTGGAATATCCTATTCCACGCCCTTCGATCCCTTAATGTAGAAGCTGCTAGATCTTGGGTTATCCTGATTGTATTTCCACAGTACTGGAACTGTTTGTTTCTGGCTGCTTGCAAGATTTTTTTCCTTGAGCTGGGAGTTCTGGAATTTGGCCACAATGTTCCTAGGAGTTTCTCTTTTTGGATCTCTTTCAGGTGGTGATCGATGGATTCTTTCAATACTTATTTTGCCCTCTGGTCCTAGAATGTCAGGGCAGTTTTCCTTGATAATTTCATGCAAGACGATGTCTAGGCTCTTTTTTTGATCATGGCTTTCAGGTAGTCCCATAATTTTTAAGTTGTCTCTCCTGGATCTATTTTCCAGGTCAGTTGTTTTTCCCATGAGATATTTCACATTCTCTTCCATTTTATCGTTCTTTTGGTTTTGTTTGGTGATTTCTTGGTTTCTCATAAAGTCATTAGACTCCATCTGTTCCATTCTAATTTTGAGAGAACTATTAAATTCAGTGAGTTTTTGAGCCTCTTTTTCCATTTGGCTCATTCTGCTTTTGAATGCATTCTTCTCCTCATTGGCTTTTTGAACCTCTTTTGCCAATTGAGTGAGCCTATTTTTCAAGGTGTTAATTTCCTCAGCATTTTTTTGGGACTCCTTTACCAAGATATTGACCTTTTTTTCATACTCTTCTTGCATCTTTGTCATTTCTCTTCCCAGTCTTTCCTCCACCTGTCTAACTTGCTTTTCAAAATCCTTTTTAAGCTCTTGCAAGGCCTGAGCCCACCCAACACCCCCCTGGGGTGTCTGGGGTACTGAGGCCCCGCCCTCCACATCTTTCCCTGATGGGAAAAATACGTCCTCGTCCTCCCCATCAGATCCGAAGGTCGGGATCATTTGCATTTGTTGGAAAAAACTCTCTAAAGTCTTATTTTTCTTTCCCTTTCTAGGCATTTTCCCAGCCAGTTACTTGACTTCTGAGATTCCTTTCCACCTCCGCCTGGATCCGCCCAGCTAGTACTTGACCTCTGAGATTCAAATGCGCTTTCCTGCGGCAAGCTTTAGTTCTGGCGCAGGGTGGGGGTAGGGCTGCTTCCTAGCTTGGGCCCTCAGGGGCTTTCTGAAGAGACTTTCAGGAACAGAGCCGATGGGGGCGGGGTGGGGGACCCCGCCTGCTGTGCTCAGCTCCCTTGAGGGTTTTATTCAGAGGCGTTCAGCAGTAGAGCAGGGTGGGGGCAGGGCCGTCTCCCCTGCTCGGCTCCCTCAGGTTGGAAAGACCTTCAGTATTGAAGATCCTACCTGCTGCTGGGGGATTCCTGAGTCCCGGGCCGTTGCCGCCTCAGCCGCCCGCCCACGCCTCTGCCTCCGCCGCTTCCTGCCCCCGTCTCTGCCGCCGCCGCTTCCTCCCGAGGGGGCCCGCTCCCCTCCCCTAGCGCAGGCTTCTTTTTAACTGACCTTTAGCTTCTGTGGGCAGAGGGACTTTCCCGGCTGCCGGAGATTCTCCCGGAGCTTTCCTCTTTGAAGTCTGCTCAGGTCAGCTTCTCTGGGTCGCGGCCACGGGTGGGGGTGGGGTCCGCTTTCCTGGCTGCGATGGACCCCAGGGACGGCTCTCCAGGGTTCAGTGGAACGGAAATCTCTTCCCCTATGTTTGTGCACCCCCTGCAGAGATTCAGAATTTATGGGGCTCTCCTTTTACCTCAATTCCATGGGTTGTGGGCTCGGAGCTCGTGAATGTGCGTCCTTCTACTCCGCCATCTTGGCTCCGCCCCCCAGCCCAAAATGACTTTCTTAAAGTACAGGTCACCTTGTACCATGTGACCATGTCACCCCCATCTCTCAAAAAACTACTGTGACTCCCAGTTACCTCTAGAACCAAATGCAAAATCCTCTATTTGATAGTTTAAATTTATCCCCTTCATGTCTTCTTACAAATTACTCCTCTCCATGCATTCTACAGCTTGCTTATACCAGTAGACTTGCTGCTACACATAGTGCTCCATCTTCCATCTCTCTGTCCTTGTCCTAGTTGACCTCAAAGTCTGAAATGTTCTCCAATCTAAATTCTGCCTCTTAGTATCCCTGACTTCCTTCAAGATTCAGATCAAATACCTTCAAGAAATTGTTTCTGAGCACCCTCCCAGGGCCTGTGCCTTCTCATCTTGTATATACTCTGTACATATAAAATATAAACCTATTCATGGGACATGCATATTAAAATATAATCTCCTTGAGGGGAAAGACTATTTATGTTGTTCTTTATATCTCCAGTTTTACCTCAGTATTAGAAATAAAACAAATGCTTAATGAATGTCAGTCTAAAAACATTTATTAAATATTTGCTCTGTTCCAAGTACTATTTACTACCTGATTAGCTGATTGAAGATGCAGACTTTTCCTTTGTACCACCTGGACACCTTCAAACTTGTCCTTCAGAGAAACAGCCCAGAAAGACACTGTCTACCAGTGCATCACTCAAAACCACTGCTCACGATGCCCCCTCCGCCTGCCCCCAATATGTTTGCCTTCATTGATGAGCCAAAGAACACAATTAGTTCAAAGCAGTGGCACTTAATGAAATAGTAATAAACAGGAATAAAATATTTTACTCATACTAAGGTATACACTCTTCCATAATTATACATGCCAGCAGTGAAAATAGTAGACAAATATGGAGAACACACATGGTGAGGCATATACATATGGAATGCCTGTGAACATGGCACATGGATGGAAGAGCACATATGTGTTGATCAGGTACATCCAGGGTGTTTGCAGGGAGAATCAACTCATTCCTCTAATGCTGCAGGGGCACTGATGACTTCTGGTGACATCATTGTGCTTTTCTTGCCAAGCCTGCCCCCCCTTGGCCCCTGCTAGTTGCATGGCGTCTATCATGGATTTGTTGTCTCCACCAGATGCTGCCCCACTGGCCCCATAGTTACCACCAAGCACAACTCTGCATATGACTAGAAAACTGTCTTCTCTTCCAGCTCCTGGATTCAGCTACAGTCCTAGAGTAAAGTGCTTTCTGTTACCCACAAGAAGAGAAAGTTTACTAATTCTCTTTTAAAGTCTCAAGGTTTTGTTAGATAAAAATTGCTGGGAAAACTGGATAAAAATGTGGCAGAAACAAGGCATCGATCAATGCCTGACACCATAAACAAGAGTAAAGTCCAAATGGGTATATGATCTGGGTATAAAAATTGATACTATAAACAAATTAGTGGAGCAAGGAATAGAGTATTTATCAGATTTATGGACAAGGGAAGAATCTTTGACCAAAAAAGAGAGAGAAAGCATTATGAAGTGCAAAATAGATAATTTTCATTACATTGAACTGAAAAGTTTTTGTACAACCAAATTCAATGCAACCAAGATTAGGAGGGAAGCAGAAAACTGGGAAAGAATTTTTGCAACTAGTGTCTGTGATAAAGGCCTCATTTCTAAAATATATAGAGAACTGAGTCAAATGTACAAGAATACAAGTCATTCCCCAATTGATAAATGGTCAAAGGATATTATGAACAGGCAGTTTTCAGAGGAAGAAATTAAAGATATCTATAATCATATGAAAAAATGCTCTAAATCACTATTAATTAGAGAGATGCAAATCAAAACTACTCTGAGATACCACATCACACCTCATAGTCAGTCATACATGAGCATGCAGGCTGAATCCTCCATTAGTGTACTATTTCTTTCAATTCCTTTTTATGGTAAAAAAACATAACAGATTGGCTAACATGACAGAACAGGAAGATGATAAATTTTGGAGATGTGGGAGAGTTGGATCACATTCATTTTTGGTGGAGCTGTGAGCTGATCCAACCATTCTGAAGAGCAATTTGAAACAATGCCCAAAGGGCTAAAAAAATATGCATACCCTTTGAACCAGAAATACTGCTTCTAGGACTATATCTCCAAGAGATCATAAAAATGGGAAAGGGTCCCTCATGTACAAAATATTTATAGCAGCCCTCTTTGTAGTGGCCAAAAACTGGAAATAAGGGGGATGCCCATCAATAGGGGAATGGTTGAATAAATTATGGTATATGAATGTGGTGGAATACTATTGCGCTACAAGAAATGATGACCGGGAAGACTTCCAAGAGACCTGGAAGGACTTATATGATCTGACGCTGAGTGAAAGGAGCAGAACCAGGAGAACTTTGTGCTGACCACAGTATGTAAGAGTTTTTTCTGGTAGACTTAAAAATTCATTACAATGCAAGGACTTAAAAAAATATTTCCAATGATCTTTGAAGCTAAAATGCCTTCCATACCCAGAGGAAGAACTTTGGAATTTAATCGCAGAATATAACAGATCACTTTCTTTTGTATTACATTTTGGTTTGTTATATGATTACTCTCATTCATTTTAATTCTTCTACACAAAATGAGTATAGTTAAAAATGTATTTAATAGGAATGTATGTATGGAAACCTATATAAAATTGAATGCCATTTTGGGGAGGAGGGGAAGGGGAAAAAATAATCTATGTTAAATGGTAGTGATTGCAGAACACTGAAAATAAACAAAATTAATAATAAAACAAAGTCCCAAGGTTTTCCACAGCTCTTTAAGAAAAGCACCTGCCCTTACGCTCAGTCAGCACTAGGTCCAAATAGCTAAGAAAAGTGAAAGTTTTTTGCCTTGTTTTCTCAAAGAGTAGTCTAGTCTGCCTTTTGCTTTTCAACATCTTGGTTAGAAAGCATTTTGTCTCCAACAGGAAATTTTTTGGCACAGATACCAAACTCTTTGAAACGCCAAGCAGAAACATTCCTAGCTATCTAGTTAAAGTGCTCTGATTTAATCCATTTGTTGAACAAACTTTTTGATCTAAGAGCTTGAATCTCTCTATTGTGGTTCTTTCTCTAACCTAGAGCTGGCATTCCTATTCCATCTTGTTATAAGCTCCAAATGATTGAACTACATTTAGTCATTATTTAAGTGGAGGCAATTGTGCAAAAAATAAAATAAAATAACATACCAAAAGCTATGGATTTAAACTGAGTTTCTCAATTTAAAAGTCCTTTGACTCTCCCATGTACATGAGCTGATGGGTGGGAGGGGTTCTAAGTCACTGCTAAATCTAGAGGTAAGATCATTATCTTCGTTCTTGCTCATCACATTTATAGATTTTCTATATATATTTCCATAGATAGAGATCTAGATCTCCATGTTTCTATATCTTTGAAAGTGTTCTTGAAATTATGTCATGTAGTCACTTATATGGAGGTACTATGCCTTTCTATAATATTGGTCCCATTGATCATATACAGTTAAAGTGACCCCAGAATAGTCTATAGAACTAAACAAGACAGGGATAGGACATGAGATTTTATTGTTGTAAGGAACTTTCACATGAGGAAATTCCCTCTACCAAGACAAATTACATCTGTGCAACTTAGAATTTTATAGAGTTGCCTTGAGGACTAATAGGTTATGTGACATGTCCAGGGTCACACAGCCAGTATGTGTCAGAGTTAGGTCTTGAACCCAAATATTCCTTACTCCAAGGCCTATTCTCTAACTACCATACCACACTATTTCTCTAATAAATTTGGACTTCAAGGAATATTGTAGGTGAGTTGTATATCAATGTTATGTATAAAATTAATCATTTAAAATAGAAGATTTCATTATTGAGTTTTAAAGGGTCCAGAGACACTCTGAAATATTTTCCTATATACCAAGGCATATGCAAGTAGCAAAATCATAATAAAATAAATGTTGTGAGAGATTCAATTAGCAAGTTTTATCAGGTAGCGTATCATGCCCATATGAGCTTTGAACTCAATGAAGAGCCTTGATAAAGGACTATAATTGGCACCTACAACTGATAATAGTGATGAGGTTTCCAGTCCCCTAAAAGCCTCATATTCTACAAGAAACTCTGAGATTTATGCCATTAGGTTGATTTCTATTGCATAAAAGGGCTCTCTCATCCTCTATAAACACTAAATCTAAAATGACTTACCAATGAGGTTATAGAACTGTACCCATTAAAAGTGTAAGAGAGAGAAAGAAAGAGAGAAAAAAGAGTCATAATAAAAGAATTTTGTTTTCAGGGCAGCAAAGATCACATTCCAGAATGAACTGCCAAATTTGTGCAAAACATGTGGAAAATAAAAACCATTCAATAGACCACTGACCATAACCAAACTCCAAATGAGGCTCTAGAGTCCACTAGAAGGCCAACTGAGGTCAGCTGGGTCATACAAACAGGAAGTTAGGGAAGCATCTGAAGTATATTCCCACAGCTGAGCACAAACAGAATGATTTTCACTAGGCTTGGGTTAGCCCCTCAATGGAAAGTAAAAAAAAAAAAAAAGATGTCACCTGTATAATTTTGGCAAAAGATGATAATTCAAAAGAATTCTTTCAGGGAGGCTTCTGGAATGAAAACATAAGAAGCAAAAGAGCTATTAGTATGTAAACATGGAATTCACAAAAATAAATAAATAAAATCCAAGAGAAAAATCAATGGCAATACAAAGTGTTTCAGGACTGTGGTAGCATTGATGACCCACAACAATTTGAACTGCTTGGCATTAGTAGTAAGAAAGAAGAGAATAGGCAAGGAGTCATTCTCTTGTACCAAAATACTGTCCATCCCCACCACTAGAAGAAAAAGGACCTGTTTTTATGCTATTGACAATAGCTGATCTAAAGTGTACATGTATAGAATAGCCCATATCTGATTGTGACTACCTATTTGAAAAGGGAACAAACAATGTATGTATCTGTGGATTGATTTTATTGAAACCCAAACTAAATCCATCCTTCATACTATATCATTACTCATTTTTTTCAAACTGATGCATTCTACCATGTTTTAAAAATTATCTGCCAAAATATTTGTTCACCTCCCTATAAAAATTCCCTGTTGTTCTAGACTCATACTTTCTTATGTGGCCTCACTGGCCTATATAATTAGGTGCTAATTAATGAAAATAATGAATCCCATGAATGAGATGGTGGCCCATTTGAATTAACAATGCATATTTCCATTGAGCTAGAACCAAATGCCATATTTTATGTAATTATAACTGAATAGTGTGAATTCAATTATAGGTGGCCACTTCAAAGAATTTATTACTCCTACTAATCAAGACCTAGTTGTACTGTAAAGTGAAGGAGCTGGGAGAAAGCCCCCTTATTTATTTTAACTCAAATTTTCATAGCATTTACAATTATATCACGTATTTCATTGAGGTATAAAGTGAAAGTATCATACATATTTTATAAAGATAGAAATTGGTGCCCATAAAGGCTAAGTGATAATAAAGGTTAGCATTTATACAGCTCTGTAAGGTTTGCAAAGTACTTTACAAATATTAACTTGAGTTTAACAGTGACCCTAGAAATAAACACTATTATTGTTGCCATTTTGCTGATAAGGAAACTGAGTCTGAAAGAGGTTAAGTGACTTGCTCAGGGTTACACAGCTAGTAAATGTTAGAGGCAGCATTGGAACTTAGGTCTTCCTGACTCCATGTCCCACACTCCATCCACTGTGCCATCTGGTAGATCGACAGATACATAGACATGCAAACTTTATTAAGTACTTTTCTCACAACAACCCTGGAGATAGGTTGTACAAGTATTATTAATTATCCCCCATTTTATAGATGAGGAAAATAACACCGAGAAATTAAGTGATTTTTCTCAGGCCACACAACTACTAAATGCCTTAGCCTAGACTTAAGTCCAGGTATCCTGATTTGGAAGTCCTGTGGTTTCTCTGTGTTCTGCTGCCTTTGAATAAGGGTGCTGAACTGCTTTCATTTGAACACTCCAGAAGTAACATGCTGTAGTGGAAAGGATACACAGAAGCCCTGAAGGTATTAAAGTAATGAACCTCCCTGCTTTTTCCTCATGGACTCAAACACAGAATATGCCAGAATCTCTCAGGTCATCACTGTAGGAGGACAAGATTATGATAATGGTCTACACTTGTTGCCGATTTTTATTTTTAATAGAAATAACACTAGAATTATAGTATATTAGAGCTGAAAGGGCCTTCAGTCATGGTGCAGTGGGAGAAGATTAAGTTTCAAATTTGGGTTCAAGTCTAATGTCTGACATTTTCTAGCTGTTATGTCCTTAGGCAAATTACATTGTTGAGACTCTTTCCACATTCATTTAATTGGGCCCAATAGCCCAAACAGTATTTAAACTATATCTTTCAATGGGGTGGTATAAGAATTAATGAAATAATCCATACAAATGTGCTTTGTAAACTGTAACACTTATAATTTCCTAGTATTCATATTTATTGTTGTTTGACAGGAAGGTGAAAACCCAGAACAGCTTGCCCAGGATCAATCACACAAGAAATAAGGCAACTTCAGGAGATCCAGGTCTATGAAAATCCAGAATACCCAGGGCTTATGCCACTTCATGTCACTGCCCCTGGAATGATTCAGTGAAACACCTACTGTGTGTGAAGCACAATGTTAGGCAATTACTAAGATTTTTAAATAGAGACAACAATACATAATCCTGTCCTCAAGGAGTTTCCAGTCTTATAAAGAGGATTACAGAAGACTAGGATATAAAACACATAGGCTTAGTATTTAAGGGAGGTAAAACAACCCTTTACTTGTCCATAATTCAGCTATGTGGAAACTTCACCTTTGAATATGGTCAGTAACCAAGAAGTAAGCAAAAAAAGGAGGAAGAGGTGTTCCTAAAACTATTTCAGATTTTATTTCTGGAAATCACATTGCTGGTAATAAAAATATTAAAATACAAACTTGTGAATAATTTGCTTGTTTAAACCTACACATTTATGTGTGCATATATGTATGTATACATACATATTTATTTTTATATATGCCTATGTATTTATTTATCAATACAAATAATTTGTATTCTAGACTTGCCTCTTTTATTCAAGTGCTGTACTCATAGATAAAGTGTTCTTTTCTTGAACAATGCATAGGTTTGGTTCAAACAGATAATCCAAGGAGGCAAAATCTCCATGGCAACCCATGTATTGTCTATGTTACTCCCTATCCTGGCTTCAACCAAAAGAAGTGCAGAGAAGTAATATCAACACCACGGAAAATTATAAGATGTGACTGGAAATCTGGGACATGTTTACACCCATAGAAATCTGTCTCATTACTATGAAGCCATATCTGTATGGCTGTCTGTTTGTTTTTAATTTGAAGTAGGTGGGTGTAAGATTAATAAAGAAATGATAGTTAAATATGTCAATGGATCTGTGATCTCATTAATGTTTCCTTTCAATCCTTGTATGGGAAACTCATCCACACCTCCTCACGTTGCTTGTACAGCTCTTAATCCATACTTGGAAAAGGGAAGTATCTCACATAGAGAATTCAACCAATCGATCAAGCATTTTCAGAGATCTTTGAACATTTTGCGGGTATTAGTGCAGCACTTAGGTCCTCTACCCTTCATTTTTGCTATGTGGCTAGTATACCTTCTCTTCTAATCATGTGTTTCCTAGGTTTTCTGCTTTACACCACTTTGGCAAACAAGTTACCACTGAAAATAAATTGTAGCATACTTATGCCCACAATATAGTATTCTTCCATTGTAGAACCCTGCAACTGAGGGGTACAGTGCGTAGAACACTAGACCTGAAATCAGGAAGACCGAAGTTCAAATCTTGATTCAGGATTTATTAGCTGTGTAACCCCAGTCAAGTCTTCTGTCTGCCTCAGTTTCCTCATCTGACAAATAAGGATAATAGCATCTATATCTCAGGGTTATTTTGAGGATAAAAATGAAATAATATTTGTAAAGTGTTTTGAGAAACTTAAAGAGGTATTTTTAATTCTTTACAGATTAGAGAAGGCTTCCTTAGAAGATGGTATTTTGTAGGGACTTAAAATGCTAGCTATATCATTGCTTTTTCAGTCACCTGCAAACTTCTTTCATAAGAGATTGTGAAGCTTCATACCTTGCAGTCATGGAGCATCACTGGAAGAATATCATTTTTAAAATATTTTGTTTTCATTTTTGTTGTAGAGAAATTTGTGATTGTTGAAAGTACTGAACAATTTCCCAAATTCAATACAGCCTGATGTTTTCCTCAGATGCAATTTTGGACCCAGCTCCTTGTGTAATTGTCATACAAATCCAAGATAGATGACAAGAATGACCAGCCTATGCTTAAAGATGATCAATGAAGGTGAACCTCGGTGTCTTAAGGCACCCCATTTCTATTTTAGATACCTGATTGTAAGGAATTTTTCCCCATATCAACTCTAAATTTTCCCTTTTTTTGACAGGTTGACAAAATCATAGATTTATGATTTTAAGGGACTCCTGAAGTCACCTAGTTCAGATACCTTGTTTTATAGATGAGAAAACTGATTCTGAGAGGGATTATACCAGGTCATCCAGGGAATAAGTAAATGAGGTAATTTTTTTTTCTTTTTCTTTTTTCTTTTATTCTATTCTACAGTTCTATAGAAATGGTTACTTTTTATTTCTTAAGTTCAAAATAAAATAAATCATGCATAAACAAAGTTGAGGGGTGAGAGGGAAGAAAGCAGGTCCTCTGATTCCAAATCCAGTTCAGCCTTGAACAAATGGATCAAATCTGATCCCTCTTCCATTTGACAACTCTTCAGACTCAAAGGAAACTGTCATGTCTCCTGATGTCTTCTGAAAGTCAAATATCCTGAGTTCCTTTAACCGATTCACATATGACATAGTTGAGGTCTTTCATCACCATACTGATCTCCCTATATATACTCTCAAGGGCTGCCAAGTAGCACAGTGCATAGAATGCTGGGCCTGGAGTCAGGAAGATTCACTTTCTTGAGAAGATCCCTAAAGCAATTCAGACATATGATACTACTCAATATTTAATCTCTCTTCAAAAGAAATGATATTGGGAAACACGCAACATTATATTGAGTCCAACTAGGGAAGTTCTGGTAAATGTCTAACAACTGGTTCCATGACAAAAAGAAAAAAAATTGATAGAGATAGAGAGATATAAATATGCACAACATACTTTATATTTAATCTGCAGTTTTTGTCTATCACTTTCTTAAGACTGTACAATTGATAAAACAATAAATCAAGCCCTAGTTTGTAACATTTACCAGTTTCTAAGGTATTAATTCTAGCAGTGAAAATTTAATAATTAGGTTTCTGTGACCAGTACAAGCTATCTCCAACACACCACTGAATTAAACTTTAATCCAGAGAAACATATATGCACTTAGTCTTACATGATATATTTAAGAGCCTGAAGATACTCTCAGAAGTAAAACACTCAGAGTTGATAGAGAGGCAACTCCCCCTCAGATCAGTGCTGAGAGAATAACTTAAGTCAGCACCACTTTAGAATACCAAGTTATTTGTAAAATGTTATGAAGAAGAATGATGGAAAATTAGGATCATCAGAATATGTACTTAGACATCGGAAGGTAAAAACAATTTAATGAAAGCTTAATGAGGGACCCAATTATCCCAGGTCATTTTACAGCCATTGAAGAATAAAAATAGGATGATAATTTTTTTTAAAATGTCAAAGAGCTGAGAAGACCACATTTAGACTCAAACATTATATTCCCAAATTTAATACAACAGCAACAAATGGGAAAAGAAGTTGAATTAGATAAAATATACGGAGGAAATGATTACAGAAACCAACATAATTATGAGTGAGTTGTGCGATCAAGTCACAGAGCATCTGAAGAAGGAGAAGATACCAGAAGCATGGGAGAAATCAAAGATTTTATTAATACCAAAAAGTAATAGCAATAATAAAGGAAACTTTTACCAATCTCTATGTCTATCATCCCATCTATATAAAAGTTTATGAGAATTATCTCCATATTGCATTTACAATTTCCTTTCTAGGGATGTTCATACAGAAAAAGCAGCTTTTCACAAATGATATTCCACAGTACAATATATGTTTTCCAAGACATAATTAATGGAGAGGCATAAAGAATGTAAGATCCCACTATGTTTATTATTTGATGATAAAAAAGGATTTGGTTCTGAAGAGCAAAATACTAACCTCTTCAAGAAAAAATACTAGCTCTCTTCAAACAAAATGTCTCAAAATTATTAAAATTATTAAAAGATGTTAAAATTAAGATAATTTTCCCTGAGAACTCTCTGAGCATTAATATCAGATAATTCATAGAATGAGGAGAGTCTTACTAAGGATGGTGGCCACTGTTATGGAAGAGATCCCAAACAGAGTCTAAGTTGAAGAGGGATTCCTTGTGGATGGTGAGGTCTTCAGAAGATCCTGGATGTAGATGGCATTCAGTGCTGAAAACATTACAAAGTTTTCTACAAGAGAATTTTAGCCACTGCACTGAGTTTAATTGGACTATTCGCACACAAAACAAAACTAAATGGTTGAAGAATGACTATTTCCAGATTGTGACATGCAGTTAGATAGGCTTTGGAGCAGAGATGGTGAAAGAGAGATGGAAACAGAGAGACAGAGAAAGAATCTTAGACAGAAAATCCAATTAGATAAGTTAGACCCAGTCACCCCCTAGAAATTAAAACTGTCCTTCCAACTCAACAAACTTTTCCCAGAAACAAAAGTCCATATTTTTAATACCAATATTTTACTAGTATTGGCATGTGGAGGAGAGTCCTGGTAGACTACAGCTTTTACAAAAACACAAATGGAGAAGTCTTGAATGCTGTGGATAAATTCACTTACCTTGGTAGTGTACTTTCTAGGGATGTACACATTGACAATGAGGTTGACACACGCATTGCCAGAGCTAGCTCAGTGTTTGAGAGGCTCCGAAGAAAAGTTTGGGAGAGAAGAGGTATTAGACTGACTATCAAAACTGAAGGTCTACAGAGCAATTGTACTGACCTCATTGTTGTATGCCTGCAAAACAAGGACAGTCTACCAGTGCCATGCCAGGAAACTGAATTGTTTCCATTTGAACTGTCTTAGCAAAGACTCTGAGGATCACCTATCAGGATACCAGATATTGAAGTCCTTGCTCGAGCTGAACTGCCAAGCATTCAAACTACGCTTCAGAGAGTGCGACTGCTATGGGCTGGCCACGTTCAAATGTAAAATGTACACTTGCCAAAAAAGACTATTTTATGGAGAACTCGCATGGGGCAGGTGGTCATATGGTGGTCAGAAGAAGCAATACAAGGACACTCTCAAGGTCTCTCTCAAGAATTTTGGATTTGATTGTGGGATATGGGATACACTGGCATAGGACGACTCAGCATGGCATGCCCACATCAGAAAGGGTGCAATGCTCTATGAGCAAAGCAAAATTGAGACAACACAAAGTAAACATAGCAGGTGCAAATTTGGAGTATGCACTTCTAATGTTCACATGGACTATCTATGCCCAACCTGTGGTACAGCATTTCGAGCTCGTATTGGTCTGATCAGCCACAGTCGGATACACTGAAATTTCACTTTATCATGGTGATGTCATGTTGGTCCTCTTCGAGAATGAAGGACAACAGTTAATCAACCAACCATCACTCATAGGACAATGGAAAGGTGAATTGTGAATGTGAACAGGCTTAACACATGACAAACATGGAACTATAAATAATGAGTGAAGGAATGTATGATTGAAAAGAAAAATGGGATGGTCATGTGGCAAGATGAAGTGATAACTGATGGGCAGCCCACTTGTCCCACCTTTTTACTTGTGGCATCAGAAGAAATCACACACACATACACACGCACATTAGTGTGTACTCTCTGAGGTAAAACTTATGGGATGATAAAGACAAGAGTCATCAGGATGGGCAAGCTTGGTTATGTGAAGCTCTATCTAATTGGAAGACATATCTATATTATTGAGATCAAAGATCCATTTAAATTAAATATTAATACCAGAGTGCAAAGTCCATATCTTTTACTTCCATATATCATAACTTTAGTGAATTGGCTGCTCTAATCTCTAAGGCCTTCCTGGTATATTCTCTTTTCTCTCCAAAAGGCTGAGCAAATGTCATTTTGACTATTATAAATACTCAAATTAACTAAAAAGGACCAAAAAAAAGACACTATCTGTATCCAGAGAAAGAACTGACAAATGGAAATATGTACAGAATAATTTTATATACACATACACATGCACATATACATACATATCTATTTGAGTTTAATGGTAACCATCTCAGCAGGTGAGGGGAAGGGGAAAAGGAAGAAAAAATGTAAATGATAACTATTTTGTATTTGTCCTTCATTCACAAAGAGGATCATGAATTCAAGATGACGACATAACTTGTAGTTGACTTTGATTTGAGTGAGAGAGGGCTGTGCAAGGTCATCAACCTCACTTTCTCCTCCTGAGCCATCTGGGTTCAGTGGCCTGATATTCATCAGGATGAGTGGAGATGGCCCAGGATGCCATGTGAGACACTGGCCCTTTTAGGCTAAGGTCTTATCACGTTCTCACTTTGAGTGAAATATGCCTATTCAATGAATAGGTTTCTTTAAGTTACTCAAGATAACTATTATATATTTAAAATGAATATCAAGTTATACACAATAGATTTGTAGTTTCATGTGCCATCTTTTATGCTATGTTGTAGAAATGCTTGTTTTATTCCAGAAATTTTTTTAAAATTAAAATTTTTAAAAGGCTGGTGCTGCCCAGGATTCCTGCTTTCTTTTTAGAATTCTAGGTGCTACATCTCTGAACTTGAGTTTGTTAATGATTTTACTCCTTGACCTTCCCAGGAACTGTGATCTCTCTAGAAACCTCAATTCTCTGGGATCCTGCTAGCCAAGAAACCTTCCTCCAAATTTCCAGGAGAATGAGGTTCTGGAACTCTCAACAATCCTTTAAAAAGTGGAATTCAGGGAGTTTCACCACTTGAACCATATCTGGAAGGGACCACATGGCTAAGCTCATCTCTACCACTTGGCCAGTGCCTTTTTAGGGCTAAATCTACAAATTCAGACTTCAGAACTGTACTGTGGGGCAAACCTAATGTTCCTCTCCTTCCCCCCAAACATCAAGGGACCAGATCTTTTCTGAGTTATATTAGTTTGGGGTTTGTCCTCCAAAAAAAGGGAAAAGAGTAAAGGGACAAAAAAATGAAAACAACAATAATGATAAGTGTGAAGACTTCCTTTACAGAACAAAGGGGTAGTATCTCCCACAAGAGTTCATCCAATAATAATATAATCCAACTAATTCATCACTACTCAATCCATACTGAGTCCAGTATGGGTCAAATGAGCATATCTAACCCTTTGCTAGAAAGATGCAAGCAAATCCCAGAAGCTTATTTCCTTGGAAGTTCATCAAACTGATCTGAGAAATTACCAAAAACTAACTTACATTTTCATTTAATTTTATTATATTTCAACTTATTTCATTCTGCTCAATATACTAGCCTGTCAAGATCTTTTTGAAACCTGACTCTGTTATCCAGTATTTTAGCTATCTTTTTGAGTTTTGAGTCCTCTGAAAATTTGATATGCATACAATTCTGACAATCTTCTTGCCTGCTTTCTACCCTTCTCTCTGGCATTCTGGATCCCATTCTGGTTACCTGCACTCCTAACATATCTAGGCATCAGCACTAGCACAGTACCTGATACACAGAAAGTGCTAAATATATTATTTTCATTCATTAATATATTCATTCATTTATATATTCATTCACCCATGCCTTTTTCTCAATCAATGCCAAAAATGCGAAACAGGAGATAGTTTTCTCCCATATCTCCTCCACCATGAAATTAAGGAAGGAAGAAAGGAAGGGAAGGGAAGAGAAGAGAAGCTATATCACATAATCACAGTTAAACAAAGAAAATGTGTTCATTGGTCCAGAAATATATTTCATATTGTGCATTTTACTTCACCATTTTTCCATCAAGAAGTGAACAACACCTGATTTGGTATTTAATCATAGTTCTCAAATATTTCAAAGTTGCTTACTTTGTAATTTGATATAATATATATTGCACTTCTGATTCTGTTTAGTTCACTTTGCATGAGTTCACATAGGTTTTTCCAAGTCTTTTTGAAATATCCCCTCCTCCTTATTTTGTACAGCACAATAGTATAACATTATATTCATATACCATAATTGCTCAGTCATTTCCCAGTTGATGGGTACCCCTTAGTTTCCAGTCTATACCACCACTACCAAAAAAAAAAAAACAACCTTTCATAAAGCTTTTGTATATATAATACCTTTTTTCTCTTCCTTTGATCTTTTTTAGTGTACAGGCCTAGCGTTCGCCCATGCCTTTTTCTTGATTCTATAGCTTGATTAGTAAATTTTATGCAAAATTCCAAATTGCTTTACAGAACAGTTAGACTAATTAACAGTTCTACCAGCAATGGAGTCTGCCTACAGCCCTTTCAACACTGGTCATTTTTTTTTATTATCCTTGTTAATCATGGTAGTTGCCTTTCTTCTCTTAAATGTCTCTTCCTATCCTTAAACATTTATCAATTATTAAATGACTGTTATTCATATAAATTAAAATCAGTTTCTTATATATCAGACAGATTTACTCTAAGATGTTTTCCCAGTTAACTCTCTTCCTTCTAATCCTAACTACCTTGGATTTCTTTAAGCAAAAAACCTATTTTATGCAGTTGAAGTTATCCATTTTATCATCTGTGATCCTTTTTATCTCTTCTTTGGTTATAAACACTTCCCCTATTCATAAATTTGGAAGGTAATTTCTTCCATGTTTCCCTAAATTGTTAATGACGTGACCTTTAATGACTAAGTCCCATATCAATTTGGAAGCTTATCTTGGTATGTGAGATGAGGTGTTGGTCTAAATCCAACTGTTGTGAAACTTCTGTGCAATTTTTATAGCAGTTTTTGTCAAATAATCCTTACTCCACTTGCTGGGTTCTTTGTTCTAATGTTCAGCTACTAGATTAATTTGCTTCTGTATGTTGTTTACTTAATCTGTGCCTCTGCTCCATCTATTTTTTTTTATCCAGTCATAAAACTGTTTTGAGAACTACTGCTTTGCAGTCAAGTTTGAGATCTATTCCTTCCAAGTCCTCTATCTTTCCATTTTTTGTCATTTTTATCCTTGAAATCCTTTTGTGTCTCTGAATGAACTTCATTATTTTTTCTAGTTCTTTTGAGTTATCCTTTAGTAATGTGATTGATATGACACTGAATTTAGGTTTCATTGTCATTTTTATCACATTAGCTTGACCTACCTATGAACTATTAATATTTCCCCAATTATTTCCCCATCTTTATTTCTACAAAGTGTTTTGTAGTTATAGTTATATGGTTATTATGTGTAGATTGGTAAGTAGGTTACTAGAAAATCGTAAAAATCTAAGGCATAGGAGGCACAATAATAATGTGATGAAACTGGTCTTTTAACAAGCACACCTGAATTTAACCATATAAGTGACTGACATACCTCAGAACAGTCACAATGAAAGACTATACACATTCACATGATGCTGAGGAATGACACCAACATGCAGAATCTTAACATTTTTAACACAATTAATCATTAATAAAAGTTGTTTTAATTCACATGAAACGCTAAAGTCAAATAGTGGAAATGTAACAACTCTAAAGTATGATTTGATCAGCACATTACAAAATAAGGATTTCATAATCTCAATTACTTAGAACTGTTGTACAATTAAGATGATTCTGCATTCCAGAATCTCATTATGTCACTTACTTTTTTACATACCCACTAGTCAATTTAAAAGTATTTTTCACAAAAAAATATATTTACTAAATTTTGTTTCCATGTTTCAAAAAGATATTTCATTAAACAAACAAAACAAAAACACTTAACTATACATAGAATGTAATCAAATCACCTTCAAAATATTCATTTAAGTAGGAATTCTTAGCTTATAATTCTTAGTAAGGTCAGAATTATTATAAACTACAACTACTTAAAAGGATTTTTTTTCCTTGGGTTTTTCTGACTAATGTAGCTCTTTTGAATGATGTTTATGATTCCATCCTGTTCAGAGTATTCTAATAATTTCTAAAAGGAAATTATATTGAAGATCTCTGCAGCAGGAATATACATTTCTATTCTGATCATGGTTAATCATAGTAACATGGTATCCAGCTCTGTCCTCTCTCCTGACTTCCACTCTTACATTCCAACTGCCTTTTGGACATCTTGAACTAGATACTCTATATACATTGTAAACTTAAGACTTCCCAAATTATACTAATTATTTTTCTCCACAAATCCTTCCCTCTTCCTAATTTATCTATTACTGTCAGAGTACTACAACCCTCCCACACATCCAGGCTGGAGAGATATCTTTGACTCTTCACTCTCTCTCTCTCATCCCCCTCCCCCATATGCAATCAACTGTCAATTCCTGTTGAGTTTACCTTTATAACACCTCTCATATACCCCTTTCCCTCCTCTGTCACTGCCACCATGCTGGTGCAGACCCTTGGCACCTCACACCTGGAATATTACAATAATCTGCTGGTTGGACTCCCCTCCACAAATCTCTCCCCACTCCAATCCATTCTCCATTTAGATGTCAAATTGATTTCCTAAAGCACCAGTCTGAACAATGTCACTCTCCTATTTAATAGACTCTAGGGGCTCTCAATTACCTCTAGGATCAACTATAAAATTCTTACTTTTACCTGATTTCTTCCTGTTTTTCTAATCTTCTTAAACTTTACTTTTCTACACATATTCTACAGTCCAAAGAAACTATTCTCATTATTCTTTCTCACAAAAGACTCTGCATCTCCTGACTCTTTGCATTTTCACTGGCTACCTACCTCCTCACGCCTATCCAGCATGGCATCTAACAATGGAGTTATTTATCCAGAATGACAGACCTCATCCAGTGGTTTGAGTCAGGTCAAAAGAATTTGAAGTACAGTTAAAAAAGGCATGCAAACTTCAGAGAGACATAGATACAGAAAGAACTCACTCGGACGAGAAACACCTTCAAAGAGAGGGGTTTCTGTTAGCATGTCAAGTCAACAAATATTTATTAAATCCCTACTATGTTCCAGGCATGTGGACCCATAAGAAAACCACCCCTAGCAACAGAGAGTTGAGCTTTGTGAGGATTCTACTAGATGAGAAGAGATTTGGCGACCCTTTAACACTGTAGAAGTAGTCTGGGTCATAGATGTTCCTAACATTTATGTTTCACTACTGTTACACTCGAATTCATGCTCATTTTTTCCACAGAACCTGTATACAGAAAGGGATTTTTATAGCTACTGCTCTTCCTATGCCATCTTAATAAATGCTTATTTGTTAAGAGGTAATCATTTCTACTATCTGATTGTTAACGAGAAACACACTGGTGGGAGCTCATGAGCTAGAGCAGGAACTTGAACCTTTAGTGTACCCTGGAACACGGGTTTGAAACACATGTGGCCCACAACACTCTTGAGTAGGCCCAAACCTCATTAAAATATAATTGAGAAATGTTTAACAAAATGAGTAAAAATACAATAAAACATAAATAACATTACATTTTAAAGTTAAGTCATACGCAACCCACAGGCAACTTAATACATGGATTAGTGGTTCCCATTTCTATTTGAGTTTGACATCATTGCCTTAGAACATCCCTTTCAGGATCTAACCTGCAAATGTGAGTGCAATTTGAAAAATAGCCCAGACTGGATGCCACATAGGTGTCTTCAGGATATATAGAAAGTAAATACAAGGAAATCTTAGAGGGGGAGAGTCTTGTAGTTGGCAAGGTGGGGAGGGAGCAGTGTGGGGAAAGGGGATTAGAAAAAGTCTCCTACATGAGTTTGATGTGTATCTTCTTACTGACTAGGCCCAATATCCACAGGACTCTTGAATCAAAATGTCAGGACTTATAGTGTCCTTTAGAGTACCTATTCCCCAGAGGGATAAGAGGTCACGTCTTGGCAGTCAGTGTTCCATGGGACACAAAGAGCTACTAAGCCCACAGTCTCCATAGCATCTCAGAGATTCTGATGATTTTCTCTGAACTTTTTAAATGCATGACTTTTATTGCCATGTTAATATCCACTTGGCATAGAAATATAAAGGCAACTTTATCTTAACTTTATCTGAGTATACAGGAACCTACAGTGATGTATCTATTAAAAACCTCCTTGTTACATAAGCTACACACAGCTCTTTTCATCAGAAAGAAAACAGGAATAAGATGACATAGCATGTTATATTAGAGTCACATAAAGAAAGGCTATTTGGGAGGGACAAGGGGAAAACAATAAGGAAAAAACTTAACAAGATCCACTATCTTTGTAGCAGAAATGAAGCAGCATCAGCTCCAGGGCCTTAGTTAGTGACAAGTTCTTCATTATGATCCAAATCAAAAGGAGTTTGTGGAGCATAGCATGTCTGTAAGCTTGACTTTGGCAGAAACGACAGTTTGCCTTAGAAAAAGCTTTTAGCATATTTCCAATGACATCTAAATTTGAAATGAGAAGCTTCTGTCTGCTTTGCTGATTGAATTTTAATGGAAATCTGATGTGTGATTGCATTATTCTTGGAAGTGGGATAGGAGTAAGACCAGGACATAAAGGAGACTTGGAGATATTCTCTGACCTTTCTTAGATAATTTCCCATGTTTCCTGGGACTTTATTCAAAAAAAGTAATTTTTTAAAATCTCAGCTTTGAACTCATACTAATGAAAAATAAGTGTGGCCCTATCCAACAGGAACAGTGAGTTGACAGGCTGAAAAGGCCATGTCCCTTCGAGTACCATGATGGGACTGCCTGGGATTGATACGATCACTTGGGTCTTAGATTATACTGTACAAACGGCATCTTTGGTACTCACTACTGTGACACTTTCTTGGCCATTGGCTGTTGCTGTTCAGTCAATTTTCAGTTGTGTCCAACTCTTCGTGACCCCATTTGAGGTTTTCTTGGCAAAAATCCTGCAATAGTTTGTCATGTCCTTCTCCAACTCACTTTATAGATCAGGAAACTGAGGCAAACTGGCTTAAGCAACTTACCATGGGCCACACAGTAATTTTCTGAGGCCAGATTTGAACTCATAAAGATGAACGCTCCTGACTCCAAGCCCAGGCCTCTGTCCACTCTGCCATCTAGCTGCCCCCAATGTAGAACATTACAAGCCTTCAAATCAACTTTTTTTCAATTTTAAAGCATTTTTATTTAAAGTTTTGAGTTCCAAATTCTATGCCCTCCCTCCCATCCATCCTTCATGAGATAGATGGTAAGCAATCAGATATAGGTTATACATGTGCAATTATGCCATCTTAGTTATTTTGTACAGGAGTTGAATAAAAGGAAAAAAGGAAAGTGAAAATAGATGAAAATAGCATGCTTCAGTCTGTGTCCAGACAATATCAGTTCTTTCTGTCCTTTGGGATTGTCTTGAATCATTGTATTGCTGAGAATAGCTAAGTCATTCACAGATCTTCATTGAACAATGTTGATGTTACTGTCTACAATGTTCTCCTGGTTCTGTCCACTTCACTACACATCAGTTCATGTAAGCCTTTCTAGGTTTTTCTGAAATCATTCTGCTTGTTATTACTTATAGCACAAAAATATTCTATTACAATCACATACCACAGCTTGGATAGCCATTCCCTAATTGATGAACATCCTTTTGATGTCCAATACTTAGCCACCACAAAAAAAAAAAAAAATGATATAAATATTTTTGTACAAATAGGTCCTTTTCCTTTTTTTGCATGTCTTTGGAATATAGAACTAGCATTGGTATTGGTAGGTCAAAGGGCACAGTTTTATAGCCCTTTGGGCATAGTTCAAATTGCTAGTTAGAATGGCTTAGATCAGTTCACAATTCCACCAACCATTAGTGTCTCATTAGTGAGACCATTGGTGTCTCAGTTTTCCCACATTCTCTTCAACATCCAACATTTAATTTTTTTGTCATATTAGCCCATCTGATAGGTGTGAGGTGGCATTTAAGAAGTGCTTTAATTTATATTTCTCTAAACAATAGTGATTTGGAGCATTTTTTCACATGATTATAGATAGCTTTGATTTCTTTGTCTGAAAACTGACAGTTCATATACTTTGACCATTTATCAGTTGGGGGATGACTTGTATAAATTTGACTCAGTACTCTATATACTTGAGAAATGAGGCCTTATCAAAGAAACTTGGTGTAAATTTTTCCCTAGTTTTCTACTTTCCTTATAATTTTGGTTGCATTTGTTTTGTTTGTACAAAATGTTTTAAATTTTATATAATAAAAATTATCTATTTTACATTTTGTAATGTTCTTTATATCTTCTTTGGTCCTAAATTTTTTCCTTATCCATAAATCTGACAGATAAACTATTCCATGCTCTCTCAATTTGCTTATTGTCTCACCCTGTATGTATAAATAATGTACCCATTTTGCCTTTATCTTAGTGTGTGGTGTGAGATGTTGGCCTATACTTAGTTTCTGTCATACTGTTTTCTATGGTCTAGATTTCTACGGTCAATTATTATTATGTAATCTGTACATAATCTGCTTCACTAATCCACCACTTCATTTCTTAGTCAGTACCAGATTGTTTTGATAATTACCACTATATGATACTGTTTGAGATCTGGTCCAGCTAGACCACCTTCTTTTACATTTTTTTTCATTGATTCCCTTGATATTCTTGAACTTTTGTTCCTCCGGACGAATTTTGTTAATATTTTTTCTAGCTCTATAATATAGTTTTTTGTTATCTTAATTGGTACAGCACTGAATAAATGGAGTAATTTAGGTAGGATTATCATTTTTATTATATTGGCTTGGACTAAAGCAATTAATATTCTTCCAATTGTTTAGATCTGACTTTTGTGAAAAGTGTTTTATAGAGGAGTTCATATAGTTCTTGGGTTTGTCTTGGCACATAGATTCCCAAGTATTTAATATGGTCTATAGTTATTTTAAATGTAATTTCTCTTTCTAGCTCTTGCTGCTGGACTTTGTTGGTAATATAGAGAAATGCTGATGATTTATGTGGATTTATTTTGCATACTGCAACTTTGCTAAAGTTCTTAATAATTTCAGGTAGTTTTTTAGTTGATTCTCTAGGATTTTCTACATATAACATCATATCATCTGCAAAGAGTGATAGTTTTATTTCCTCATTGCCTATTCCATAGGTGCCCAAAGTAGGTGATACTGCCCCTGGCAGTATCTGCCATCCAGAGGTGGCACAGCAATGTCCAAGGGCTGTTAGTGAACTCAGATGCAATTGAAGAGCATTGAATAAAATAATGGGTGGTGGAAGCATAAGGAAAAAAGAGAAGAGAATTTTGAAAAACCATTCATACATGTTCATCTGTTGTGTAACAGAGTTAAAGTAATAGTAATTACATTTTTTTTCCAAATAAATGAAAATGCAAATCATAACTGATCAGTAGTCAAGTCCATAGACAATTCTTAATAAGTAAGCATTGGCAGGCAACCCTATCACACATACTCAGGAAGTCCAACATGCATCAGCAAGAATGTGTACATGTAATAATTTGTTTATAATATGATACTCTATGGTTACATGACACAATACTGCATCATCAAAATTTCAATGAAGGAAAAACCTCACAAATTTACAATAAATTATTAAATTTAAGATGCATCATTTAAATGGGCATTCTTATTTCACCTCTGATTGCATTGGGAAGGCTTCAAGTTTATCCTCATGACAGACAATGCTTGTTGGTAGTTTTAGATAAACATTATTCATCATATTAACTTAAGCTCCATTTATTCCTATGCTCTCTGGTGTTTCCAATAGGAATGGGTACTGTATTTTTTCAGAGGCTTTTTCTGCATCTATTGAGAAAATTCATACCATTTATGTTAGTTTTGTTATTGATTTAGTCAACTATAGTGACATTTTTCCTTATATTAAACCATCCCTGCTGGTGGGCATAAATCCCACCTAGTCATGGTGGGATTTATACCCACCATGTGATACATTTCTATAATCTCTTTGCTAATACATCATTTAAATTTTTATATCAATATTCATTAGGGAAATTGGTATATAATTTTCTTTCTCTCTTTTGACTCTTCCTACTGTAGGTGTCAGCACCATATTTGTGTTGTAAAAGAAGTTTGGTAGAACACTTGTTTTAAAAAAAATAACACATAGTATTGGTGATGTCCTTCATTCTCAAAGAGGACCAAAATGACATCACTATGCTAGAGTCCAGTTACAGTGTGTCCCATCGTGACTGATCAGACCAATTCAAGCTCAGAATGCTCTACCACAGATTGGGCATAAGTAGTCTATGTAAACATTTGGGGTAGATACTTTAAATCTGTGCATGCTATGTTTCCTTTGAACTGTTTGAATTCTGCTTTGGTAACAGAGCACAGGACCTTCTCTGATGTGGGCATGCCATGCTGAGCAGTCCTGTGCCATTGTCTCCCCATGTCACATAATCAATACTAAACTCCTTAAGCAAGACCTTGAGAGTGCCTTTGTGTCATTTCTTCTGACCACCATGTGAACTCTTGTCCTGCGTGAGTTCTGCATAAAACAGTCTTTCTGGCAATCCTACATTTTGCATTCAAACAGCATGGCCAGCCCATTGAAGCTGTGCTCTCTGAAGCACAGTGTGAATGCTTGGCAGTGTAGTTTGATTAAGGACCTCAGTGTATGGTAAAGATCCTGTTAGGTGATCTTCAGAATCTTCCTAAGACAATTGGAAGCGATTCAGCTTCCTGGCATGGTGCTGAGATATTGTCTAGGTTTCACAGGAATGCAGCAATGAAGTCAGCACAATGGCTCTATAGACCATCAGTCTGGTAGTCAATTGAATACCTCTTCTCTCCCAAACTTTCCTTCGAAGCCTCCCAAACACTGAGCTAGCTCTGGCAACCCATGTGTTAACTTCATTGTCAATGTGGTGTAACATTCCTGGAAAGTACATTACCAAGGTAAGTGAACTTATCCATAGTATTCAAAACTTCTCCATTTGCTGTAACCAATGGTTCTACATAAGGATGATGTGGTGGTGGCTGATGGAGCACCTGTGTTTTCTTAGTGTTAATTGTTAGGCCAAAATTATCACAAGTCAATAGCATTCACATTAATTGCTCTTCAAATGTTTGATAGAATTTACTTATGAATTACTCTGGTCCTGGGAACTTCTTTGGAAATTCATTGATGGCTTGTTCAATTTCTTTTTCTAAGATTGGGTTATTTAAGTATTTTAATTTTTCTTCTGTTAATCTGAGTAATTTCTATTTTTGTAGATATTTCCTTTCATTTAAATTGCCAAATTTATTGACATGTAATTAGGCAAAATAGCTCCTAACAATTGTCTTAATTTCTTTTTCAGTGGTGGTGACTAGAGTTTGGACTTTTTTCTTACCTTTTTATAAATCAAATTAACCAAAGGTTTATCTATTTTTCTGGTTTTGTTTTCATAAAACCAGTTTCTAGCTTTATTTACTAGTTCAATGGTTTTCTTACTTTCAATTTTTTTTAATCTCTCCTTTGATAATCAGGATTTCCAATTTGGTGTTTAATTAGGGATTTTTAATTTGCTCTTTTTCTAGTTCATTTAGAGTTCTAGTTCACTGGAGTCAAGGACTTGCTGGTGGCTTGTGTTAGGGAGTAGGGTCAACAGGGTGGGGGCCTTGCTATGTTGTAAAGACTGCTCACTTGCCTAGCTGGCTGCTAGTTTGCAAGAGGTCAGGGACTAACTAGACTTGAAGCCTTGCTGCAGGCCTGCTGCGGTGAGGCTAACTGGTGCTGTTGCTCTTAGAGCTCACTCCCTTCCTGCCCCAGTAAGACAGACCTTTCCTCTTATGTTTCCCTACTCCTGGACCAATTCTGAGGAGGTTTCCTCTTTGAAAGGGAATGTGGAAGGGTTTTAGAGGGTTCCTTCCTCACTCTGCTATCTTGATACCAGATGTCAAATTAAATTTTTTATAAGAAATTCAGTTGCTGGAGAGATAAACCAGGATATCTCCCTCATGGCAATAGTTTTGGGGAAGACTAGTGTTCAGAAGAATATTCCTGGAGTGTTACCCTTGAGTAAAGGCAACCCATCATCTGATGGTTTCCTATTTTAACTGATTATTTTTACTATATATGTGCTAAACTAACTTGTTCCTAAGTCGCTAAATGAGAATAAGTGCTGTCAGCTCCTAGGGAAAAGTATTAGTCAAACCATCATAGGTATGGCTTTGATATCTGTTACTCTGTAGTATACTGAAATTCACTATTTTGAGTAAATTTACCTAGTTCTATAGCCTTGTGTGACTCTGTATGGAACATAGTGGTGCTGTCTTTATTAGCTTGAGTTTTGTTACGGTGATCTCTAGTGTTTTCTAACTATTGTATACAATTTAATTATAGAATGCCATGAGGGATAAATGATGCATAACAAAGTTTTACAGTATTAAACAGAAAAAAATTAATGGGATTTGATATAGCTAAAAGATCATTTACCAATCTGCTTTGTTTTAAGTTAACAGTAATCTAGCTTTTTCAGTGCTGAAGGTATTCCATTGAAACAATGGTTAATGTGATTTTTGGTTAAGATTTTTTACTTCAAAAGATCATAGTATATTAAAGCTACAAGTGTATCTAGAGATCATCAACTCAGCCCCCTCATTTTTCACATGAAGAAGAAACTGAGATCTAATTAAGTACTTCAAACTAACTAGGATTTATTAAGTATCTACTAGAAGCAAGGCATTTTACTAGTTCTTGAGGACATAAAAACAAAATGGAAGAGTTCTTGCCCTTTCAAAACTTATTTCCTGCAACATAAATGATGAATATAGATGTAATTTCTAAAAAATTATTCTGAATTTAACATATGCTAAATAGTCATTTTCATATGAATCTCTATTATGTACAATTTGTTTTTCTTTTTAATAATTTCAACATGTGACTTTCAGAGCTATCCTGCTTGTCCATGTTTCCTTCTGATCTTTCTGTTCTCTTATGTGTATATTTAATTGCTTCAATGATCTGCTTTACTTTCATCTATTTTCCTCCTTTTTTTAGTAATGTAATCACTATCTCTCCCCTCCATCTAACATCTCTTACCTCTCTTGAGAGAAAAAGAAAATCCTTATAATGAATATGGATCATCAAGTAAAACAAGCTCCCATATTGACCATGTCAGAAAGTATATGGTACATTTTGCACCTGGATTCTAGCATCTCTCTGTTCAAGGTTGGTAGACTGCTTCATCATTGGTCCTTCAGAATTAGGGTTGGTCATTGTATTGATTAGAGTTTTACAAAGAGTTATTTTTAAGTTGTTTCACTTTAATATTGTTATGTAAATTGTTCTGGTGATGATCACTCCATCCTATGTCAATTCATACATGCCTTCCCAGATTTCTCTGAAATTGTCTCTTTCATCATTTCTTCCACCATAATAATATTCTATTACATTCATATTCCATAAATTATTTCATCATTTCACAATTAATGAACATCCTTTTGGTTACAGTTCTTTGGAGTTTTTATAGAGCTTTTATAAATATTTTTCACAGATGGGTCCTTTCCTTTGATCTTTCTTATGGGATAAGCCTAGTATTCATATTCCTAGGTTAATAATTTAATGAAGAGGGAGAGAGAGCTACCAAATAAAAGGATCAGAAAATCATGTTCATAAGAGATGACACATGAACAGAGAGGCTCAAAAAAGGCTAGGGATTCTAAGGGACGAAGGTGAAAAGGGAGAGCATTCCAATCACAGGACACAGCCTGGGCAAAGGCAAGGAGACAAATGATAGATTATCAATTTGGATGAACAATAGGTAGGCCAACTGAGCTGGAACACAGAGTTAGCAAAAAGACCTAGTTCAAAAATAGAAAAATGACTTTCCAAGGCCATACAGCCAGATAGTGAGGAAGCTGAAAGTCAGGCCTTATTAGCACTCATCTCTCTGCCCCACAGCTTCTAATTCCATGATTTCCTTATTGCAATTGCACCCTTCACCATATTGCTTCATTTCTATGCCTCAATAAGCAGTCTTCATGAGTTTCTGGGATAGAAATATTTATCCTGGTAGTCAACCTTCTAAACTTAGGTAGACTGGTTCTCAAATGACAAGTACTGAGCCTCTACTATTCAAATCTGATCAAGCGAGTAGAAACTCCCAGAGTTCTCAAACCACTCAAAGAACCTAGTATCATATCCATGAAATAGTTTAGCATGTTTTCCAAAGTGCATTAAAGCATTCATCCAGAAATTTCTTAGTTGAGATGGTTACTGTGGTTACTTAAGGCACAAGCCAATTTGCTAGATAGTGGTTGACTATAGGGAAAGGGGTGTTAGAAGGGACAGTGCTGTCTCAGAACTAATGGGATGCAATTTTCATGTCAGGAGCTAATATTGTACGTTATTAACAACACTGAATCTTGACATTTTCATTGCTGGTGTTACTGGAAAATTTTGCTTAAAGAACAGCTATTCAATTCAACCAGCTTTCAGCAAGAAAGAATATGCTACGATGTTTCTAAAAATAATAGTAGCTGACATGGACACAGGGATTTGAAAAGCACTTTGCATACATTATCTGATTCAATCCTCATCCAACAACCCTGTGAGGTAGGAATTAGAACTTTCATGTATCCACATTTACATAAGAGGAATAGAATTAGAGAAAATGGCTTGCCCAATGTTATACATCTACTGAGTTGTCCCAATGGAATCCTTATCCATTGACTTCAAATTCAATTTTCCTTGTTTTTTTCTTTTGAGACTGTATCTCCTTATTTCACCCAGGCTAAAATATAGCAGCCTCTCATAGACCCTATTCCAACACACTTGGCCTGGTAACTTTAACTTTCTCTGTTTTTTCTGATGTGGGTCACTTTATCCCACCTAAAGTAGTTAGGTGACCCACCATTTCAAGTGACTCACCATTTTGTTACCTGAGTTAGAAAGGAAGTCAAATCTACTGCAACTCAGAATTCTCAAGCTCAAACAAAATCTTCCAGCTTCAGCCTCCTTAGCAGCAAAGATGATAATCATGAACAGGTAAATGTTTTTTCCACTACATTCCTACCTTCCAACTTTTTATTACAAGAAAGCAAAATGAGCAAAAGTCAGCTTTATGACGCCAGATTTTTCTTTGATTTTTCTTGTAAGACTGCTATTATCTCAGAATTAAGTTGGGAAGGATATCAGAGGCCATCTTACCCAACCTGTACTTTAACAAGAATCCCCTCTATTGTTGTCTTTCTTAAAAGCCTCTGGTGAGGGGGACCACACTACCACCTGGACAGAATTTTCTTAAAAGTCGTTAGGCTCATTGACTGCCTAAATCAGCATTCAGTTAATAAATATTTGTGAAGTATTCACTTTGTACCAGGCACTGTGCTAACTAACTGGGAATGCAAAAGGAGGCAAACACTATCCCTTCCCTCAAACTGCTTATAATCCCATTGGGGCAACAGATGTGTACAAAGCAAGTTTATAATCCCATTGGGGCAACACAGTACAAGCAGAGGTGCACAAAGCAAGCTATGTTCAGGGTAAACAGGAAATATTTAAAGGAGGAAAGGGATTGGAAAGGCTTTCCTATAAAAAATGGTATTTTAGTTGAAACTTAAAGGAAGTCAGGGAAGCTAGTAGCCGCAGAAGGAGGGAAAGCATCTCAGGCATAGGGGACAGTCAGAGAAAATGCCCAGAGTCAAGAGATGGAATGTTTTATTTGCAGAACAGCCAGAAGGCCATTATCACTGGATTGAAGATACATGTTGAGGAGTAAGTTATAAGAAGACTGGAAAAGGTAGGTGCAGCTAGATTTTGAAGGGCTTTGAGTGCTAAATTGAGCATTTTATATTTGATCCTGGAGGCAATAGGGAACCACTGGAGTTTATTGAATAGGAAAGTAACATGGTCAGACCTATAATTTATTTCAAGAATAGGACAAAATACAGGAGACTAAAGACAAAAACAAAACTAGTGGTCATGATTTTCACTGGCAAATCTGGAGTTTCAGGAGGCTAACTTTTGTCATTGAGTACTGTTCCTGATGCTGCCACCATGTGGTAAGAGTATACTATAATCTTTTGGATAAAGCTTCAAAATAGATGCTTTCCCTGAGATTTCTCACAATTTTTTTTTTTGCTCAAGTCTATCTAAAGACATATAAATAAAATACAGCATTTCAAAGTCAACATTCCATTATTTATTAAAGCATCTGAACTAGCAGAGAGGTTAGTGTTCTATGCCCTTATCTGTATTATCTACTCCCTGTGTGTGAATAAAATATTATACATAAACTATTAGATTCTAGAGTGCTTGGTCTAATAGCCACCCCAGTTTTTCTGATGAGCATGCTACTATAATTCAAGAGTTGAAAACAAGAACTGGGCTGAGAAACTATAGGGTCTTATTTGGAGGGCTCCTCTCACTTCTTTCTTCTGGATGAACATCTTGCTTAAGACTAGGTTTTGTCCAAATCCCGTTCACTTTCACTTTGTTTTCCACAAGAAAATGAACAAGAAACTTGTTTGATTATCTGTCAGTTATAATTACAGTAATGCTTTGGCTACTTTCCCTGTCAAAATTGTTGTGTAGTCCTGGTATGGTCTGATGAAAAATACAGAAATGCATCCTTATCACTAATGATGCAAATTTGACAAAAATCTTAGTTCTACCTTGAGTTATCAGTAATCATTTTGGTATCCCACAGACTCGGAGTTCTGCTGTGTAACAAACTGCTTTGGAAGCTAAATTATTCTTGGTCAAAACTACTTCCATTGTAGGGATGTTCCTTGAGACTGTCCCCTGGCTAATGGGGGAAAAAAATTCCTTTCAAAAGAACCCAGTCTATTTAAAATCTAGTTTTGATTTTGTGACAGTGTTTGAACTGGTTTTTCTTCTGAGACTAGACATCTTTGATGCCAGGGAAGAAACTTCTAAATTGAAATATTGCTTAAACTTAAGCTAAATGTTGAAGCTTCAAACTCAAATCAAGTGTCCTGAACATCTATAGTTGTTGCATTTCTAAGCTAAACTCACCTTCCTGAAAAACAAGGACTTCCATTGACTCCTTGAGTAAATGCTCAGTGGGAGATAAGTTTTTTGTTTTTATTATTTATTTATTTTTAACATTAATTTTTAAGATCTTTTGCATTCTAAATTCTCTTCCTTCTCTCAGCCCCTCCTCATCCGTTGAGAAGTCAAGCAATAATTATATCAATTACACCTGTAAACATATTTGCATATTAACCATGTTGCAAGAAAAAATAAAGAACATGAATAAATTATACTTGAATTTGCATTTAGTTCTCTTTCTGAGGGTACATATATTTTCAGAATTGTCTTGAATCATTGAATTGATCAGAGTAGTTAAGGCACATTTGGAAATTTGAAAGAAAAGACTTAGGTCATTTTCTGCTTTCAAATAGTGCCTGACACAGAGTAGGGGCTTAACAAATATTGATCAATTAATTGATTGATATAATCTCATTTTTGTATTCCTAATTCTGCCCAGGTCAGAAATGCAAAAAAGAAAAAAGGAGAAAATGAGATGAGGGAAAGATATTCCCTCTTTACAGAAATTTGTAACTTTAAAAACTTATTAGAGATGAAATTTGTGAACTGAAGGAAAATATATTTACGATGCTTTCAGGGCAAGCAAAGTAGGATCTTTTGCTGTTTTTGTTTTAGTATAATCAAGCATCTCTGATTGAATCTTGCCTTTATCAACCAAGAGTCTTTACTAGGAATAAAGAATAGAAACAAGAGTTTCTTTAACTAGAAACAGTATATGCATTTGTATTGTTAGTATGATTAAAGATCTTCCCCACCCATCAATGGGACTGCCCATTAAAGGGAGTTTGATTAGGGAAGATTTATAGGAAGGCCTATACCTTTTGTTAATGAGGCACTGGTTCTCAAGGATTGGGATGCCCTCTGGCTCTAAAAAAAATGGTATAAATACTCTGAGGGTAAGGTTTGGAGCTTAGTTTTTGGATGAAGGTTGGTACAGCAGATGAGACTCTGGGTAGCTGCTAAGCAGCCATCCAGCATTGAAAACCCAGATGTTGGTGCTTCCCTCTCTTGCAACTATGGTCAGACAGCTAGACTTGTCTATTGATTTCTGATATATATATATATATATATATATATATATATATATATATATATATATATATATATATTGCTTATGTCAGACAATTTGGAAGCACTGTCTGTTGATTTCCTGGACTAAGTGAATGATATATGTGCTTGATTAAAGGAGATTGTTAACTCCTTAAAGGCTGCCTTTCCTTTTATGAATGCAGATCTAAGAACCTGTGGTAGCAGACCTCCCTGTGCATGTTGGAGTACTTACTGATTCACATGCATTCCCCAAAACATTCATGAAAATTTGGTTTGAATAATATTATACACATTGAAATATCCTAATAGGTTTTGAGGAAAAGGGAACTTTTTTCCCCTATGAAACTTCCATCTGTCACTGTTTTTATTCCCTGAAAAGTCACAAAAAGTTTTGTTCATAAACAAAACTGAAGGGGGAGGAGCCAAGATGGTGGAGTAGAAAGACTCACGTATGCTAGCTCCGAATCCACAGCCCGTAAATTTCCTGTGAAAAGAACTCCCCACAAATTCTGGAGCAGTGGAACCCACGCAGAAACACAGTGGAAGAGATTTCTGTTCCAGAGAGCCCTGGAAAGCTGTCCCCAGGGGTCTGTCGTGCTCCGGACATGGAGCTCACCCCTGCGCTGCCCTGGCTGCGCAGCCCCACAGGAGTAGATCTGAGCAGGCGTCAGGGATGGAATCTCCAGAGGCCGAGAAGGTCCCTCCACCCACAGGTGCTACAGGTCAGTGAGAGAGACGTCTAGGCTTGTTGAGAGGGGAGAAGGGTATCTCCGTGGCTCAGGCCCCCTTGGGAGGCACAGGCAGAGGCAGAGGCAGTGGCAGAGGCAGTGGCGGCCTGGGACTCCCGGAGCTGACAGGAGCTCCATTACCAAAGGTCTCTACATAAACCCCCTGAGGGAACTGAGCCTGGGAGGCAGTCCTGCCCCCACCCAAGTACCAGAACTTAAGCTCACATTGAATAGCAGCCACTTCTGCCACAGAAAGCCCTGAGGCTGGGAAGCAGCATTTGAATCTCAGACCCCAAGCACTAGCTGGGTGGATCTAGGCGGGGGTGCAGAGGAATCTCAGAAGTCAAGTAACTGGCTGGGAAAATGCCCAGAAAAAGGAAGCAAAATAAGACCATAGAGAGCTACTTTCTTGGGGAAGAGATGTTCCTTCCTCCCTTCATTTCTGATGAGGAAGTACAATGCTTGCCATCAGGGAAAGACGTGGAGGTCGGGGCCTCTCTATCCCAGACATCTGAGGTGGATGTCCGGAGTGCTCAGGCCATGGAAGATCTCAAAAAGGATTTTGAAAATCAAGTTAGACAGGTGGAGGAAAAACTGGGAAGAGAAATGAGAGAGATGCAAGAAAAGTATGAAAAATGGGTCAATACCTTGGTAAAGGAAACCCAAAAAAATGCTGAAGAAAATAACACCTTGAAAAAATAGGCTAACTCAATTGGCAAAAAAGGTTCAAAAAGCCAATGAGGAGAAGAATGCTTTCAAAAGCAAAATTAGCCAAAAGGAAAAAGAGGTTCAAAAGCTCACTGAAGAAAATGGTTCTCTCAAGAACACAATGGAACAGATGGAGTCTAATGACTTTCTGAGAAACCAAGAAATCATAAAACAAAACCAAAACAATGAAAAAATGGAAGAGAATATGAAATATCTTATTGGAAAAACAACTGACCTGGAAAATAGATCCAGGAAAGACAATTTAAAAATTATGGGACTACCTGAAAGGCATGATCAAAAAAAGAGCCTAGACATCATCTTTCATGAAATTATCAAGGAAAATTGCCCTGAGATTCTAGAACCAGAGGGCAAAATAAGTATTGAAGGAATCCATCAATCACTTCCTGAAAGAGATCCAAAAAGAGAAACTCCTAGGAACATTGTGGCCAAATTCCAGAATTCCCAGGTCAAGGAGAAAATATTGCAAGCAGCTAGAAAGAAACAATTCCAGTATTGTGGAAATACAATCAGCATAACTCAAGATCTAGTAGTTCCTACATTAAGGGATAGAAGGGCATGGAATAGGATATTCCAGAAGTCAAAGGAACTAGGACTCAAACCAAGAATCACCTACCCAGCAAAACTGAGTATAAAACTTCAGGGGAAAATATGGTCTTTCAATGAAATCGAGGACTTTCAAGCATTCTTGATGAAAAGACCAGAGCTGAAAAAAAAATTTGACTTTCAAACACAAGAATGAGAAGAAGCATGAAAGAGTAAGCAGCAAAGAGAAGTCATAAGGGACTTACCAGAAGTGAACTGTTTACATTCCTACATGGAAAGACAATATTTGTAACTCTTAAAACTTTTCAGTATCTGAGTAGTTGGTGGGACCACGCACACGTGCACACACACGCGCACACACGCACATGTACATACGTGTGTACACACACACATACACACATGCATGCACACACAGAGACAGAGAGCACAGAGTGAATTGAATAGGATGGGACTATATCTTAAAAGAAATTAAGGTAAATGGTGAGAGAGAAATGTAGTTGGAGAGAGAGGGTGAAATGGAATGAGGTAAATTATATCTGATTCAAGAGGCAAGCAGGAGACTTTTTAATGGAGGGAAAAAGAGGAGAGCTGAGAAAACAACATGAAGTTTACCCTCATCACATTCAACTAAAGCAAGGAGTAAAATGCACACTCATTTTGTATGAAAACCTATCTTACAGTAAAGGAAAGTGGGGGAGAAGGAGATAAGCAGGGTGGGGGGGTGATGGAAGGGAGGGCAATGGGAGAACGGAGCAATTTGAAGTCAACACTTGGGGAGGGACAGGATCAAAAGACAGAATAGAAACAATGGGGGGCAGAATAGGATGGAGGGATATACGGTTAGTCTTACACAACATGACTGTTATCAAAGTCATTTGCAAAACTACACAGATAGGGCCTATATTGAATTGCCTGCCTTCCCAAAGGGAATGGGGTGGGGAGGGAGGGATGGGGAGAATTTGGAACTCAAAGTTTTAGGAACAACTGTTGAGTATTGTTCTTGCTACTAGGAAATAAGAAATACAGTTAATGGGGAATAGAAAGTCATCTGGCCCTACAGGACAAAAGAGAAGATGGGGACAAGAGAAGGGAGGGATGATAGAGAGAGGACAGATTGGTGATAGGGAAAATTAGAACGCTTGGTGTATTGGAGTGGGGGGAGGGTATAAATGGGGAGAAAATTTGGAACCCAAAATTTTGTGAAAATGAATGTAAAAAGTTAAATAAATAAATTTATATTTAAAAAAAAACTGAAGCCAATCTTTAAAGAATTAAAGAGAAATTCTCCTAGGTTATTCTCCAGAGGAAAAAAAATGAAAAGAATTTTTTTTTGAAATTTTAAAACCTTATCTGATGCTTAACATTATCTCCTCTCTACCTTGGAAAGAAAAGGACTTGTTTAAATCATAAACAGAATACAAGAAAAGAATTTTATCTTACTTCTGTGTTTCTTCTGTGAATTATTTAACAGAACTTAAATGCTTTTGTAAATTAGAATCAAAATCACCTAAAAGGAATAGAACAGTCTTGCTTCCTGTAAGCTCTTAAGAACCTAAATAAGGAGGGATTTTTTGAGGTCTCTGAAGTTGTAAAGGTCAGGTACCAAGCGAAGGAGACCTATAATTAATTCCATCAAAATACCCAAGTGAGGGAAGAAATCTCTTAAAATGGTGTGAGCATTATCCTTTTGTTGAATAAAATGAAGAGTTGAGAGTAGTCTCTATTTAAATAGCCTTGTAGCTGTTTCTTTGATTTCTAAGGTCTCCAAACTCACAGAAGTTTACATTTTGATAACAGTATAGATTTTACAATTAATTGGTATTGTATTAATTTGCGAAGTAGAGATTCAATGGAATGAAGGATAGGTTTTAGGAGATGATGAGGAAATATAAAGATGTGAGGGATTGAGAAAGTAGCAAAGTTGAATGTGGAAGAAGAGATGGTGAGTTGTTAATCAAAATCCATGGGAAGAAAGAGAAAGCTTTTAAAAGTTTTGAATCTCAGTGAAATAAGAGGAGAATGGAAAAATTTCTTTGCCTGTAAATTTGTGAATACTATTTGGAGAAATGCTTGTTAGAAATAGTTTTGTGTCATCTCATGATCTCTGAATTTTATTTCAGCTACTTAAATATTCTTGCTGATATTAAAAAAATAGCTGGAATCATGTAGCACAATTTAAAATTGTAAACTTAAAATTGTAACTATTCAGTTATAACATTTACCCATTAGAGAATGTAAACATAAATTTGCAACATGGTATTATTTGAGAGGAACATATTAAAATTCTGTTCTAGAAGGGCCAATTGAAGTATATTTTCTAATCTTTATGTGGGGCATATACATTTATGATTTCATTACATTGTAAAAGTTATGTTGGCAGTTCTCATATTTGAGAAGAACTGAGAATGTACCCCCAAACTAAGGAGCTGAAAATGCAGGACTGTTCTGTTAACCTTCGGTAGTAGCTTTACTGCAGGTTATAGGCTCTATAATTTAAAGTGCTGGCATTGAATGGCCTTTGGATAAATTTGTATTTTGTATGATACCATTTGTAACTATAACTTCAGATTTGATTTGATTTCACTGAGTTTGTCCTAAACAAATTTGTGACAGTCTCAAATGTTTTTTTTATTAGAGCACATGGTATTTGATCCTATTTCTAATATTTGATCTATAAATAAAACAAACCTTGATGAAAAAGACATTTAAATTTTGATATTAAGGCAAATGTTTACAGACTGCAAGAATCAAAGTCACTTCTGTAACTATAAGGGCAACTGGATTTTAATTTCTCTATATGGTATCTGAATGCAGCTAGTATAGAATACCTACATTAGGAAATGGATGAAATGATTTTTTTTTTCCTTGTAAGATAATCAGAAATACATTCAATTAGATCAATGTGATTTGCCAGGCAATGTTTTATTTGGGGGTCTATTTTTTAAATTCATGATACTGTTTTATTGCTTAATTTCTTATATCGTGATTTGGGGAAACCATTGTGTAAGAAATGCTGTTAATCTGAGATACCTAGAGCATAATATATTTGTTGGTTAGCTTCTCTTTTGATCTGCGTACACTGATTTTATAATTTTGAACAGTTAACCATTTATCTGTTCAGCAGAGTGCCCTTCTCATTAAAGATTGTTTGTAATATTTTTTAAAAAATGTACTCTGGTTCATTTACTTGGGAAGTCTCATTGTCTGTGAGAGGTTTGCTAGATCTATAAAGTTTTGAAAGATCATAAAACTGATCAGCTCTGTGAATTACAATACTTCTGGAAAGACTAGTAGTAATTTGGGACATCATCTTACAGAAATACTAAGCACTTTCTCCACCTTAGAGTCATAGTGAAGAATTACTTATCTGCTTATTGAATAGAAGTGAGTTACATGATTAACTGTCTGACTATTGATTACGAAAATTATAAAAGTGCATTTGGAATAATATGTATTAATGTTATATGTTTGAGCCAACTTCTTACTATCAACAGGCACCAGTCAACAATTTAAAATGATTTTTCTTCCTTACTTTAGGATGATCTAAATATTTGATACATCTAGACTGACAATGACCAATGTTTTTGCTGTTATTGTTCTGAGTTTTGAAAGGAATGTCATCTGTTCACTTTATGTATAAAACCCCAGAATGTGAATTTATTTTTAAATTTTTACAAAAATTAAAATCCCGTTTCCCTTATTTTTTAATGCATCAGGATGTGTTACACAAGATAAGTGATGAAAAATTTTGTATGTACTTAATAAGTATTGAAGATAAATGCTTTTATTAATTATTTATTGTTAACCAACCATTACTGCAACATGAAAACTTACCTACTCTAAACTGTAAAGAGGAGAACTTTGCAACATGGAATTATTCAAGTGTAACTATTAAATTCTGTCTTTGAAGGACTGATAGAATCTTTGTGTGGGTAATATGCATTCATGATGTGCAACACGTTGCTATGCAATGTGATATGCTCTGAATTTTGAATTCAGGAACAACTATTGAAGTTATGTGGGACAGCTAGGCGGCACAGTGGATAGAGAGTTGGACTTGTAGTCAGAAAGACTCTGAGTTCAAATCTGGCATCAGACCCTTACTATGTTACCCTGAGCAAGTTACTTAACCCTGTTTCCTCATCTGTAAAATGAGCTGGAGAAGAAAATAGCAAACCACTCCAGTATGTGCCAGGAAAACCCCAAAACGAGTCACAAAAAGTTGAACATGACCGAAAAACAACGAAAACAACAATAACTATTTAAATTTTGTTAAGCCAGCAATCCACCAGTCCAGGGAAATGCTAAGAAGTGCTCAGAGAAGGGGTCTTCTGGAAAATGCTGGTGATGAATGTAGGTGACTGGGAAGGTTGACAAGACAGCTTAGCAAAAGTAATGTCAAGGTCCTCTTGACTCAGCTTCTCCAGTGTGCTATTTCCTTTATTGATTCTGAGCCAAGCTAAACAACCCTATGTAATAATGTAAAATTCTATTACATGACTATTCTAAAAGGTATCTATGACTTTTGCCTAAAAACAAACAGTACTAAGGAAATAAGTGAGTCTAGGCTCTGAACAGTATAACCCTAACTCTAAATGCTTACGAGGCATATGCAATATTAGTAAGACAGAATAGATTATGTTTTGTTCTTCTGGGGCTTCAGAAGTTTTCTTTAGCCTGAGAACTTTAGGATTATGTAATGACAAAATAGGACTTTTTGCTATTTTTATGGGTTGAGTTTTAGCCAACCAAGTGCCTTTCATTGAGTCTTGCCTTTGATTGAACCAAGAGTTTTTGTTTGAATCAAGAGTCTTTAATTGAAAACAGTAGATGTGTGTGCACACACACAACTACTGTTTCCAATGTATATTCCAATGTGTGTGTGTCTGTGTGTGTCTGTGTGTGTGTGTGTCTATTGCTTTGCTTGGAGGGAGAGAAGAGAATAGAGAGAGAAGCAGAGCTGAGAGAGACAAGTGAGCATGATTGGGCTAGGGGAACTTGCTTGTGGGGAGGCCTATCAGAAAGAATGTTTGTGATGTTGAGAGGCCTGTCTGTTGATCTGTGTTATTCCTCAGACAGAAGTCCTGTCTGTTGGTCTTTATGAGCGAACTGAGATGATGGTGCTGGTAATTTTAGTTTCCCAGAAACAGAAGCTGCAGGCAGGAGTTCCCAGAGTCTGCTGTCAGGTGGAAGCAGAAAGAGTTTGGAATAAGACAAAGAGCAGGAGAGACCTACCTCTGTGTGAACTCAGGCAAGAGTTGGGAGCTGTCAGCCCACAGAAGAGGAGCTGTGGTGTTCGGAAGTCAGCCTTGAGTTAAGATGAGAAAGGACTTTACTTAGACACTGTATATTGATTAAGGAGATTGTTCTTACAGTGACATGGGGTAGATGGTGTGGCGTTTTCTGCTACCCTTTAATAATGCGTTGGGCTAGGAAAGATCCTAGCCTGGGACCCCTTGATTTTGGGGATGCAACAATATATGCTATGTGCCATATAACATACTGAATGTTATGAGATACATATATGTATTAGATGATATCTTTTGCCTAACGATATTACTATGAGTGTCATTCTTTACTTCGTTGAACATTGTTTAGTTTATTGCTGAATAGAGAGTTGATTATATTATGCAATTAGACCTTTAAAATCATGCACAGCAGCAGTCCTCAGGTCTGCTGCCATGATTGGCTTTACAGATTGGTAGGCTCAAAATCAGAACAAGGACTCTCCATATTCTTCTCTGCTTCAGAGTATGGATCTACTCATAGAGCAACAGCAGAGGGACACCTACCCACAGGAGCCAGTAAGCCAGGATTAAGAACAGCCATGTACCCTCTACAACACTCTACAAGTCACTGGAGTTGAAATGGAAAGCAAAATGGGAACGAAGTGCAGAAAGGAATGTCCATGTCCTTTTTATCCAAAGGTAGTTGTGCTAAACTTTAGCAAGAATAACAAGCATTTATGAAGTCCCTACTATGTGCTATGTGCTGGGGATACAAAGACAAAGAGATGAACAGTCACTACCCTCCAGGAGATTACACTCTACTATAGGCATACAGTATATATCCAGATAAATAAATCCATGATTATTTGAGAAGGAAAAGAACCCTAACAATCAGGAAAGATAAGGGAGACTCCTGACTCAGGTGGCATCTGAATCAAGCTTTGAAAGAAGCTAGAGATTCTAAAGTGTGGACATTAAAAGGGAGTACATTTCAGGAATTTCAGGAAGTACATTTCAACCTGAGCAAAGGCATGGAATTGGGAGGTGGAATTTTGAGATTGAGGAATAGAAAATTGGTCAATTTAGCTTAGAATATGAAGGAAAATATTGGAGAAAAGTTTTGAACAGAATAAAAGAGAAATAATCCTACAATTTTCTATTTTAAGAATGTTGGCTTTAAAAAAATAAGTTTTAACTTTTTTAAGGAACACACGATCAAGACATTAGAAACTGTAAGAAAAGGCATCTAACATCTGAGTACTCAGATTCTCCACAAAATAGTCATCTACAAGTGGTAGCATGTCAGGAAAATCACCTTGTAGAAAAACCAAAAACCAAAACTAAAAAATAAAACTGATTTATTGAGTTTATTCAGTCTTGCATAAACTTAGGGAAGTGTCTGCTCTGGATCCAGCAACAGCACTAAGGGTGACATTTTCAAGTAGTTTTAGAACATCTGCTTCAAATATTTCTTTTAAATAAGGAAAAATGCATTAGCTTGGTGAAAATGAATCATTTGTGTATTTCCATATTAGACTTCAATCTCACATCCTTATGAGGAAAAAATAGGCAGCAATTATTATCATGCAATTTCCGAGATGAAAAAACAACTTCTAAGATGAGCACAATTCAGAGAAATCAGGATTTCTTGAGAGTATGACTATTCAGTCATTTTTAGTAATATCAGTATTATCAACTAATGACTTGTTACCTTCTGGCCCTTTTCAGCCCTTCCTTACTCAGCATCAGATGGAACCAATGATGTAATTGGGTTAAGGAGGAAGGTTTCTATTGTTAGAGGTTTGGACCTCCCAGAGAATGAAAGAAATGTCTTTTTGTCATGCAAAATCCTATAGCAGAATTATATTTCATGCCCAAAAGAATGCCTCCTTCTTCACCACAGCCTCTTAGAATGCCTACTTTCTTCCTAGAATCAGCTCAAATGGCACTTCCTGTAAGAGGTCTTTCTTGGCCCCCCCAGCTGCTCCAGCCTTACCCCCTACATTTACCTTCCATCTAGTCTGTACAAAACCATTTTTTATATCTATTAATGTTTATGTTGTCTTCTCATTATAACATAAGCTCCTCAGGGACATTGCATTCCCAATCCTTAGCATAACCTGGCTCATGGTAAACTTACTGAATGTTTGTTGACTGACTGAATAAACAGAAAGACATCCGTTTGTAATATCTTGAAAATGTATTGGCATCCTGAGGTATGTAGTTCAGAGACAAGCATTCCCTCTCAGCCCAGGAGCTTTTCAAAGGGAAAGGAAAAATTGAAAAGGGAGACTGACAGGAGAACTTGGCTATAGCAGAGAAACTACCAGGCTCTTTATTGTTGTGTCCTTTCAATGATATCTGACTGGGGATTTTCCTGGCAAAGATACTGGAGTAGTTAGCCATTTCTTTCTCCAGCTCATTTTACAAATGAAGAAACACAGGTAAACAGGGATAAGTGACTTGCCCAAAGTCCCATAGCTAGTATCTGAGGCTGGATTTGATCTCATGAAAATGAGTCTTCTTGATTCCAGTCCCAATGACTCTATTCACTGTACCCCCTAGCAGTGCCTATAGATATATTAAAGCAGAGAACCCAGATTAAGGCTACTAAGTACAACCATTCCAAGGAATAAAGTAAATTCCCCAATAATGGGTCTGTTCAATCTCTAAATTCTTGCCCCTATGCCTGTCCAAGAATAGACACTATATTATTTTTACTTTTTTCACCTAAATATTTGCTACATCCTTCTTTTTTAACCTCAAACATAAAGCGGCCACAGGGGAGCAACAGATAAACTGAAAATTAAATTAAGACAGAAAGGAAAACCTCTGTCTAAATGTTAGAATTTTAACTGGGAGCTCTGAGCTATTGTAATCCTATTTGTAATTGTTCATCTGCTTTAAACTCCATAAAAACAGCAGATGAAGCAATCCTATGGACTTAAGAGTCATCGTAACATCCACTGACTAAGATGTGAGCTAATTGTCATAACAAGGGATGGTTGATTAAATCTGCAGAGAGAAATGGATCAGAAGAAGAGAGAGGTGGTCAAAGAAAAGAGAACATCCTAAACTATCCACAGGGAGGAAATAGTCACATTCTGGCAAGAATTCTGCTCTACCATATCCAGCAAAGAAAAGGGAGGGAAAGGATCAAATATCAGCCAGCCAACTCTTCATTCTATAGCTATACTCAAAGGTGTAATACTTGAAAAGACGAGGCAGAATACATCCATATATCCAATGGCCCTTAGCTCTGGCAGAGAGTTTGAGAAAATAAAAGAAAAAAAAGTGCAATTATATACATGTAAGTTCTTTTGAAACAGAGGAGCAATAAAGTTCCCCAAGAATGCCCAGTCCGAAGAGAAAATAAGACATTTGCCCAGGATTTGTGAGGTGACCTTTTATTTTTTGTACTTATTTTTGTGCTGGAGGATCAACTTTGGTGATTACATCAGTAGAGCAAAATCTTCTTTACGTTAGTAAGGTTTCAGATACAGTCTTACAACAAAGTTTTTACGCATGCCTTTGGAAGACAAATTTAATTAAGTACAGAGAGACTCTGCACCAGGATTCTGGGCACTAACCGATTAACTTTTTGGTAATGATAATGAATAAAAAATAAAAATATATATAATAATAATTCAATGTACATAGGAATTAGAGTTTACAAAGTACTATACATATATTATCTCAATTGATCCTTATACAATTTAAATCTAACATCTTCTCTCGGGTTACTTGACCAACTCCCACTAGTAGTGACAGATTAGAATTCCAGAGTCCAGATCTCCAGACTACTCCTTTCCTGAGGGTTATAGAAGGACCTGACTCTAAGGGACAAAGGGTTCTCTGGTAGTGTTACTTATAAGCCTCCATCTGGTGTTCACCTCATTTATTATCAGCTAACCATGTTTATTTATTTACTGAGATGATATAGGTAGAACAGCACATTTTTCCCATAAATATGCACAGGTTCCATGAAGAGAGTGATTATAAACTTCAAGTACAATAGTACTGAAACACATATACAGATAATTCGTGCAGTGAATGCCTCTGAAGGGCATCTCTCTGATAAGCACTGAGGGTCTGCATCCTTATAGTATCTTCAAGGTATTTTTCCTTGATATGTCTCATTTGTCATCGGGGTGCCTCTTGATACAACATCTCCTTCAGGCTCTGAGGAAGCCACTACTATCTTTGACTGAAAACAGAGCATCTCTGATGGAGCCTCCAGACTTAAACAGTTGTCTAGGCAATGAGGCAGAGTTACTTCCAGTAAATCCCCAAAATATTTGCTCTCAGAGGTTTGGCAGGAACTACTCTACAGCTAGACTTTTCCAATGTAGGAATAAAAAATTCTGAAGTGGCTTGTTTCATTAACAGCCCACAGAACATGACTACTTCTTTTCAAAGAACCACAAGACATTTCCTGAGTGGCATTGTTTGCTTTCCTCCAATGAACCAGACACTTCATTCCTCCCAAATGGATTAAGGACTTGTTCATACCTAGTTTAAATCTTCAACTATTGATTGATGCATCTGTATATCCATTAATAAGGGAGCAGTTTCTACCCCTGACCTTACACAAAATTACTATCAATTATCCAGATGTTTTAGAAAATCTATAAACATTAGCCTAACTACTGGTACTCTAAATATGAGATACTTAGGCAGTGACCAAAGACTTGACATAATACTGCAAGAAGTTCCTAAGGCCCCAGCATTTTGAGTAGACCCTTTCTGAAAAGGAAGAAGGTCATAAAAGATTCCAGCTGAGATAAAGTAGCATGGATAAATTATAATCAGTACAGGTAGGGAGATTCCCACATCTCTGAGCACACCAATACTGTGAATTAGTGAAATAAGAAACAACTTCATAGTCCTCTAGGCCTGAGTCATGGGTATCTACCCTGAACACCATACTCTGACATGACATGACTTCTGCACTTCTGTAGATGAAAGTATGCATCTGGAATATAAAATTCAGATTAATGGTAGAACAATCCCCAAATAAACAATTACACATATCAGTGATTCTTGTTTTTCATTTTTACCGCACTTTTGATAGACAAGTAAAAGGAACCTTCCACTTTCCTTAACCTGAAGGCAAGAGAGTAGTGTAGATTTTTACATCCTGTGAAATCTCTAATTTTAGATTTCTACCCTTACTTTAAACTACCTCCAACTCTAAGCTCAAGACTAAGATCACAAATAGAATTCCCATTTTCTTGTTGATTGGGTCCTTTAAATATTAAATACTTGGATGGATAGTTAAAGTCACTTTAACCATTACCTCACTAATTCAGGCCAAATTCTACTTCTCCAGATATATTCATTGACAGCTACTGGTTATTTAAGAATAAGTAGGCTGATGATACTCTACACTAATATTTCCAGTGTCTTAATGTTTAAAAAGTGCTTTCACATATTTCCTCTCATTTAAGGCTCACAAAGTAGCCCTGTAAGAAAGGTAGCTTAGATATAATGTCAGAAGGAAACTGACTTAGGGAGCATAGTTTTTGTTCCAGATCACATAGTCAGTACTGGCAGAAAGGAGTTTGAACCTAGATAATAATAATAGCTGACATTTTTATGTTGCTTTCAACTTTGCAAAGTGTTTTATATACATTATGCCATCCAATCCTCACAAAAGTGTCAGGTAAATTGGTATAGATAAAATTAAAATATTTTACAAGTGAGGAAACGTACTCTAAGAGCTTCACTAATTCCCCTATGATCAGACAGCTATTAAGTGTTAGGGGCTGGAATCAAACTGGGGTCTTCTTGACTCTAGGTCCAACACAATCCACCAAATCACACTGACTGGAGAATTCTGATGTGAGGATGCTAAGGAAAATGAACAAAATAAAAATCATTTCAGCTTCATGTTCTGTTAATCATAGCTCATAGGATTTTTGCAATCTAGATTTTGTTTATTTACTTCATAGGATCTAGAACAGGAGGGATCTTATGTCCTCCCTCCCCATGCCATACAGAGGAGGAAAATGATGCACAGAGATGAAGGGATTTGCCTAAAGTTTCACACAAGTAAACGTATAATGGACCCTGGTTTCAAATCCAAGTCCTCAATTCCAAATCAAAGGTGCTTTCCAATAAACCACACTGTCTTTTTGTAATTATAAGTAGCAAACACAAATATGACCAACATATATTAAATACTTCCTTTGTATAAAAGAGTGTACAAAGTTTAGAAGAAATATGGTCCCAAGTAACTTACAATCTTCTTGGCGAATAAGAGACTTAACAGTTTTAAGGCACAATAAGGCATAATGAATTTAATTCCATACAATTCAGTAAGTATTTATTAAGTAATTTCTATCTAAAAGGCTCAGAATATAAACACAAAAGCAAAACAGTCTCTGGAGATGATGTGCTATGGTCCAAGGGACAAGGTTGTTACTGATGGAAGGCTGTCCTGGAGGAGAAAGAAGTTTAGTTGAGGGAACAGTATAAGAATGGCAGAGAGCTGAATAAATGTACATATTCAGGGTCAATTTGAGCTACCCAGCCCAAACCATAGACTAAAGTGAACCTACACTGTTTCCTTAAAAAAAAAAGTGTTCCTTCATAATTGGCATGACTTTGTTTCTCAAGAAAAGGGGAAGAAAAGACATATCTTTCTGCCTTGGAAAAGCAAATATGAATTGATCCCGTTGACCTTTAAGCAAACAAGTCAAGAAAGGATGTTTGCAAAATTCTTTCTTTCACAATTGTAAAGTCCTTGGGTTAACTAAACATTGCCTTAACTTGTCCCTTGCCACAAGTAGGAGGAAGAAAGTAGAGTAGAAAGAATGCCAGATTGGCGAACTGGGTTCTGGTATATATTCAGTATATCCTTATCTACCAACACATTGTCTCTAATTATGAAGTATAGGCTCATATCCAATAGGGAAATTTTCATTTTTGTTTTTTTGGGATTTTTTTGTATTTCCAGTGACTAGTACAAAGCTTAGAACACAGTAGGCACTTAATAAATGCTTGCTGATTGATTGAATAATGTGTCCTAGTCCTGACTCTGCCACCAATATGCTTCATGACCTTGGGCAAACCTCTAAACCTCCCAGGGCCTTACTTTCCTCATCTCTAAAATAAGGACCTTATGTAAGGTCCCTGCCAGGTATCCAGTTCTATTAATCTGACTGCTATTATTTTTAGCACATTTCATTTTAATGAAATAAATGAGAGTAATAAGAGTTGTGCTAGTCATAACACTAAAACGTTCACTGAGCTGCAATAATAATAGCAACAAGAATAGTAAAGTTTTATAGCTCCGCTTCTCAGAGGAGATCGGAACCCTTTACCAACATTATCATCTCATTAATCCTTACACTGTCCTTGCCGTTGCTCCTTGGAAAACATGGCTAACCTTGTTTTATAGCTGCACAAGCTGAGATAGTCTCATTACTTGGTCAAGGTGACCCTGTAAATAAATGAAAGAGAAAAGAAGAGAATCCAGACCCAACATCCCATCAACTAAACCTCACTGCCTTGATCCAGGCTGTGGATTGCATGCAACCCCCAAGGTGCCTATTACTTTTCCTCCCCTTGAGGTTTTAAAACAGAACTGATAAACATTCCTTGGATTTATATTGAGACTTTCTTACTAGGGAGAAAAAAAAACCTCCAAGCACTTTCACCTCTATTTTCTCAGTTCCTTTCACACTCTCCCCAGAGGGGCAGGCATGGATAGAATCATGATAGATGAGCATTTGAGGCTTTGGACAGATTAAATAGCATGCCCAGGTCCACTGAGTAAAAGTCAGGCCTTATTATTCTTGGCCTAGTTCTTTAGTTACCAGAAAACGGGGCTTCTTCTGTTACATGCCTAGAAATTCCATCACATAAAAAAATTGACATTGACCTAATAATAACTGATACGCACATGGTGTCTTTCTCATTTAAAAAAATATGAAGGAAATTATGCATTTACTATTATACCCATTTTTTCAATCACAAAAACAGGCTCTGAGAGAGTAAATAACTTGTTCAAGGTTTCACACCTAGTAAGGAGGTCAATAGGTGGTTCAGAGGATAGAATAGCGGACTTGAAATCAGATAGACCTGAGTTTAAATCCAACCTCAAACACTTACTAGCCGTGTGACACTGGAAAAGTCACTTAACTGCTGCCAACCTCACTTTCCTCATCTGTAAAATTGGAATAATAACAGCACCTACCTCTCAGGATTGCTATGAAGATAAAATGAGATAATATTGACAAAGCATTCTGAAAACTTGAAAGAATTATATGAATACTAGTGAGCTGTAGTGGCAGTTGTAGCTGTAGTAGTAGTAGCAGTACTAGTAGTAGCAGGAGCAGCGGTGGTGGTGATAGTGATGGTGGCAGTGATGGTAAAGTATCTGAGGCTGAACTAACATCCATGTCTCTTGCCTGTGGCCTCACTGATCTTTTCACTAGGTCATGCTGACTCAGCTATCTGGCCCCTAGGAAAATAAGCATAGTTTGGAGTTGACAATATTTTTCCATTGTCAGGGTACCTATCAAAGAGTTCTCTGAACTTTACTAGTATTTCAGGGTCTTGTTGATCTGAGGTTACTTCCTCCTATGAGGAAGTTAAGAAAGTCTTCTCAGAGGAACTTGAGAAGTGCTGCTCAATTATATAAATCAAATAAAATAAAATTATAAGACATTTAGTACATAAATCATATGTACTATATGTAATATATATACTACTAAGATGAGCCAAGTCTTTTTAAAGAAGTATGAGGACTGGCTGCAGGGATTTCAAGAGGCTCATGTGCATAGCTTCTTTTAAATAATGAGAAAGAATAGTATGTCGGTGTTTCAGGGCCACAGACACTAATGGGGAGGGGCTGAAGGAAAACTTTAGTATGGTTTTAAGGGAGTATAAGGAAGTAAAACAAAGTGATACTAGATAAATATATATTATATATATATATATATGTGTGTGCGTGTGCGCACGCACGTGTGTGTATGTACGTATATATTATATTACAAACTTATATTTTATATTATATATGTATATACATATTAGTATACGTGCCTATGTATTCACATATGTGTGTATTATGTGTATATACATATATACACATGCATACATCCACATATACACATATGTGTGTGTATGATGTTGGGCTGAATATCAGCAAAATTCTTCAAACAAGGAGATGTGCTAGAGTGTGGGAGGCTCCCCAAGGCTGCTGTGGAAGCTCGCGGCACTTTGTGAGAATTAAATGAAGCTACAGCAGAAAATGGACAAGGTGATCCAACAGGTCATCTATGTCTAATTTTGGGGATTTAAAGGCACTGGGTCATTACCCAGCAGGAAGCCCTGCTTTGTAATGATGCTGTTTGTACAATGACCCTACAGGTCTTTGGCTCTTGGCCTCTTTACCCTGTCTGAACTAGGTGTGTGGGAAGAGGAGTCTGTGAGCATTAGAGGGTCAGGAGGATTTCATTTGTTGCTTGTCTTTGTGAGACTGAAAAGAGCTTATGGTTCTCAGCCTCATTGAAAGATGAACAAAAGGTCACACAAGCAGCGTTAGAGAAATAAACCATCACCTATAGAAAAAAAAAGGAAACTGGGAGTAAGGAGGGAATGTGAAGGGCATCAGTGCACAGTAGTGTATTTCCTAGGATCTAAATGGAATTTTGATTTAGACCCTACATTCCTTTAACAAAGACAGTAATGAGCCTTGAAAATAGCCCAGATTAATCTGCCTCTTGACAAGTATAGAAGAAAAACAAGAAAAGGCCCTAATTTAACTGGGCTGGATGGAAGCCTCACATTATAATTTCATTCACTTAGATGTCATAGTGTAGCTAGTGATGGTCTGTCAGGGGCGGGTAAGAGGGAGGTATAAAACATCCTCAGCTTGTTAGACACCTTTGTCACAATTTTGAAATTCATCCTGTGTCCATCCACTCTTACATCATGCTTAGAAGACTCTATCGTTTGATCCAGGTGGACCTGCCTATAGAAGCTAAAAAACAAAAATAAACACAAAAAAACCTTCATGAAGCAATGCTGGCTGAGTTTTATTCATTAGTCCAATCTATGACTTGGATCATTTCTTCCTTTTACTGAATTATTTGCTATTAGGACACTAAAGGGATTGTTAAAGGCAGGAAGCAGTGAGAAAAAGCAGCAGGATTTGATGCTGAGCATTAGCTCCCTAAATAAAGAATTTTTCCCAGTCCTTAGGGCTTTCCAAGAGGGCAGCCCTGGTACCTCTTCTTCAGTTACCTCCAACGGTTCCAGAGTAAACTGAGTTTGAGGCTTGATCTTTATTCACTCTGGAGCCCATAGACTGGACCATAAGCCCCACCCACCCAGCACAGTGTGGATTTAAATACTAAATAGTAATTGTTTCTCTTTTACCCAGGAACTCTGAGGGTCTTCTCCCAGTTTGATTTTTTTTTTTTATTAAAGGGACCATCCCTTGAGCAACTACTTAAGGAAATCTATTCACTGAATGGATGTATCTCATTCAAAGTGAGAATGTAATAAGACCTTAGCCTGAAAGGGTCAGGGTCTCCCATTGCATCCTGAGCCATCTCCTGCCATCCTGATGAACATCTGGCCAATGGACCCTGATGGCTCAGGAGAAGAAAGTGAGGCTGGTGACTTTGCACAGCCCTCCCTCACTCAAATCAAAGTCAACTGTATGTCATGTCATCATCTTGATGTCATGGTCTTCTTTGAGAATGAAGGACAAACACAACCTCCAAAGGCACACTTCTCAAGTATTACGGCTCAGAAATTAAACAATATTACTCAATGGCTGCAGGAGGCATTGATGAAACTCTTCCAAAATGCTGTTGCAGCCACTGAGTAACTGTCCAAGCTCCAAGCCCTAATACTTGGGCAGGGTGTCTTTGGAGGTAAATGATGAGGAGATCTTGATGCTGTTCCCTTGAAGAGCATGAAGAGCTTGGGAAAAATTCTTTATTTGGGAAGAATCAAAGGAAGCCAGAGAGGATAGAAAGGAACCTGCCCTTCTTCCTCCCCGTGTTTTCAGTTTCCTTTTCTTTCTCCTCTACACACACACACACACACACACACACACACACACGCACGCACGCACGCACGCACGCACACATTCACAGGACTTCAGATGAAGGAGCCAATTTGGAAACCTTACACAGGCGTCAGTATTGGAGTGAGTAGAAGGAAGGAACTTATGATTTGGAGAAACATCCTAGACTTAGAGCTGGAAAGGACCTTAGAAACCATCCAGTCCAACTACCTCCTTTTGTAGATGAGGAAACAGATGCACAGGGCTCTATTTTTTTCCTAGTCCAGTTGGCAGGATAAACTATTATAGGGCTAAAGAGATCTACTGCTGGACAGGACCTTAGAAATAATCTCTTAATGCTGTCCTCATCCACCTATTTTATAGTTGAGGAAATCAAAGTCTATCACATGATCCTCACCCTTCCATCTTGTTCATAAGGAGAGCATGGGAAGAATCTTATTCTTCACAATGAACAGCCTTGGAAAGTCTTGCTTTTCTCTCTCTCATCGAATAATCTGTGTCAGAGATTAAGTAATTTATCCAGTGTCCCAGAGGCAGAAAATGGCAGTGTCAAGGATTCAAAGCCAGGTCCTCTGACTCAGAATTTTATACTCTCTCCATTGAAGTATTCTGACTATTTAACTATTTTGAGGAAGAAAAATATGATTTCATCAAAGGTTCCGGATCTCTGCTCCTAAGGAAGTACCTTAGGGAAACTATGCCTGTTTAGCTTGGCAAGTCCCATGTTCATAGGATTTAAAGCCAGAAGAGCCTTCAGTCATATAGTCACAATATCTCAGGATTAGAAGGGATCACACCAGCCATCTTGTCCAATGCCATCATTTTACTGTGCTAAAGATAAAGGACTTCGGAGATTAAAAGAATTGCCCAATGTCATGCAAGTAACAAGTAGCAGGTCCCATGATGCTTTTTCCAACACATCTCATTGCTTTTTGGATATAAGAATAAATTCTGGGTCATGAAGTATAACTTCTAATCAATGCTTTCATACAAACATTTACAGGATGTGCCATAATACATGTAGTATGGCCAAGATAATGTGATAAATGTTTTCTAGAATAATATTATTTTCCCCTAATACGAGTCCTTTATGGGAAGATAACTCATCCTTATGGCCTGTGAACAGTTTGAATTATTCAGGCAATTTCTCACCTTCTGGAAACCTAGTTCAAGATTTAGGCAAATAATCACAATAACATGAATGTATAGTACTTCATACAAAGTTATATAAAGACTTAAGTCTGTGTACCTTAGGATCTGATATGATTTAATCATCATAAAAAGGCAGGTGAGAGAAGTCTTTTTTTCCCCTCCATTTAGTAGTATTTTTTTTCATGTAAAGATAATTTTCAACATTCAGTTTTATAAGATTTTGATTTCCAAATTTCTCCCACCCACTTCCATCCACAAGACAGTAAGCAATCTGACAGAGGTTATACATGTACAATCATATTAAATACATTTGTACATTAGTCATGTTGTGAAAAAAATCAGAAAAGGGGAAAAAAACATGAAAAAGGAAAAAACAAAATGAAAAAAGTGAAAACAGTATGCTTTGATCTGCTTCAGATCCTATAGTTCTTTCTCTGGATGTCAAAGCATTTTCTATCATGAGTCTTTTGGAATTGTCTTGGATTATTGTATTGCTGAGAAGAGCTAAGTCTTTCAGAGTTGGTCATTGTACAACGTTGCTTTTACTACGTACAATTTTCTCCTAACTTTGCTCATTTCACTCAGCATCAACTGATGTCTTTCCAAGTTTTTCTGAAATCCACTTGCTCATCATTTTCTTATAGCACAATAATATTCCATTATATTCATATGCCATTATATTCATATTCATAACTTGCTCAGTCATTCCCCAGTTGATGGGCATCCTCTCAATTTCCAATTCTTGGCCACCACAAAAAAGAGCTGCTATAGATATTTTTGCACATATGGGTCCTTTCCCTTTTATTATGTTCTCTTTGGGATACAGACCTAATAGTAGTATTGCTAGATCAAAGGGTAAACACAGTTTTATAGTCCTTTGGTCATAGTTCCAAATGCCCTCCAAAATTGCTGGATCAGTTCACAACTCCACCAACAATACATTAATGTTCTGCTTTTCCCATATCTTCTTTAACATCCAACATTTTCCTTTTTTGTCCTATTACCTAAACTGATAGGTGTAAGGTGGTACCTCAGAGTTGTTTTAATTTGTTTTTCTCTAATCATGATTTAGAGCATTTTTTCATGATTATAGATAGCTTTAATTTCTTTATCTGAAAACTTCCTGTTCATATCCTTTGACCATTTTTCAACTGGGGAATGACTTGCAGTCTTGTAAATTAGACTTAGTTCTCTATATGTTTAGAAATGAGACCTTTATCAGAGACACTGGTTATAAATATTGTTTTCCAGATTTCTGCTTTCCCTCTAATCTTGGTTGCATGGACTTTGTTTGTGTAAAAACCTTTATGGTGTGAGACGTTGGTCTATGCCTAGTTTCTGCCATACTATTTTCCAGTTTTCCCAGCACTTTTTGTCAAATAGTGAGTTCTTATCCTAGAATTGGACTTTCAAACTTTCCTGATCTAAAGAGCAGAGCTGGATGGAAAATTCAATCTTCAAATACAAATATGCTTCAAGAGAAGTATAAAGTTAAACAGGAAAGAAAAACAAAAACTTGTTATTCAATAAGGTTAAACTCTTTACATCCCTATGTGGAAGATAATACTTAAAACTCTTGAGAACTGTATCTCTATTACTTAAAAGGAGTTTGCATAGATAGAGGGTGTGGGTATAACGACTTTGATGTGACGATATATAAATTAAGGGGTGAGAAAAAGAATTGTAGTGGGAAGAGAGGAATGGAGGAGACAGAAAAGGGTAAATTGACTCACATGAAGAGGTGCAAAAGATCTATTATAATAAAGGGAAAAATAGAGGGGGTGAGCACTGTCAGAACTTCATTCTCTTCAGATTTGGCTCAAAGAAGGAATAACCTATACATTCAGTTGGGCACACAAATTTATCTTATCAAAGAAAAGAGGGGCGCTGAAAGAAGTGAAGGCAGATTGAGGGAGGTGGTGGTCAAAACAATGGTGAGTTGCTGGTAGCTTGCCCATTGTGCTAGAGTAGCTCAACTTTCTAGTGCCTGTTGTGCTCTATGTGCTGAGGCTGACAAATTGCCTTCTGGGCTGGAGTTGGAGGCTTCACAAATGGCCTGCTGTGCCCCTGGCCTGTTGCACCAGGACTTCAGGTCCTTGGTTTTTGACCCATGCTGTGGCTAGGAGCTTTCCACTGGCTTCCCCAGACACTGCCTGCCCTGGGCTGTCCTTCTACTCAAGTGAGACAGACATTTCCTGAAGTCCCTCCAAGTTATCTTAAGCTAGAAAATTGTTTCACTCCATCTTTTTGTAGGTTCTGTTGCTCCAGAATTGATTTAGAGGATTGATTTAACGTTGTTTCCCAGGGAAACAGGAGAGCTCAGTCAACTTCCCTCAAGGGAGGTCTTCTAAAGTCAAAATCTTCAGTGGAGATAAAACAACCTAATCTAGGAGCTGGAATGGCAGAAGGTACCATGTCCTACTGAGCAGGGCCTACTGTTCTCTAGTTCCTGCTTGAAATTCTATCTGCTCCATAGCCTAGTGCCTGACACATAGGTGCTTATTAAATACTTATTAAAATACTTATTTTAATACTTATTTAAAAATAGATACTTATTAAGTATTAATAATACTTATTCACTCCAAAATTGCTCTTCCAGACTTTTACATAATCATATAGTCATAAACACTGAGCAAAAACTAAGGTGAATACCAATGGCTCTACCTGCCTCCTATCTGGTAATGTATATAAACCTGGCCATAACTTGCCATATTTAATTCCTTAATTAGAGACATGAATGGCCATACTTTAATCTCTTTTTTGGCTTGTTTTAGCTTATTTTATTCATTTTAAACTTAAATACAAAATAAGAAAGAAAAAACTTCCATGTACACAGCAGAACATAAGAGAAGATTCAGTATAAAACGATAAATTTTCATTTCACAAAAACTGATGTAATAAATCCTACACATTGTTTTTAAAGCTTTTCTGTGCTTCTTTCTAGGCTTTCTTTTGTGCTCTTCTGTGTACTTTTTATTTTATTTTTTCTCCCTCTCTCCCTTCCCCCCTCCCCCAAGAAGGCTACAATTAAACATGAATATATATATGCATAAACATGCATATTTATAAACATACATATATGTATATACACATAATATACATATGTAAGAACATGTCATGCATATTTCTACTTGTCAGTTCTTTCTCTGGAGATGGATAGCATAGATCTTCATAGATTCAAGTCTTTCCATGCTTTTTCTAAATGAACCAGCTCATTATTTCTTATATTACAGCAGTTTTCCATCCCAATCATATACCACACCTTGTTTAGCTATTCCCTAGCTGAAGAGAATCTATCATTTTAGCCAATATGATAGATGTAAGATGATATCTCAAAGTTATTTTAATTTACAGGTCTCTAATCAATCATGATTTAGAGCATTTTCTCATATGATTATATATAGTCTTGATTTCATCATCAAAAAACTGCCTGTTCATTCATCAACTGGGGTATGACTTTATACAGTCTAGTTATTTTAAATGGTCTAAAACAATGCTGAATAATACTGGCCTCATATAATGCAGTTTCCCTATTTTTCTATTTTAGTTAAATCTGTTTAGCTTTAACTTTATCTCAGATCATGACTACTACCCCTGCTATTTTATTATTTACATAAGAAATTCTACTCCATTCTTTTATTTAATCTCTGTGTGTATCTCTCATTTTTATTGTGTTTTCTGAAAGCAACGTAATGTTGATTTCAGATTTTTAATCCATTCTGTTCTTCGTTTCCATTTTATGGGTAAATTTATCCCATTCACATTCTAAGTTAAAATTACTTTTGTATTTCTTGCCATCCTATTTCTCCTCACTAATCTAATTTAGTGCTACTGGCTATTTTGCCTTTCTTAATCTACCTCTAAGAGTCTCTCCCTTATCCTTCCCCCCACCCTGTACCTTGGTTTATGTAAGAGTTTCTCCCTTATCCCCTTCCCCCTCCTAATTCTTAATCTACACAGCCTTGTAAAAGTCCCTCCCTTATCCTATTCCCTAACCCATCTCATTCCTTCCTTCCTTTCTCCCTTCTTTCCTTCTCTCCTTCTCTCCCTCCTTTTCTCCTTTCTCCCCACAAAGGAAATCACACTCCTATCTGTGGATGCTCTGGCCAAGGAATATAATTTTGATGGCTGAAACCTTGCATGATATCTTGGGGTTCATAGGCTAGATTTCCTTTTCAAGACCATGCCTTAAACCCAAATGCCTGGCTCTCATTGATTGACCAATAGGTCCCAGACCAAGTCTCACTTGATCATTGTTTGGGTTCTGGTGGCTCAGAGTGAGTGTAAATAACAACTACTTATATTATGGCCAGAAATTCTGGAAGGGTTTTCCCTTCCCAGACTGATTACTTTTTGACTAGATAAAAGAGGCCATTCTTTGCCTCACTTCTTACCTAGTCTTAATCACTGAATGTGTGTTGCCTCAGACAAACTGAGAACTGGGAAAGACCTTAGTTTAAAATGACCAAGGCCTCCTAGTGCATCCAGGGTCATTTCCAGTCATCCTGATCTATATCTTGACCCTCCAGACAACTGTGGAGGAGGGAGTGATACTGGCAACTTCTCACAGCCCTAATTCACTTGCAAGTCATGGCATCACCTTTCAGGAATCATGGTCCTTTTCAAGAAGGAAACACCACCAACAACAACCACCCATTTCCTATGAAAGTAAGACTTCAGCACAGCCAGGTCTCCATCCCACTTGCTTCTATATCAATTCTTCCTTTTATGCCTCATTTATGTGAGATAATTATTCCTTTTTATCTCTCCCAAGGCAGTTTTCTTTTTTAGAACCACCCTGTAATGCCCAGTTCAGTTCAAGTTCAAACTATTCAGATGATGATAGTCATAAAAATATTGATAATATAAAATTGGTCTTTAATGTTCACTTTACATTTCTCCTTGATCTTATATGACAAATTATTCATTAAGCTCTTCCTTTTTTTCACAAATACCTTAAATTTTTTCAATTTGTTAAATGTTCATTTTTTTCATTCAGTATTATAGTAACTTTGCTGGGTAACTTACCCTTATTTGTAATCCCAGCTCTTTTGCTCTACAAAATACAGCATTCTATGACCTATGGTCCTTCAAAATAGAAGCTTCTGGGTCTTGTGTAATCCTAATTGTAGCTCCATTTTTTCTTGTTGTTTGCAAATATTTTCCCCTAAATCTGGGGGCTTTGAGACTTGGTTATGATGTTCCTGTAAGCTTTTCTCCTAGGATCTCTTTCAAGTAGTGCGTGGTGAATTTTTTTCTCTTTCTGCTTTGCCTTGTTGTTCTAGAATTTCAGGACAATTTTCCTTAATAACTTCTTATAATATTGTATCAATGTTTTTTATTATCATATCTTTCAGGTAGTCCAACAATTCTTATATTGTCTCACCTCAATCTGTTCCACAGATTGGTTTTTTTTCTTTCTGATGGGATGTCTCATATCCTCTTCTATTTTTTTCATTCTTTTGATTCTTGGTGTCTTATAATGTCCTTAGCTTCCCCTTGCCCAATTCTAGTTTTCAAGGAATTACTTTCTTCCTTAAACTTTTGATTCTATTTTTCCAGTTGGTTGATTTTCTTTTCATAATTTTCTTGATTTTCTTGGATTGCTCTTTTTTTCCCTAATTTTTCCTTTATCACTCTTATTTCATATTTAAAGTGCTTTTTTGAGTTCTTCCAAGAATTCTTTTTGGGTTTGTGACCATTTGACATTTCTCACTGAAAAAGGAGTGGGTTTTTTTTTAGCTCCATTATCTTCTTCTGAATATGAACTCAGATCTTCTCTATCCCCAAAGTAGCTATCTATGGTTGGGTTCTTTCTCCTTTGTTTACTCATTTTTATTTTTATTTTGTTTTATTTTCTAGTCTCAAGGTGTGGGGTTTTTTTCTGAGCTCTGTCCCAGGGCCCAACCTTAGGCACTCCTCTCTACCCTTAAATCATGGTTAAGACCCCCAGCCTTGTTGTCCCACAAAATGTCTTGCTCCCTGTTATCCCTCCAATCGGAGCAAATTTTAACTGTTTTCTCTGCCCTTGATCCAAAACCAGGGATTCTGCACTCCTTCAAGTGCCCACAACCAGCAGGGTCTCTGTCCTTCTGCTATCCCACTTACCAGATATGTGTTAACTCCTTCTCCCCTGCAGGTGTAGCCAGAACCATGTCTGGTCAGCACAACTATGCTTGGAGAACCCTCAACAGAGGAACTTTCTTCAGTCTTCTTCTGCTCAGCCATCCAATCCCTGCACTGTCCCTGATGTTAAAGTTCCTGAGATTGAGGCTGTAGCCCAACCCTCCTGCCCCCAGGGCTTATAGAGGTGTTTGTACTTCACTCAAGCCAAATCTCTACTCCTGGAGCTCAGGTCTCTCTAGCAGTCTTCTTAAGTTTTCTTCGGAGAACAACTGCTTTACCTCCTATTTATTTATTTCTGTTGCTTGGCATTCACTTTGAGGCAATGTTCTTTCTATTTTTTTTCTTGGTAGAGGAAATTTGCAGAGCCTGAAGGCTTCTGACCTACTCTGCCATCTTTCCATACTTTCCATACTTTAATCTCAATCATCCCTAGAAACAGAGGAACTAGACCTTTGCTCTAGGTTAAAACATTATGAATCTGTTTAGTTACTAGGCAAAACTAAACAATTTCTCAGCAAGAGGACTATAGAGCTTATTACTAAAAGTAGTACTGCTACAATTATATCCTGGTAAATCTATTTACCCCAAACTTCAGGGTTGTTATCCAAAGATTTACCATCCCTCATCTTGGATTTTAGGGAAGGTCCTTCTTGGCTCCTTCCATGATCACCTTCTTTACTGCAGTAACAGTCAACAACTTTAATTCTCTATTTACTTCTCTTATTTAGCTAAACTTATTTTGAATTTGTTCTAATTGAACCACCCAACTTGGAAAGAAGGTTCAAAATGAAGTGGTATCTCCTTGGTAATGTAGGGGCTATCATTACGGTATGAAGCACTGCCAGATCCAGTCTTGTTGCTCCCAATATGGTGGCCACTATGATTACTAATGCAATGGTATTTATGAAAAGCTATTCCTTTAAAAAGTGGCATTTTGTTCATTAGAATCATATTTATATACACTTCTTCCTCTCACATTTCCACTCTTTAATTCTCACAGCCATCATAAAAAACTCAGGGTTAATGTTTTCCCTCCTAAAGTCAATTATTCATGCTTCAGGGAAGATAATGGGATCATACCTTTGGACAGATGTACTCTGAGTGGAAGAATATCATGGCGAAACTTATATAAAAGGATTCTGCTATTCCTCTCATAAAGCCATCCTTCAAGTTTTTCCAGAAATTTCCAGAAATCTCCTAAATATGACTGCATAAAATTTGGAAGTGCTAGATATTAATCCCTATTAGCAGTTTTTGGAATGTTTCCTTGCATTGACTCAGAAATATAAACATTTTTACCTTAATTTAAAATAAGACAATCTAAACTTTACATTCCTAAAACATTTCAATTCCATTCCACATAAGTTCTACTCATTCCAACTTAAAACACAGTACATCTCTTTCTCAAGTTAATACCAACAAGTTCACAGTTGTGGCATAATACATTGTCATTATAGAAAATATTCATCTTTTGTACCCATTTATCTTATACAAGATCTTTTCTAAAAGCTTCCAGTTATTTTCTTCTTAGTCATCTTTAACACATTTTGATGCAAACATCAATCATAAAAGCAACAACAAAAAAAAAACCTCACATTCTGAGACTATACAGAGAAAAAATAATAGCTAACATTTATAAATCATTGTGGTTTATGGAGTGCTTTATATACAAGTAAACACATGAGAGTTATAATTTCCTTTTCAAAATAAAAAATTAATTAGCAAATATTTATTAAGCACCTGCTATGTGCCAGGCCCTGTACTAGATGCTGGAGATAGAATTACAAAGAATAAAACAATATTTACTTACAATGAGCTTGCACCAGAAAGGTACCTGTTAAAGTTACTCAAACTATCTTCATCCCTCTGAGGATGCAAGGACATCTAACAGAGGAAAGGCCTTTTATAATGGGGAAAGGAAAAAGAACAAGAATTTATTAAGCACTTTGCATGCGCAGGTACTATGTTAAGTAGCTTTAGAAATATTATCTAAGATTGAAAGTCCTGATGTTTAAAAGCAGTTCTGGCAGTCTGAGTATTCTAGGGAAAATTGTTCCTGGCAGGCTTCAGGACCATTCCCCTCTTCAATGTTCTAGAATAGTGAATTTCAGCCTGAAAATGAAAATCGTTCTATCCAATATCAATATATTAAAGCAATGGAAAATTTTATCATATTCACAAAGATATAAAAGTCATCTACTTTTTCATGATTTTGCCCTGTTTCTCAGCCTTATATAATTAGCAAATGGGGCAAAGGAGAGACTTTAGAGTAAAGCAATTTGTTCAGTTGTCCACAAATTCCGCAATAATCAGTAAATTGTATTAGTTATTTCTATACTGGAAGCCACATTTCTTACAATCAAGATATTTCATGCTGTTTGTGAATCTAGCACCTTCAAGCCATTCTCTTAACAAACTGCTAAGGAGTTACTATTCTCCCATTAGGTAAAGATAGAGGAGTATATGTTAAGGTGGGGCAGGGGGATCTTAGGGAAATGTGTTCAAATAGAATCATATTTAAATATATCTATTTACAAAATAAGTGTATATAGCCTCTTATAAATAAAACATAAACTTCAAAAGAAAATTCCAAAGCCAACTTCCTAATTACTATAATGTAAACTTCTCAGGCTAAAATTCACCAAAGGTCTTCCTTGTTCACAAACATATTTCCACAGAAGTCAATGCTTTCTTTTCTCTCAGAGAGGTGATAAGACTACGTACTTTCATTGAACTCTGGTATAGACACTCAAGGCTATCTGTACTTCTGCCCGAAGCAAAGTCAACAAAGCACACAAATGACATTACCTGTGAGCATTAAAGATTCCCCAATCCTCTAGTACTGGTCTTATTCTGGATTAGTGCTACCTCCATAAGATGGACTGCCCTGTGCCCAAGGACAAGTCTCCTGAATATAAATCACTTCCCTTTCCCAAATCATAAAGCAATGGATATTTTGCACTTTCAATGGAAGAGGATTCTGGGAGCACTTACATAGATATTCCATAAAAAGTTGTTGCTTTAACAATTCCTGTCACATTTAGAAAGCTACATACAAAAGAGAGTATGTCCGGCTAATCCCGAACTTTAAATATACACGGTCCTAAGTGCTTTATAAATATTCTCATTTGATCCCCACTAGCACTCTATAAGTTAGGTGCTCTTATTATCTCCATTTCACAGTTGAGGAAGCTAAGGCAAATAGAGATTAAAGTGATTTACCCAGAGTCACATGGCTAGAAAATATTTGAGGCCAAATTTTAACTCAGATCTTCCTGACTCCAGGCCCAGGGCTCCCTCCAGTGTATCACTTCTTTTATCAGACTGAAATAAAGCTAAGTGGAGGAGCAGAGCCAAGATGGTACAAAAGAAAGATGTACCTACTCTAACTCTTCCCCCACAGCCCAAAAAATACCTATAAAAAATGACTCTAAACAAATTGTAGAGGTCAGTGAGAAAGCTTTTTCACATGAGTGAGAAGGGAGCAGGGTCCTCCCCTAGCTCTGGCCCCACGTGGCAGACAGTGGAGGCAGCAGCAGGTCCATTTTTGGAGCCCTTAGCCTAAAGGCCCTGGGGGAATTGAGCCACTGATCTGGGTCTCAGCCATGAGTTGTGGCCCGGGAGTGAGGAAGAGTGCTGGCTGGCATTGTGGAACTGTTGGAGGCTCTGGAAAGGGAATTCTACTTGCAGACTCTGGGCAGAAAAACTACTCAGACCAAAGTGCAGGTCAAGAGAGGAGTAAATTCCTCTCCCTTGATTGTGCCAGTCTTCAGGAACTGAGAACTTACAAGTTCTGAGAGTATACCCCGTCTTGACAAAGGACTCAAAAGTCAAGTAACTGACTGGGAAAATACCCCCCAAAAAAATATAAGATTATAGACTGTTACTTTCTTGGTGAACAGGTATTTTCTTCCATCTCTTTGGATGAGATAGAACAATGCTTACCATCAGAGGCCTCCAAAATAAATATGCAAAGGTCTCAGGCCATGGAAGGGCTCAAAAAGGATTTTGAAAACCAAGTAAGAGACATGGAGGAAAAATTGGGAAGAGACATGAGAGCAATGCAAGAAAATCATGAAAAGAGAGTCAATAGCTTGCTAAAGGAGACCCAAAAAAATTCTGAAGAAAATAACACCTTTAAAAATAAGCTAACTCAACTGGCAAAAGAGATCCAAAAAGCCAATGAAGTGAAGAATGCTTTAAAAAGCAGAATTAGCCAAATGGAAAAGGAGGTTCAAAAACTCACTGAAGAAAAATAGTTCTTTAAAAATTAGAATGTATCAGATGGAAGCTAATGACTTTATGAGAAACCAAGAAACTACAAAATAAAACCAAAAGAATTAAAAAATAGAAGAAAATGTGAAATATCTCATTGGAAAATTAACTGACCTGGAAAATAGATCCAGGAGAAACAATCTTAAAATTATGGGACTTCCTGAAAGCCATGATCAAAAAAAAGAGCCTAGATTTCATCTTTCATAAAATTATCAAGGAAAACTGCCCTAGATATTCTAGAATCAGAGGGCAAAATAAATATTAAAAGAATCCACTGATCACCTCCTGAAAGAGATCCAAAAAGAGAAACTCCTAGGAACATTATAGTCAACTTCCAGAGTTCCCAGGTCAAGGAGAAAATATTGCAAGCAGCTAGAAAGAAACAATTCAAGTATTGTGAAAATGCAATCAGGATAACACAAGACCTAGCACCTTCTACGTTAAGGGATCGAAGGGCTTGGAATATGATATTCCAGAAGTCAAAGGAATTAGGATTAAAACCAAGAATCACCTACTCAGCAAAACTAAGCATAATACTCCAGGGGAATAAATTGTCATTCAATGAAATAGAGGACTTTCAAGCATTCTTCATGAAAAGACCAGAACTGAATAGAAAAATTTAACTTTCCAACACAAGAATCAAGAGAAGCATGAAAAGGTAAACAGGAAAGAAATCATAAGGGACTTACTAAAGTTGAACTCTTTACATTCCTACATGGAAAGATAATATTTGTAACTCTTGGAACTTTTCTCAGTATTTGGGTAGTTAGGGATTACACACACACACACACACACACACACACACACACACACACACACACATTCAGAGAACATGGGGTGAATGGAATAGGAAGGGATCATATCTAAAAAAATAAAATTAAGGGGTGAGAGAGGAATATATTGGAAGGAGAAAGGGAGAAATGGAATGAGGCAAATTATCTCTCATAAAAGAGGCAAGAAAAAGCTTTTTCAATGGAGGGGAAAGGGGGAGATGAGAGGGAAAAAGTGAAACTTACTGTCATCACATTTGGCTTAAGGAAAGAATAACACACACTCAATTTGGTATGAAAATATATCTTACACTACAAGAACATAGGGGAGAAGGAGACAAGTGGGGTGAGGGGGATCTTAGAAGGGAAGGCAAATGGGAGGAAGGAGCAATTAGAAGTAAACAGTTTGGGGGAAGGACAAGGTCAAAAGAGAGAATAGAATAAATGGAGGGCAGGATAGGATGGAGGGAAATACATTTAGTCTTACATAACATTACTATTATGGAAATCATTTGCAAAACTACACATATATAGCCTATATTGAATTATCCACCTTCTCAGTGGGGATGGGTGGGGACGGAGGAAAGAAAAAAAGTTGGAACTCAAAGTTTTAGGAACAAATGTTGAGAATTGTTTTTGCTTACAACTGGGAAATAAGACATACAGGTAATGGGGTATAGAATATCTTGACCTACAAAAAAAGATAGAAGACAAGGATAAGGGAAGGGAGGGGTGTTAGAAGGGAGGGAAGAATGAGGGAAGGAGTAATCAGAATGCATGGCATTTTGGGGTTGGGAGAGGAGAGAGATAGGGAGAAATTTGGAACTCAAAATTTTATGGAAATGAATGTTGAAAACTAAAAATAAATAAACATTAAAAAAAATAAAAACAATAAAAAAACCAAAAAAGGATCAAGGAAAATAGTTCACATCCCTCCTAATAATACCCCCCTCTAGACCCTGATGAGAATACCTGCCTGGACCTTTGGAGGAAGTCCAGCCCATCAAAAGACCAGCTCATTGCAATTATCAGGTTCACAAAGCAGGAAATTTTCTCCCCAGCCAGATATCCAAAGCCAAACCCCAGCCATCTTCATAATGAGGAACAACCTCTACCCCACCTTCCACCCATCCAATAATCCATCTGTTCCCATGGACTAGGTGGAACTTTCACTTCCTGTTCACACAGGATGACTTCCTGTCTGAGTAGGATGCTTGCCTGTCCAAGGACTATCCTCAGCTCTTCCAGCTGGGTCTGTTTTCCCCAGGCTGCTGCTGGTGGCTAGCTCCTCCTTTAATCCAAAAAAAAAAAAAACACTTGAATGGGACCACCACCTGACCAAACCCATCCCACTTCCCTCAAAACTCATCCCTTCCTCCAGACTTCCCTCTTCCTAGGGAGGGCTTTCCAGTTCTTCTAGTAACTCAGATTTACAGCCTTGAAGTCATACCTGACTTCACCATCTTCCATCTGTTAACGAGTGCTGTTAACTTTGCTTATATAATATCTGTCTTTATAATCTCTCATTTTTGACTTCTTCTCTCCTCAGTCACCACTGTAGCTCAGCTACATCTCTTGCCTGGACTTGTATAATCCTACCATAGCATCTCGTCCAGTGCCTGGTGTCTGGTAAACATTTATTAAATGCTTATTGAATATCACAGAACTTTGTAATAGCCTTCTAATTGAGTTCCCTGCTTCTAGTCTACCCCTTCTCCAATTTGTCTTCCACACAGCTCCCAAATTTGTCTTCCCAAAGCACAAGATTGACCATGTCTCTCTCCTGATCAAAAATATTCAGTGGCTCCCTCTTACCTGTAGGATAAGACATAAAGTACTCAGCCTGGCATCTAAAGCTGTCCACAGCTCCTCTCATTTCATATTGCTTCATTTCATGTCATTTTGTGTTTCGTTCCTGTCCACAAACAATCCTCCTGCAAGACGTCCCAGTGCCTACCTCCATCCCCTGTTCTCTCTCCTCACCTCCATTTTGTAGAATCCCTAGCTTTCTCAAAGTAAAACTCAGGTGCCACCTCCCAATCAATGCTTTCTCCCTCTTTAAATCACTTTGTATATATTTATGTGTCCATCTCATATGGAAACTCCCTGAAGGAAGTACTGTTATTCTTTGCCTGACAGGTAGTAATGACCTAATGAATGTTGGCTCATAGAATCATCGGTTTAGTTAATCAATCAATAAACATTTATTAAGTCCTACTTTGTGCCAAACACTGTGTACTAAGTGGTGAAAACACGAAAACAGGCTAAAGACAGTCCCTGACCTCAAGGACCTTACAATCTAATGGAGGAGACAATCTGCAAATAAATATTTACAAAGCAAGTTGTATATAGGATAAATAGGAAATAATTAACAGAGGGAAAGCATTAGAATTAAGAGGGGTTGGGGAAGGGGGCTGGCAGAGGAGTTAGAGTTGGAGGGGACTTTAGAGGCTACCAAGTTTAATTTTCTTTTTTTACATATGAGGAGACCAGGACTTGTCCAAGGTCACACAAACAGTAAGCATCAATGGCAGCATTGGAGCCCAGATCCTTCCCAAACTCTAGATTCCAAAAACCATTGCCCACCACTATCATCACTCTTAGCACTGCACAACATATTAGATTGAATTTAAATCTGATTCTCGTTCCAACACTAAATACTTCAGTTCAGAAATATAGCATACAAGAGCTAAATATGTAGGAATGTATAGCCTACAGGGCCTTGGAGCAGAACAAATCTCTTGTTGAACTGCAGAAGCAGGTAAGAGGAGGAAAAAAACACCCACAGCCAAGTATCAGGGCCCGGGGCAGGGCAAGAGGGCATGGGTTGATGGGTGTGGTGCGGTGTCAGACTGGTCAAAGACAGAAGCCTGTGTCTCCCACCCTTTCTGAAAGCCTATTCAAGACCTGATCCTCCTCATGGCTGCTCCTTATCTTAACCTTCTCAAAGCTGAAGGTTTGCTCCTTGTCCAATTAGCTTTGAATCTGAATTTGGTAGGCAAAAAAACCATTAGATAATTACCTTTCAACTCCCTGGCATTTCCTTTTTTGTCATTTTGTCCTCTTTGCAGACCTGACATGCACAAATTCACCCTGAGGAATATTTCACCTCCTCAGGGAACCTGGTATGTGAAACCCTTGGTTGGCAAAGGCCACAGCGCCAGCTGCCCTGCCCCTACCCCATGAAACAGTTCTTATGTAGACCAGGCATGGAAGGTGCCAGGTGGCCTGACTGTGATCCAGGGGGTTCTGGAAGAGTAACACCAAGAGCTCACATTTCTATAGTATGTAGAAGTTTTCCAAAGAGCCTTCTTTGTGACACTAGGACACAAAAGGGGAAACTGAGATTCGGAGCAATACATACAGTAATGAGCTAAAAAAGGTTTTTTCTTAAAGTTTGTATTTATTTTAAATTTATGGAATAAAACAAGCATTTCCATAACATATAATTTTTAAAAAGATGATCATAGTTGAAACTGCAAATCTATTATGTATAACTTGCTATTCTTTTAAAATATATAATAAAGTTATCATGTAAAAAAAATAAAAAAAATAAAAGCTAAGTAAAGATTACTTGACTGATAAGAATACAGTTGTAAAACAGAACAATTATATATGTAGCTCTGATTCAGGTCTTAGTCCTGGTGAGTAATTATCTCTCCATGGTCTCCCTTTTCTCCCCATGGAAACATACAAAATGGTGGCTTTTACATGTGTGTGTGTGTGCACGTCATACAAAGTGAAGACTATGCCAACTTGAGAGAAGCCTAATCTCCCACAATCCTATTTCTGTATCTCTAGGAGACAACCAGACATTACATCACCAATGCAAAGCCTCCTGGTAAGCTTGAAATAATGAAACTTTCATGTTCTAACTACCTATATGGTAGGGGTTATTCAGCAGCAGCACCCCTATTTCCTACATGGCTTGAAATTATTTGCTCCCCAGTCTCAGGACTTCCCCCTTAATATTCTATCTATTCCAAAGGGCTTGCTCCCTCTCTTATAACCCACACATCCTAATGATAGCCCACTACATACTGTGCAAATCATATGAGCTTGCAGTAGAAAAAAACAAAAAGACAGTATTTTGACTTAGTTTTTGTATTTTGAAGAGTACAACTATGTATTTTCAAATCTTTTGTTCAGCACATGATAAGTAAAGTTGAATTCAGGATACAGATAATGGAAAGTAGCACAGAACTTTCATCATCACAGGAATGATAGCATGGTAGAATGAAAGAGAACAGTTTGTCAGGAGACCTGTCTTCAAATCCCGGTTCCATCACTGTCCATCTTCTAAGAAAAATGATCATTGGACTGGAAAATACAAAATAAAGATGTTTATCAGAGAACTAAAACTCAAGATGACTGCAATGTAAAAAATTACCTGATTGCCCTCAGTGAGCTTGAATCAGCAGAGATGAACATCCCAGACTACTAAAATGATTGTCAGCTGAAGTTGCTGAGTCAATGTCCATGGTATTTGAACAAGTATAGGAAAGGGGAAAGGTACCGTCGCTTCGAGTTATTGGTATTCTGATACTCAAAAAAAAGAAGATGGAATCTGCAAAGTATAGGCCAATGACCTGGATCTGGTTCCTTGACAAAATATTTTTAAAGGGGTAATTTGTGCACATCTGAAAAAGAAAATAGGTGAACCCAAAGAACAAACATGATTTCACCAAGAGCAAGTAATGGCATTATAACTTTCCAATTCACTTAATTTATTAGATTGGTGGATTAAGGGAATACTCTGGACATAGTTTTCCTAGATTTCAAAAGAGTATTTGGCATAATTCACATTTGTTTAGGTTATTATAGTTTGCAAACTGCTTTCAACAGCTCTATGAGGTAGGTAGTAAAGGTATTGTTATTTCCACTTTATAGTTAAGGAAACTGAAGAACAGAAATCCAAAGTTTGGTGACTGTAAAAGGCAGGATTGAAACCTATTTCTGTCTTCCCTCCAGATCCAGTATTCTTTCCAAAACTCCACCCCATGTTTCATGGACAAAGTCAATAGATGGGGGCTAGTTTTGTGGTTCCCAACCAAAAGCAAAATAGACTACCTTAGAGAGTAGTGGGTTGCATCTCATTGGAAACCTTCTGGAGACAATCTGGATTCTTTTCATTGTTGCTTTGTTTTCTGCATTCAGAATTTCATAGGACTTTTTGCATTATAGTTTTCAGATTTTTTAGGACTTGTCATATTCTTCTGGGAGGCCAATAATCCAAAAGTTATCTCAATTGCTTCATGTCCTTGAGATAAATGTGTTCTGCTTTATAAGGGTCATGGGTTTTTTTTTATAATTATTTCTTTTTTTGCTTCTGTTCTTTCAGATTGTGTTTCACTTCAAAATATTTGCAGATCCAGTCAAGCGTTATACTTTCCTTTCATTAGAGAGACCCACTACTGTAGGTTCCATTTTTTTTGTTCTGATATTTCTGCTGTCCAGGTCATAATTTCTCCCATATTCCCTTTTAACACTTTTCAAGACTGTGGTTTCTCCCTTGAACAATTCCAGAACAATCTTTCTGTGAGTCTATGCTCTGTTGTGAATACACAATGTCTTCTATTTCATCATTTGTGGGTTCAATTTTTTCATCTTGCAATATTTGCTTAGAGATGTTTGCAATTGTTTAGGTATCTTGGCAGCCACATTTCTTTTTGTTTTGATCTCTTTCCTTATGTCATATCTGCTTATGCTCTATGGTTTTATCTGAGTTTTCTTCCTCCTAAGGTCTTAATGCTTTTTCTTCTGTTGTTCTTGCTCAGTTTCTGACTCTTTCACCACTGATTTCAGGTTCCCCAGGAGCTAGTCCTCAAAGCTATCTCAATTCAATCTTCACTAGTCTCAAGCCTTGCCCAAGTGATTTGGGGGTAGGAAGAACTGAACCTAGCTGGATCAAGTCAGCAAGCATTTATTAAACCCTTGCTTTGTACCAGACACAGTGCTCAACTCTGAGAATACAAATACAAGTAGAAAGAAAGACAATCTCTGCCCTGGAGCAGCTTAATGGGGTAAGATCACTCACACACACACACACACACACACACACACACACACACACATACACACACACACACACACACACACACACACACATACACACACACACACACACACACACACACACACCTGAAAAGTGGAAAGAGGAAGAAAGAAGAGATGAAGGTGCTCAGAGTAGGAGGGTAGTAGAGAAAGTCCAGAGAGTCAGTGATACATCCTGGACAGAAATGTAGACATGTTTCACGTGGGTGTACTCCTTAAAATGGAGGTTGCAGGAAGGACAAGCCAGAGGGAGAAACTGCAAAGAGCAGATGAGAGTCCAAGAGAAAAGGGAATTTGCAGGGTAAAGAGGTCTCTGTGGCATGGCAAAGAAAGTTCAGAGAGTCAGGAGTGCGGCCCGGGCTGTCACTCTGTCCCAGTTCCCTCTTGTTTATAGTTTTCTGGATGAATACCCCTGGAAGAAAGTGCTATAGTAGAATTGAGGTCTGTTCTTATTGCCACAGAATGGTGGGGTGAGGGCAGAGCATGATTTGTCAGTAAAGACTGAAGTAGCAGCATGGAAATCAATGAGTGGATCCTGGAGCAGAAGAAGATGGGTCAGTGTATTGCTGGGATGATGGTTTAGATTGTACACCCTGTCATAGCACAGGGGATGTAGAGAGGTAGTGGTACTGAGTGAAAGCTTTAGAAATTACATAAAGTTTTCTTAATGTCTTGATCTTCTGAGACAATTATTATTGCTTTACTCCTGGTGCATAAGCCCTCTTTGGGGGAGCTTTTGGGAGTTAATGAGTATGGAAGAAAATGAATAGTGCTCCATCTTATTGGTCACATGACCGAAAAATCACTGAAAGATCAAGCAAAGGCTGGATGACTATTTCTTAGGGGTTCTAGATAGGCATGGGTTGGATAGGATCATCTCTGAAAATTCTTCCTACTGTGAGGTTCTGTGATGCTTTGATTTATAAACTGTGACCTCTAGAAATTCACTCAGCCTCCCTCATCAATACTTTTCTTATCTGCTTAAAATGAGTTAACAGATATGAAAGTGTTTTTAAAAGGATAGAGCATCAGGTAAGATAAAGCATTATTAATTTTATCATTTCTTCCCCCATGAAAATTGGGTGGGAAAGACATCAGGCTTCTTTATAGGTTTTCCTGAAAGGAAAAGAAAGTAAAACCTTACCCAGTATTCTTGGTGTCCTTAAAACTACATATATCAATAATGATTTGATTTTCCCAGGGTCATTGCCAGAAATAGTATGATTTTGTTTTATAGAAATTCAATTAATTTTGACTCTTAATTAAAATTAAAATCTTGACAGCATAATATCATTGACTATTTATTTTCACAGACATTTCTCAATGTTCTCCAGACACAGAAAACAAATAGTTAAAATGGAATTTTCATTAGATCAACTTTGCCTTGGATGAACTTTATCATTTTAAATATTAGAAATAGGGAATAGACCTACGATTTCATTATAGACAAAATTTCGAAGTGAGGGTATTCCTTCTATCAATGTAGGTCAGCACCTTCTCTGCACCAGCATTAAGAGGTTATGACTTGTTCAAACCACATGACCAGTATGTGTGAAGGGCAGGACTTGAATTCAGGTCTTCCTGGCTTTAAGACCAGTTCTCTACCCATTATACCATGTAGTAGTCAGAAAAGAATAACCAGAAAAGTAACAAAAAGATCCATGGCAGCTATCATAAGAATACTATACTTGATATCTTCTCCAGTTTTAATCCTCCAGCCAGACAAACGGATTATTCTGCTAGGAAAACTAGTAAATCTTAAAGGTGCTTTTCAATCCTCCAAAAAGTACTATAGGACCATATTAACAAGGTACTGGGAAATGGATAATTTTCGTCCCATTACCATTTTACAATTACATAACAAAGATCCTAGGGGGAAAGACTGACTTTAACTGTTTGGTAGCAAGACAAAGCCAGTTCAGAAGAATTACTAGTTTAATTCCCTTCAAAATTGTTTTGAGTCCTTGTTTCTTCTTTCTATTTAATTTTCACAAGGGATGTAAGGACCATGAAATTGGTGAGATTATTTTTCTTCTTTTCCATTTTAGGTTCTCTGGCTGCACTATTTTCCATCAAATAACATAACATCATATTTATGATGTGCATTATCACCCTACTTACTCCAGTTTGTGACTCTTTGTGTTAACTCTCTGAAAGCCACAGATTGGATTTCAGCTTTATAAAGCTGTTTGTGTTTCCTGCTTAGATTGTCTAATTTTATTGCTTGTACTGACCCATGACATGCTTTCCAGTGCTCTGTCCCTGGATAGGAAGCCATCTCATCTTTATTCAGGATAAAGATTCAATTACTGTGAGTTTACACTCTGACATAATGAAAAGCGCCTCAGAGATTCTGTTGGTGATAGCTCTGTGGCATCTCTCTTGAAATTCATATTGAAATTCTATCTTAGAAAGCAGCCTCTTCTTATGTTTCTGCAAAACCTGACCAGTGTAACATAAAATATGATTTCACTGGCCAACCAAGTACAACATAAGCTGAGGACAGAGACTGGAATAGCTTTTTGTTTTTCTGAAGCAATCCTCACCATAATTATGTTGAGTCAGTATATTATGGACAGCGTCTGAATTCCATTTAGTCCAATGATTAATACTTTAAAGAAATGTACGTGTCAACAGTAAATACTTAAAGTATGCCAATAATTTCTGCATTTTTAAAAAATAGATTTTTAGAGCTGGAAGAGACCTTAGAAACAACAAATTCAACCCATTCACTTTTCAGATGAGAAAACTGGAGTCCTGGGAGAGTGAAAAGACTCACGCATTGTCACAAAGGTAAATATGAATCCAATTCTTCTGGACTCTACGTCCAGTGTCTTTACACCATGATGTCTCTGATTATAAATGAAGTAATATGTGATGAACTGGGTCCTCCAGCACCATTTGAATTATGTCAAAAATGAATTAAAACATTTTTCTTTCACTATCACTTTGCATTAATACTCCCTTTCAGATATATGAAAGCCACTCTTTGGATATGAATTGCCAGAGCAATTGTTAAAAGCCAACACATACACCAATTTCACAAGGTTGTTACAAAGTTCAAATGAGATAATGTATGCAAAGTGCTTTGCAAACTCTAATGCATTATGCTGTCAGTTATTATTTTTTAAAGATATTTATGATTAGCAGATATCATCTTAATGTATAAGAATTATATAAAATATGAACAGTTAGCAGTTTCCACTGTGAAAGTCATGTTTACCACTTTAGATGGCTTTTTCCTCCTGCCTTGGAAGAATAAGTAGAGAACTGGAGATAGGAATTCAGTGAGTTATAATTGTTGGCTGAAGACAGTTGGTATTGCCACTAACTGATCCCATTATTCTGGAAAGCAATTTGAGATTTTACTAAGAAAATGAATAAAATATCTATACCTTTTTACTTAAAGAATTCACTGCTAGCCCAATATCCATATTGAAACTCTTTCTTAGAAAGTGGCCTTTTCTTATATTTCTGCAAAGCCTGACCAGTGTACTATAAAATATGACTTTGTTGACCAACCAAATACAACATAAGCTGGGGAGAAAAAGTGGAAAAGCTTCCCTTTCCTGAAGCAATCTTCTCCATAAATGACCTTGACCATAAATATCTTGGTCAAGGAGGTCAAGGACAAAATGAAAGTTTTCATACAGATGAAATTTTTATTAGTAATATTGTTTATATTGGGGCGGCTAGGTGGCACAGTGCAGGGAGCACTGGCCCTGGAGTCAGAAAGATTTGTCTTCCTGAGTTCAAATCTGAACTCAGACACTTACTAGCTCTGAGACCCTGGGAAACTCACCAAACAATTGTTTATATGATAAAATCAATAGATACCCACAAACTGAGAAATGGTTCAACAAATTATGAGACATAAATAAAAAAGAATATTTCTGCATTATAAGAAACAATGAACAATATAAATATAGTGAAGCATGAATGAAGAGATGGAAAGCAGAACCAGAAAAACAATATGTCTAATGGCTATAACTATGTAAAAAGAAAGAACAAGAAAACAAATTAAATTCAAGGATGCAACATTATAATGACCAAGCTCGACACCATAATATAAGAAGGTATCCCCTTCCCTTCCTTGTTGAGACACTAATGAGTATGAAACTCTCAATATAACGTGGGATCGATGAGTTGGTTAGTTTTGCTGAATTGCTGTTTTTACTGTGTTTTATTCTTTGTTATAAGGACTGGCAACCAGGAAATATAGGTGATGTAAAAGCATAAGATTTCAATAAAATTCTAAAAAAAAAAATTAAATAGGTAAAGACTATGGTGCTGAAATTATTCTAAAAAGGAATTTTATTCCACAAAGATAGAAGCTGCTTCAACTTTGGGTAGCAGATAAACCTGGTATTAGTTATTGTATATCTAGGACTGAAATGAGAAAACAGTTAGGAAAATAACCTAAAAAAAACCCTACTCCACAGCCATTTCTGACTAAAATCCTTTGCAGCAAAGACTTTAGAATAAAGCTAGGATCATATGAGGTAGTTTTCTTCCCCACTGATTTTTAGTCTTCTTGTCCACTGAAGTATAGGCATCCTTTAAATTTCTGTCCTGGACCCTCTCTGTCTCTCTCTCTGTCTCTCTCTGTCTCTGTCTCTGTCTCTCTCTCTCTCTGTCTCTCTCTCTCTCTCTCTCTCTCTCTCTCTCTCTCTCTCTCTCTCTCTCTCTCTCCCTCGCTGTCTCTCTCTTTCTGTCTCTCTGTCTCTCTTTGGACAATCTCAGTCATTCTATAGTTCTATTCTAATTTATCTATATATTCCAGTATCTCCATTACTGGCATGACAAGTTCTCTTCTCCCATCTTCATATACCTACTCACTATCTCTCTCTAGGGCAGCTAGGAGGTGCAGTGGATAAAGAAGTCAGGGAGCTCATCTTCATAAATTCAAAACTGGCCTCAGACTCTTATTAGCTGTGTGGCCTTGGGTAAGTCACTTAACTCTGTTTTTCGCCTTAGTTTCCTTATCTCTAAAATGAACTGGAGAAGGAAAAGGCAAATCACTCTAGTATCTTTGCCAAGAAAAACTCAAATGGGGTCATGAAGAGTCAGATACAACTGGAAAAAACGTCATCTCAGCTATGTCCCATCTGTTCCAATCTCAACTCATTCCAAACCAAACCTATAATCCTCTCTGTGAATCTCTCTTAATAACTTTCCTTTCTGTAAACAACACTACCATTTTGAGAGTCATTGTAAGATCTGGAATTTCCCTGGCTGGGAAAGCCTGAACCTCCCCCAACCATGAGGTTAGTTTGATATGAAAGGAAGAGGCTAAGAGGTCCTGGATTGATTATAGGAGTTTGATCAATCACCATAAATACTTACAAACAGGGACAATCTGGTTCAACTACCAAATGATTCAGTGGATTTCCACAAAGGTCCCCAAAAATCCTTGTGGTAATTATAGAAATAAGACAAAGGGAAGAGGAGCCATTGGATAGTTCACTGTGGATTGGTGGATATTTGGGATTTTCTTCTTGGTTAATGTTTTGGCTAATATTTATATTTCAGTTTATACTTAGCATTGAACCCAATTCCCAGACATCTAGGCATTTATCCAGTGCAGTTGGGTCAAAGCCCAAACACTCAAGGTTGGGTACTAGTCATGAATCAGTCAGGTATCAATCACAGTGTCTAAGTTAGGACTCAGAACTAAAGTTACAATTCATTATCTGTTATGATTTTTTTTTTAACAGGTCATCATGTGGCTTTTCACTTCTTACTGTGAATTATGGCTTTTCCCCAATCGGGCCCCACAGTCATTTTTCACTTCTTGCCACTCATCACATCTCCTATACCATGAAGTCCTATTCTGAAGAGAATGAGATGGGAAAAGTTGTTAGACAAAACCAAATGTACACAACAGAAGACATTGCTGGAGGCAACACAATTTCAAGAACAGTGATTATTAAGATGCCAGGAGGAGAGAATACCAAAAGTATAGAAAATAACTTGAAAAACACTAATATTTTTAAAAGGCAAATATGAAGTCATCAACAACTACTGATCTACCTACTTCCTAAAGTTTTATGAGAAAAATCCACAAATACATCAAGGATTGCCCAGGGGTGTTTTGCTTGTTGCTGCTAGGCACATTTCCAAATTTGTGAAATAGTTACTCAGAATGTGCCTGTCTGAAATTGTTGAAAGAAGAGAAAACTTTTGGCATTCTCTTCTGAAAGGACACATAGACTTTGAGGACCTATTCATAGAGAAATCCAGAGAAAAAAAGGAAAACTTTTGGAAAGCAGTAGACATGTAAAAGAGCAGGTACCTCAATATGTCTCTCTTTTTCAGTTTGCTTCCTTAGGAATTTCAGGGAATCTTCCCTTGAGTGAGATCAGTGACCTTTTCTTTTGGCTAATCTGAGATTTGGGAGGGAAGAGCACATTCACTTTGTATGTATTCTGGCACATTCTTATCTGTATTACTCATCTGATTGCTATTTTCTTGGATAAATAGGTTTATTTATGATTGTGATAAATACTATTTTTTGGAAAGGAAACAAATCTGTCAACATAAGCTTGAGGTATTTCTTCCACTTTAAGGGATAATAACCAGGAATTCAGGTTAAACCTAAGAGGGGAAAAGCATTTTCCCTAGAGTAATAATATTTAGGAAGACAAATAGATATAATTATAGCCTGGTACCCTCTCTGACTCCCCTCTAGGTAGGATCAAAGTCTGCTTTAGAGAAATGTAGGCAAGTTTCCCTACATATGTATTCCTACTAACCCAAGACCTATATTCAGACAACTTATGTGGACATACACATATCCTATGTGGGTTATTTTAGACCCCAGACAAGTGTAGTAGCCACATCCAAAACATCTTACAGATTTGAGGACATTTCTGGTATTTAATGGTTATTGTTATGGGTTGGTAGGACCTACATCATTATTTCCAAATCTGTAAATGACCTTACTTGTCAGTCAGTCAATAATCATTTATTAGACACCTACTATACACCAGATACTTTGCCAAGCATGGGGATACAAAGAAAGGCAAGAAGATAGTCCTTGTCCTCAAAGAGCTTAAATCTGATAAGGGAGGTGAGAAGCAAACAAGCATGTAAGAACAAGCTACATACAGGATACACTAGAAATAACAAAAGGAAGGCACTCGAATTAAGGAGGATGGGAAATGGCTTCCCACAAAATGTGAGATTTGACGTGAGATTTGAAGGAAGCCAGGGAATCCAGAAGGTGAGAAAAAAAATATTCCAAGCATGGGGATATAGAGAAAATGTCCAGAGCTGAAAGAGGGAGTGTCTTGTTTACTCTGGGTCAAAGTGTCACTGGATCAAAGATTTTAAAGTATTGTGGTTGTTGGGGTTATGATTTTATCCTCCATTCTCAAAGAGAACCATGACATCAGGGAGATGATGATGTGACTTGTAGTTGATTTTGATTTGAGTCAGGGAGGGCCGTGCAAAGTCTCACTTTCTCCTCCAGAGCCATGTGGGTCCAGTGGCCAGATATCTTACCCAGAGGACTGGAGATGACCCAGGATGTAGTGGAGACCTTGGCCCTTTTAAGCTATGGTCTTTTCAGATTTTCACGTTGAGTAAGGCAATGATCATTCAATGAATAGGATGACTCCCAAACTGTTAACCCTAGGGACTGACAGGGTGGCAGTGCCCTAGATAATATTGCAAAAGTAGAGAACTAGACACAAAAATGGCAAGAAAGGCAAAATAGTCTTAAAACCTATGATATCTTTGGAGACAAATATGAAAAAGGCTATAGGAGCTTAATTCTGCCTACTGAAAAGGCATCAAACCCTTTGTTCTCTGTGTAGACTGACCTGGACTGTGTTGGGGGGAGTCTGGTACTAAGAAAGCAATGGTCACCAGAGGTCAATTGCATTAATCAGCAGAGGTTTGAACTGGCAATAACTATCACACAGCGTAGAGAACGTAAGTCCTGGATGCAGAAAGACCCCAGTTCAAATCTAGCCTCAGACACTCCCTAAACCGTGTGATCATGGAAAAGTTGCTTAACTTCCTCAACTGTAAAATAGGATACTAAGAGTACCTTCCTCCCAGGGTTATTGTGAAGACTAAGTAAGAAAATAATTGTAAAGCACTTAGGACAGTGCATGGCACGTAGAAAGCATTATATAAATGTTAGTGATCATCATCATCATCACCTTTTTCTTCTGGAAAATAGAAAGCTAGAAAAAGTTTTCTTGTCTCCCAATGTCTCCCATCAGCTCCTTCATTCATTCAGACTCTTAGTGAGGAATGATCCAGAACAGTTCTAGCAAGTAACAGGCAAAAAGTCTCTTGAAAATTCTGGTTCATGTGTGTGTGTGTTCATCCTTCATGGCCAAAGAAGACCATGCCATCAAAGAAATTATGACGTGACTTGCACTTGACTTTGTTTTGAGTGAGAGAGGGCTGTGCAGGTCATCAGCCTCACTTCTCCTCCAGAGTCATCTGAATCCAGTGAACAGATATTCATCAGGATGACTGGAGATGACCCAGCATGAAGCAATTGGGTTTAAGTGACTTTGACCAAGTGTCAAGTGTCTGAGGTGAGATTTGAACTCGGGCATCTTGGATAAGGGGATTCCTAAGAAGCAGGCAGGCTTTTGCAAGCCATTTTATATATTAGATCAGATCTGTGTCACACAAATGATTAAAAAAATGCAGAGAATACTAGACTCACAAAGCTTATGTTTGTTGATGATAAATGGTTAAGAGTTGTAGAGTGATTTAAGGTTAGCAGAGCACTGTACATAATCTCATTTAATTCTTGCATCTCTGAAAAGTATCTCTACTTATAGAGATAAGGATTAGGAAGACTGAAGATTGCTCAGGGTCCCACAGCCAGTGTTCAAAGATGGATTCAAAATCAGATCTTGATTCTAAATTCCCTACTCTACTGAGTACTCCACAATTATTTCTCCTTGAAACAGAGAGATGAGAAAGATAGACATAGATTAGATATAGATACAAACATAGACAGTGATGGATTAGATATCTACGTAGAGGGATTAGAAGTCAATATAGAAAGATAAGTATAAATAGATTAGGTATAGTTAGATATAGGAATGATAGATGTACAAAAAAATAATAGCCAGATGGATAGATAGATAGATAGATAGATAGATAGATAGATAGATAGATAGATAGATAGATAGATTTCATCTAGTAAAGTACTGTCCTGAAGACTCTTTTCCAACAAGGTTGAAAGTAATATCAAGTAAATGTCACTGTTATATAAGATTCACTATCAAACTGTTGAACAGAGATAATTTTGTTTATTACCTGTTGACTAAATATCTAAAATAAAAACAAAAATCTCTCATCCGCCCACTCTTTTCCATTTCTGCTACCTCTACTCTTAGACTGGGCCATCATCACCTCTTGCCTGGATTGCCCAGGTGGTACTCAAAGAAAGGTACCATATTTGGTGTTGGAAGGTCTGAATCTTGGTTATACAACTTATCAAATGCGTGACCTTGGTCAAATCTCTTAACATCTCTGTCCCTTAGTTTCCACATCTATAAAGTGAAAAAAGTTAAACTAAATTATTTCTAAGGTCCTTTCCAATTCTACTATGATCCTATTGCAGTACTAGTCTGACCACATCCAATACCTTACTACTCTCACCTATTCTACAAGAGACTACTCCCGTGTAATCTCTCTCCAATGCCAGAATCTTCCTGCAACTTTCCTTGATTCTTCCCTTCCTCTTTGCCCCAAACAAAATTCTCTCAGCACTCATGAGTATGCTTGTATCTCTCATGGATTCTGTAATTCCATATATGTTGTATTTTATTTTATGTGATATATATTTATACATCTTATCAAATATCATTTCTAATCACATTATTCCACTGCTTGGAAATGTTGTTCTTCATTGCCTATCAAATCAATTTTATATTCCTTAATTTGAGTCAACTTTTCTGTTCTTTTCTTCTATTATTCCTCTTAAGATCATCTATGTTCCAATGAAAGCCTTCCTCAAACACATCCTAATCTTTCTTCCTCCTAAGTGCCTTTGCTCACACCATTCTCCAAAGCTAAAATGCCCTTTCCTCTCCTCTATCCCTCAAGGTCCATTTCAAATACCAGATATTTTATAAAGCATTCCTTAATCTTTCTCTTCCACCTTCCCCCAAACAAATATATTCTCTTTCTCAACATTTGTGAGGATGCTTGTATCTCTCATGGATTATATAATTCCACATATTAGTTTATGTATATTATCAGCACATTTCTCTTCTTTCTCAAACTATATGATCTTTGAGGGCAAAGACTGTTGGGGTCATGGGATCTGAACCCCTAAAAGGAAAGGACCATGTCTTTGAAAGCAACTCAATCCCTGAATTTTCCCCTACATTTCAGTAGCCCAGATTACTGGTGACTCAGCCTAAGGCATCTGGCCCACCCTAGCCCACTTTAATTACTTAATTAGTTTACTTGACATTCTTTAATCCCATCTAAGTTACCTCCAGATCATCTCAGGCTATTTACATTCTTTAATCCCATCCAAATTTTCTCAGTCTTTTTTGTATAAAAGTACTAATCTTACCCCCATTAAATTTTGCAGATTCTTAGACTCTAGACTGCTTCTATTGGTGTCACAATAAACTCATTACTTTGACTGGAAGGGTTGGGTGGCCAAATTCTTTAGAGGTAGACCTGCCCTATACCCTTGCATTTCAGGGTTCCTGGCTCCCCAAACCACATCAGGATCAGATCTCTTTTATCTTTTATATGCTCCTCAGAATCTAGCGTTGTGTTAAGTATATAGTAGGTGCTAAATAAATTTGTTCAACAAATGAATGAAGAATAAATGAACACTGTAGTTATAAATTCCTAATCTCTAAAATAAAGTTCAGAGCTTCTAGAAGGTACTACATAAATTAAAACTATCACTACTTGCAAATTTTATTCTTTGACTCAAAAAATCTAATCTGTAGAAATGTATTAAAAAGACACAATTATATCATCAATTTTAGAGCTGGTTGGAAGATTGCAACAGAGTAAGAAAGCATAATGATTTTGGTAAGGACTTTTTTTCCTCATATAATATGAATATATCTCTAATAGAGAAAGATTCATAGTGAGTCAGAACTCAGACTTATAGACTCATAAAAGCTGGAAAGAGGTAGGTCATCGATATGATTCAGAAGCTCAGTCAATGAGGGAACATTTTTATTTGTGGAGAATAATACTGATCTGAAGTTTTAGAATTTAAGATTCAAATAATCAAGCTGTTCTTACTACCTACTGATGATCTAGCCCTTGAGCTACCTCCTCCTTCCTGCTACCTTCACCATTTCCTTCACAAAACCTCATACCAGGTTGTCTTAATTATGCCTGCTGTACAGTCCTGAGCCCCAGGCAAAGATTTAAAGGAAGATTAGCCATTGCTACAGACTCCTAGGACCTAATTCAGTCTTCCTAGAGGATAGAAACAGAGGTATTGAAATGACATTGAAAAAGGGAGAAAAGGAGACAACTGTCAGAAGAATATTGTGTCAGGAACAGTAACTTAGTGATTTTCTACTTCCCAATATTCTTAGAAACCAGCCCTTTGACAGCAGAGAGTATGCTACATAGCTTCTTTCCCCCTATTTCTCTTTATTCCATGTCTCAGAGAAACTGATTGCTTAAAATTGACATGTTATTTATAATGATGCTATAGACTCTGGTGGGAGATGGTACTTAAAATTTCCATTGCAGTAAGTAAGCAGTAAAAATAAAAAGAGACTAGCTAGAACTGTGCCAATCAGGGAACATTGTCATCTAAAATAATAACTGTACTGATTTTGATAAGCATTAATTTTATGGATATGCTAAATAAACATTTATTAAATGAATTCATGCATACATGAATGAATGGATTCAAGGCTTTCCATGCTTGGACCTCAAATGTTTCCTGGTCTAATTATTTATTGTTTTCCAAATAAACTCCATGCTTTCCATTAACTATGCTTTTGCTTACTCCTTTCCTTCTAATTGAAATGCCCTCTGCCCTCTCCCCTGGACACATTTTTGCCTGTCAAAATTCTGTCTATTCTTTAAGTTTCACTTAAAATGCTATCTCCCGTAAGACATGTTCCCTGATCCCTATCTCTCTATGACCTCCTCTGAAAATCCACAGGACCTCATTTGTCCCTCTCTTATGGAACTCATTGAATCCTATTTTGTAATACATAAAACACATATTGTTTCATAAAAGTAGTAGCATTTGAAATATGTCTTTCCGTTATACATATATCTTCTCTTCTACTAAATAGGATTCTTTTTGTAGTAAAAGAATGAAGAAACTAACTGAAAAGACATGTTCATGCCCTGTTCTTTCTTTAGAAAATATGAAAAACTTCTAACAGAACTGGAAGAGAAATCTGGCTAACAGGTGGGCAGAGAATGACCAGGCCCTTGGTGGTCCTTAAAAACTAGCATGCTAGCACTTCAACTCTTTCATGGAATGGGAGAAAGAGGATTTCTTTCTCCTCTACCATGGTGTTTTGTAGCAGAGATACTTGCCTAGAGAGGGTCATAGCTGAGTCACATCTAGCAATGATTAGAGACACAAATTCTGTGGAATATAGACCCAGAGCCAAGTACCAATTGATGCATGAGTGCCAGGGTTTTTTACCAGTGAACAGATTTATATTCGATGATCCAAGAAAAACAGGAAATGATTATTCAAATTGCCAGATGAAATTCATTGAAGGACTTATTTAATAGCATACTGTTTGATTTGCTATGGACCCAACTTTTATTAATGTGAATGAAGCATCTATATCCATGTTAGTCATGTACTTTGCCATATATTGCTGGTATGTATGGTATTTTATGACTGATATTTAAACATGTATTCATACTATTCCTAGTATTCTAATAGCATATGCTATTATAACAAGTCAACACACAACATTTCTGCATGTATCTACACATTTGGTTATGGTATGCAATTCTATTAGGCCTAACCATGTATTTGGAGGTAACCATAATCATCAGCAATGGCAGAACTGAACCCTCTTGGAAGAATGTTAATTTCCAGATTGTTTGAGAAATGTACCATATGGATTTTTACTGAGACTCTTTAGTACATGGTACTGGGAGAGGTACTCAAAAGGAAAATACTTGTGTCTCCCCTATATAACTGCAGAGAAATCCAGAATTTAGGACTTAGGGACTATATAAATGATAGATAGACATGCTGAGAACAAATCTCAAAAAGGAATCACAAATAACAAGATGCTAAAGTATAAAGAGATATAATCATAGATATTAAGGGACAGATGATGTATTAATATGATAACAAGATGTTAACAATGTTCTACCTCTATGAAATTCACGAAGCTCTCTCTGATGGAATTAGAAGGACAATTCACTATTGAGACTGATGGGAGATAGGCTGTATCCTTGATCACCTTTTCAAAGCTAAATTTCTAAGCCCTGCTGTCACTCTTGAGGCAATTATAGACTTGTCCTGGAAATTGAGTTAAGTTTCAGAGAGGAACAGACCCTGAGAATACAAGTGAGAGGCTTAACCAACAGATGTCATAGCCATCAGGAAGTAGTATAAGAACTATACAAGGAAAGAAAGACATTGGGATCCTTCAGTATCAGAGGTATGACTTGCCTTCACTATATATTCTCTATGTGTATACCTTATCATCAGTATACTCTAAGTTTGTGCCTTCCCACTGACATTATATGAATCTGTGGTCAGAAAGTGTGTCCCAGACTTAGGAGGGGATGTTCTATGGCTACTACTATTATTATGCCATTTTGGTAAATTACTTTGCTTTTGTAACCCTTGCATAATGTGTTCCTATAGGCATAGGCCTCCACATTTACTCTCTAGACTAGCTCATTCAACCAAACCTCCCTTGACACTCACTAGCTGTGTGACCTTGGGCAAGTCACTTAACGCCAACTGCCTCATCCTGGGTCATCTCCAGTCATCCTGATGAATATCTGGTCACTGGATTCAGATGGCTCTGGAGGAGAAGTGAGGCTGGTGACCTGCACAGCCCTCACTCACTCAAAAAAATAAAAGTCAAGTGCAAGTCATGTCATCATTTCTCTGATGGCATGGTCTTCTTCAGCAACAAAAGACAAACACACACACGCAACTAGAGAGGCACTAAAACCATTAGACAACACTCAAACACTGCAAACATCCATGTGTAAGCCTGTTTTGCAAAGGATACAATACTTTATCAACAATATAGTTCTTCAGTTTCCACTGATATGTTTTAATTTACCCAATCCCAGCCATTCAAAATGGTGGCACATTAGACATAACCATGTACTTAACAACAAAGGGAAGATAATAATATCACAGATATTAATATGAGGCAAATACAGGAATAATATAACTAATTCTATACATATCAATGTGGATCACATTCCCGTAAATGCACTTACTATGTAGAGATAATAGTGAGTTCATACTTGGAGAAAACTTAAAAAGAAGCACACAAATGAGGAAAATCCATGAGCTTAGGGTCAATAATGCATAGCTCTGAAACCATAAATATGGCTGTGCTCCTTCTGTCTCAAAAACTGTGAACAAAAGCTCCTTAATTAACGTATTTTCTTTGTTAACTAGATATTTCCACAGCTAAACTGACTTAATCCATGAAGTGCTTGACTAAAACATCATGGGTCATGCTATTTCACCTAATCTAGTCGACATACTGAATTACTACTCTGATTCTCTACTTCAAAGCTGTTCCTCCACTGATCTGGGCATATTCCTCAAAAGCAATTGTAGCATACATCACTTCCAACTTAGGTTTAGCTGATGCTTTCAACTGAAGTAAAGCTATGCAATCTAGGAAAAACGTGATTACTTCTATCCAAAAGTTGACAGAAACTTCTCAAACTGTGCTCCTTTGCAGGATTCTTCTTTCTCTAACTAAAAGAACCAATAGGTGATAATACAAAGAAACAGCTTCCTGTTTTCAATGCTGTTCTCAGAAGAAAATCATTATTGGAAGCAAAAATAGTCTCTCTGTACCTTTTTACTTTCGGTAGCAGGTAGAGAGCACTCTAGGCTCTCATTGTGCATTCATTCAACACAGTAGCAAGTGATAATAAAGAAAGAGTTATAGACTCTTTTTAATATAGTTCTGAAATCTGTGCTTTCACCTCTCATAAATTTATGAGTTTGGATTCTGAGTTCTCTTTGCAAATGATTCCCCACCCTAGGTTGTGGCTATTAACTAAATCCTTACCCTGAGGTAGACCCAAAATGATAGAATAAAGGCAGAAGTTCACCTGAACTCTTCCAAATTCCCCTCCAAACAAATTTAATATAATGTTTCAAATCAAATTTCAGAGTGAACGCTTAGAGTGCAGTACAGCTCAGGTCATGCCCTGGCAAAACAGTAACAGGCTTTAGAGTGGGCTGCATCAGAGGCAGCAGCAACTTCGAAAGCTCTCAGCCAAATGACAGTAAGGGCATAAGACAACTGGTGAGAAGGAGATTACAGGGAACATTTTGTTGGCACTGGGTACAGAACCTTGTTGTATTGACTATACACAGTTTCAGGTCACAATCCCAGGGTAAAGAGTAACATTGGTGCTTGCAGCCACAGGGCAGCAAGGATCCTGGTTCCAGGGTAAAGAAAAGTACTTGTCATTGTTCATAAGGAAACGGGGGCACTGGTCTCAGGTCCAAGGCAGAAAGGAGCATTAGCATTTGCAGGGGCAGGAGAGTAGGAGCCTGAGTCACATTTTCCAGGACAAAAGGAGTAATAACAATTGTGACCACAGAACAGGGGTCCTGGGTCACAGATCCGGAGCAGAGAATAGTCGTTAAGGCACTTACAGACCAGAACACAAGCCAAGAGAGCTGTGACCACACCTCTCCTTAGATCATACCACCTTGGAAGAACCAAAAACAGCTTCCAGAACTAGTTCTGAAATGGCAGCATGAATCCTGAAACTGAGTACTGTGCCCCCTCAGCACCAGGGGTACAATCTAACTTTAACATGAATTTAAAAGTTAAGAAATAGACCGAGGGAATGAATAAACAACAAAATAAGAACCTAACCATAAAAAGCTACTAAGGTAACAGAAGATCAAGACACAAACTCAGATGACAACAACAAAGTCATAGCAGGTAAATGCAAAACCTCAAAGAAAAATGACATTGGATGCAACATTCCCCATCCCCCAAAAAAAGAATTCCTAGAAAAACTGAAAAAGGATTTTAAAAATCAAACAAGAGAAGTAAAGGAAAAATTGAGAAAAGAAATGAGAGTGATACAAAAAAATATGAAAAGAGAGTCAACACACAAGGATGGTGGTAATATCTAAATCAGAAAGAGTGAAAACAGAAAGAAAACTATAGACCAATTTATCTACTTATCTAATGAATAGTAATACAAAAAATGTTAATAAAATATAAGTAAGGAGATTGTAGCAATATATCACAAGTATCATATACTATGACCAGGTGGAATTTATGCCAGAAATGCAGGGCTGGTTTAATATTGGAAAAACTTTCAGCATAACTGACCATATCAATAACAAAAGGAATAGAAATCATATGACCATCCCAATTGATGTAGAAAAGACTTTTGAGAAAGTCCAATACCCTTTCCTATTAAAAACACTAGAGAATATTGAAATAAATGGAACTTACCTTAAAATGATACGTAAAACTATCAGCAAGCATTATCTGTAATAAGGATATGCAAGAAGCATTCTCAATAAGATTAGAGGTGAAGCAAGGATGCTCATTATTGCCACTATCATTCAATATTGTACTAGAAATTGTATCTATAGCCATAAGAGAAGAAAAATAAATTTAAAGAATTAGAATAAGCTATGAGGAAATAAATCTATCATCTTTATAGATGATATGATGTTATACTTAGAGAAAACCAGAGAATCAACTAAAAAACCAGTTGACATAATTAACAACTTCGGTAAAGTTGTAGGATACAAAATAAATCCACATAAAGCACCAGCATTTCTATATATTGCCAACAAAGTCCAGCAGCAAAAGATAGAGAAATTCCCTTGAAAACAGCAATGAACAATATAAAATACTTGGGAATCTACCTCCCATGACAAACCCAGAACTATATAAACACAATTACAAAACACTTTCCACACAAAGTCAGCTATAAGCAACTAGGAAAATATTCATAAACAGGCCAAGTCAACAAAATAAAAATGACAATTCTATTTAAATTAATTTACTTATTCAGTGCCACAACAATTAAACTATCAAAAATTATTTTGTAGCCAGAAAAAATAATAAAATTCATCTGGAAGAAAAAAAGGTCAACAATATCAAGGAATTAATGGGAGAAAAATGTGAAGGAGGGTAGATTAGCAATCCCAGATATCAAACTATATTATAAAATGGTAATCATCAAAACAACCTGGTAGTAGCTAAGAGATAAGAGCAGTGGATTAGTGGAACAGATTAGGTACACAATACACAGTAAGAAATGATCATAATAATCTATTATTTTAATAAACCCAAAGATCTAAGCTTTTGGGATGAGAACTCACTATTTGACAAAAACTTCTAGAAAACAGTTTGATAGAAAGCAGGAATAAACCATCTCATACTGGTTTATCTCATATCAAGATAAGATACAAATAGGTATATGACTTAGACATAAAGTGTGATACTGTGGACAAACTAGGAAAGCATGAAATAGTTTACCTGTCAGGTTTATGGATAAGAGATAGAGAGTATCATGAAATGTAAAATGGATAATTTTGATCACATTAAATTAATAAGGTTTAACACATTTTTGTTGTGTTTTCTTTCACAACATGACTTCCTAATATGGAAGTATGTTTTGCATGGCACATGTATAACCTATAACAAATTGCTTACCATCTCAGGTATGGGGAAAGGGAGGGAGGGAGAGAATTTGGAACTCAAAATTTAAAAAGGTCAACCTCAAATTTTCTTTTGACATGTAATTGGGAAAAAATATTTTTTTAAATAAGAAGAGTCAACAGCTTGAAAAAAGAGGCACAAAAAATACTGAAGAAAATAACATTTTCAAAAACAAAAATCCACTGAAAAGAAGATCTCTTTAAAAAGCAGAATTGGACAAATAGAAAAAGAAACACAATATCTCATAGAAGAAAATAATTCCTTAAAAATCAGAATTGGGCAACAGAAACTAATGACTTCATGAGACATCAAGAAACAATAAAATGATATCAGAAGAATGAAAAATAGAGAAAGATATGAAATATCTCATCAGAAAAATAACTGACCTGGAAAAATAGATCAATGAGAGTTCTTATACAGTAAGAATTATTGGACTACCAGAAAGCCTTGATAAAAAAAGAAAGAGCTTAGATATCATATTTCAAGAAATTATCAAGGAAAACTGCCTTAATATCCTGAAACACTCGGGTAAAATAGAAATTGAAAGAATATACTGATCATTTCCTGAAAGACAGCTCAAAATGAAAACTCCTAGAAATATTATAGCCAAATTCCAGGGCTCCAAGGTCAAGGAGATGATATTGAAAACAGCCAAAAAGAAAAAAAAATTCAAACATCATGGTAGGATAATGTAAGATTTAGCAGCTTCTACATTAAAATATCAGAGATCTTGGCATATGATTTTCCAGAGGGCAAAGGACTTAGGTTTATAACCAAGAAAAACCTACCCAGAAATACTGAATATAATCTTTCAAAGCATAATAAATGGATATTCAATGAAATAGAGAACTTTCAAGCATTCCTGATGAAAATACCAGAGTTCAACAGAAAATTTGACTTTCAGATACAAGACTCTAATTATGATTGATCAGAAAAATGCAAATTAAAACACTTCTGAGGTACTACCTTATACCTATCTGATTAGCTAATACGACAGGAAAAGAGAATAATAAATGTTGCAGGCAATGTAGAAAAATTGGGGCACTAATGCATTGTTAATAGAGTTATGAACTGATTTAATCATACTGGAGAGAAATTTGGAACTATACCCAAAAAGCTATAAAACTATGGATACACTTTGACCCAGCAATATCATGACTGGGTTTATATCCCAAAGAAATCAAAGAAAAAGGAAATCTAGAGCAAGACTTCATCAGCATCCTCATCAGCATTACTACTACTACTCACTAAAGGGCCAATTATAATAATAGCCAACATTTGCATAGGACTTTAAGGTCTAGAAAGTGCTTTACAAAATAACATATCTAGAGACTGGAGGATGTTGAGTCAAATTCTGAGCAGTCTGACTGAAAAAAATATCAACCTGATTGTTAGAAGATTGGTTTTGTGGTTATTTTTCCATCCTTAAAGACATCACTAACAACAACTGATATTTATAAGTTGTTTTAAGGTTTGCAAAGTTAATCAGTCTCTGTCAACTTCAGTTTCGTTATCTACAAAATGGAGATAATAATAGCATTTACCTTATAAGGATATTGTGAAGATCAAAGGGAAAAATCTATTTAAAACACATTGCAAAACTTGAAGCACAATACACACACACACACACACACACATACCATATATATATATATATATATATATATATATATATATATATATATATATTAGTTATTATTACTATTGCCATTTTTATTGTTACTGTTAGTATTATGGTATTTGCCCAAGGTATCATAGCTATCCTGTGTCAGAGACAGGGTTTGACTCCAAGTCTTCACAATGCCTAGCCTATTACCCTTATCCATTCTGGTACAGAGGCCTTTCTGATTTAAAGCTCACAGGGTCTAAAACATTAAACGTAATTCTCTGATTTTCAATTATCGCTTTCCATTTTCAATACACAGCTGCTCCTTTGGTTGTTTTATTTCTTTTGTTTTAATTTTTTTCAGTTAACCAAAAAAATCTATCTTCTTTCTCATCTCTTCCTTCAACTGAAAAAAAAAAGCCCTTGTAACAAATATGCATAATCATACAAAATAAATTCCTGCATGGCCCACATCCAAAACTGTCTCATTCAGCATCATGAGTCCATAGCGTTTGGAGTCCACTACCAGTCAGTAGTGTGCTCCATCATCAGTCCTCTGGAATGGCGGCTGGTCATTGCACTGGCTACTTTTCTCACTTCAGGCACATCATATTCCCACAATTCCTTTTTGTATTGTATTCATTGTCACAATAGGTCATTTACAAGGTAGACAAAATTCTAACTTAGGAATAGCAATCAGATTAAATTTTCAGGCTCTTATTAGTGATAATAAAGGAGAATTCCATAGATTGAGATAAAGAACCTGGAATCAGTGGACATCTTTATGCTGTATGTGACTTTGTCTATATTATTTCATCCCCTTGGGACTGTGTCTTCATCTGGAAAACAAGAAAGCAAGTCTAGGTGATGTCTTAAGTTCCTTGCAGATAAAAATATATCTTCCTATGGATATCAAATTCCTTAGGACTATATAAAGACTGCCATAATATGTTTCCAACTTTCCTTTCCAGCTTAATTTACCTTTATAAACCATCATATACTCTTTGCTTCAACCAGACTAAACATTTGTTTATCTTACAATGTATCTTCTGTTTTCATCACCACAGTACGAAGGCTCATATCACTCCCTCTGGCTGATGTGTTCTTCTCCTCCTCTTGTCTGTCTGTTAATGTGACACCTATCCTTCAGTATCCAGCTCAAACATTACTGCTATTATGAAGCCTTTCCACAGCTCCTCATCTGAGTGAATTTTCTCCTTCTTTGACCTCCAATCCTCCTTTGCATCTCTCAGTGCATTATTCAGCTTTGCCTTGCAATTAATTATGTACGTATTTTACTTCTCCAAGATTATAAATCCCTTAAGGTCAAGAACTATATCTTACTCACTTTTGCTTCTTTCACTGTGCCTATTCCTATGGTACCTTCCAGTGAGGAGCCACTTTGAATGATAGCAGTGTATATTTGGAACTGGAAGGAATTTCACAAGCCACATTATTCAACAGTCTCTGTTTTATAGATGTGGTAACTGAGGAAGAAGGCAGAGTAAGTAAGTAGCAGAGGCAGGATCTGAACCCAAGGATGAATGAATGAATAAACTTGACTTTTGAATTAACTGGTTACATCCTTTGTGAAGTATTTCTAGAGGGCATTGAGTACTAGTGTAAGAAATTTGGACTTAGAGGTAACTAGGAGCCCTAGATGATCACTACTACTATTACTACTACTAATAATGATAACTAACATTTATAGAACATTTACTATGTCCTAGACACTTCACAATTATTACCTCATTTCATTCTCCTAACCACCCTGCAGGGTAGGTACTATTATTATCCACACTTTGCAGACTTGCCCAGAGTCACACAGCAAGGAAATTTCTGAGGTCAAATTTGAACTCCAGTCTTCCTGACTCCTAGGTAGCTAGGCAACAGAGTGCATAGAGTGCCAGACCTGGAGTCAGGAAAATCTGAGTTCAAATCCATACAAGCTGTGTGACCCTAAGCAAGTCACTGAACACTGTTTATCTCAGTTTCAGCATCTGTAAAATGAGCTGGAGAAGGAAATGGCAAACTACTCCAGGACCTTTGCCAAGAAAAAAACCACTCTAACTGTTTGTGGTGCTATCTTCTATTTATTTTTGTGGAAGTCTTTTCAATATCTGCCTCTTCCCTTCACCCTATCCCCCAACACACTCACAGGTACATTTTATGTTGCCCTTTGGTAACTAAAATGATCCACAATCAGTAGAGATGTGGACACCATTTCACATTTCATAGGACTGGTAGTTTCTGTCCCTCCATACTTCTGTATGCATTCACATGCATCACCTCTCTCTGGCTTATTCTTATTCAGTAGCATCTCTCTCACTGTCTGGTTTGTGAATTATGTGTCTGCTTTCTGTTTTCTGCCAGTACATTTGCTCCTCACTGATTGGTCATTTTTCATCAGCAGAGATACACAGTCATCACAGTTACTGGTTACTCTCCCATGGTTCCAGATTAAAAGTATATTTATTTTTTGCTACTGCACTTAACCCCTTTTCTACTTCATTCTTCAGCACTTCTGGATTCAAGATGGTCAAACTCAAATTTAAATTATTTTTTTTAGATACCACGAGACAATATGATATAAGGAATAGAAATCTAACCCCACAAGCAAGGAGACTCAGTTAAATGCAACTTCTCGCCCTGTGATGGCTGTGTGACCTTGGGAAAGTCACTTAACTCCTCAGTGCCCTGTGCAATGGTCTAAGACTATACATCATAAAGTCGTTGTTGATTTGCTCACCTTGGTAGACTTCTCTTACTAAGAATTCCTTATACTGATAAAACAAATTGTTGACCCTTCCCCCTTCAAAAGTTCTACTCTAGGTTCTATTCCTTCTGTTTAATACTTCATCATCCAAGTCAATATACCAGAAAAGAAGCTGCTGATTCCATGTTAATGAGGCATATGGAAAAATAAGCAACAACCTGCTTTTCTAGAGACACACTACATTATTTTGATACTGAAAGTCACTTTCGCTCAATTGGCGGGATTATGTCACCTTACACGTGGGTAGGGTAAAAAGTATCATATTATTTTGTAGTAATTTAAGATCATAACTAAAACTTTTAATTTCCCCTATTTTCTTCAAAATTCAGATCTTTCTATATATTCACATCCTGAGATTATTTTCATGCTTTCCCTTCTCTATATAGCATTTAGTAAATCTTGGTGGGCATAACTGAAAAAAATGGAATGTAACAGCTAATATCAAGCATGACCAGATTATTTTTAAGAGGGAGAAAATGAAAATTCAAATACATTGTTTTCTACATGAGGACATGTGGAAAACTATTCCTTTTAGGCAAAGATTTAAAAAAATTAAATTTTTTAATTAAAGCTAGTCTGGTCTTGAGAATAATACCATATTCATCTCAATAAGTGAAAGTCTAAGGGTCTGGTTCAAATCAAATGTCCATAATGATTTTCTAAGGTCTATTAGCTACCTTCACTGACCATAAGGTGTTGGTGCCCATTCATTTTACCCCAAGCATGTGAAGACCTCCTCCAGCAAAATGGCAGACGAGAACAATTTTTTTTTTCCAGTAGCCATGAAAGCTGTTGAAGCAGGTAGTGTGGATTGCTTAGAGCTTGGTCACACACAGAGGACTTCAAAGTCATCCCCCTGCATCCTGTGCCATTGCCAATCATCTTGACTTTTATCTTGCCATTGGACTTTGATGACTCTGGAAGACAGAGTGAGGCTGATAAATATGTGAAAGTCAAGACATCACCCATGATATCACCCATGATGACTGACATAATCAGACCTGTACTTTAGGAAAATTACTTTGTTACCTATTTACGAAGGATGAATCAAGGGTAGAGACATTTGAAGTAAGGAAACCAGTTAGGAGTGTATTACAAAAATCTGGCAAAGAGGTGATAGGGACCTGAACTATAATGTTGGCTATGTGAGTGGAAAGAAGGGGACATGTGCAAGTGATGTCATAGAAGAATCAATGACAAAATGTGGCAATTGATGGTATATGTGAGATAGGGAATACAAAGGGGGCAGAAATAAGCATTCATATCTTGTATGTGCCAGGCACATGCTAAGTACTTTACAAAATGAGAGTGCTCAATGACTAACTGATAGACTTAGCTCTCCTCAGCAGGGCAAGAATCTAAGACAGCTCCAAAAGGTTCATCATAGAAAATGCTCTCCACATCCAGAAAAAGAACCATGGGGTCTGAATGCAGATTGAAACATGCTATTTGCTCTCCTTTTCTTTTGTTGTTTTGTTTCTTCTTTCCATAACTTCTCCCATTCATTCAAATTCTTCTTCACAACATGACTAATATGAAAATATGCTTAATAAGCCTTTGGGAATGAGGAGAGAAAGAAGGTGGAGAAAATTTAAAACTCAGAAGCTTATGGACATGAATGTTGAAAACTAAAAATAAATTAATTAATTACTAAAGAAAGAAAACCTAAAAAAATGAAAAAAGAAATTAACACATTAAAAAATCTCCCATGACAGGCTGACATCAGGTTAGAAAGGGAGAGGAGAAGATGGAATAAGAGATAGCTAGGAGATAAGGGTAGGTGTGATTGTGTTGAAAATACGTACATGATTTCTACCAAAGCAAAAGGGGATTTGGCTCATCTTCCCATCCTCTAATTATGTCATCACATACTCTTTGGGGTCAGGCCATGGGCTACATTTTGAAAACCACCAGTAAAAGGAATTAAATTATTAGCATACATTTTCAAAAGAATTGTCTTTTAATTCCCTTGAATTAATGGATGAATTAAAGAAAAACATTTACTAAGTATTTACTATATGCAAAGCACTGTAATAAGTGGTAGGGATACAAATAAAAAGGACAGTTCCTGTGAACCAGAAACTCATATCCTAAAGGAGGGAGGGGGAATCAGCACATATAGGAGATTTCAGCTGCCAGTCAAAAGGAGAGACCCAGCTGTCCACAGAGTACAATGGCAAAGCAAATGATAGTGCATCTTCTTAGGTGTCATTTGCATTGTTACTGTTTCTGATGCTGAACCATATGAGAGTGCTAAGGATTTAGGAATTAGGAACTTTCACAAGTCTTCAGTAGCTGTACAGTAGCTTCAATAGTAATACTTGGACAATAACTGTTGGGCAAGGGTGGAATCAGGCTGGTGCCTCTACAGATTTCTATTATCCATGGGGCTCTTGGTCTTATCAGTTCATCAGTAGCAGTTGGTCAGTAGTTGGTATTGGTACTGATGGAGATGGCAATCTCCTTCTCCACAAAGACTAGATCACTAGATGATAGCTATTGAGCCAGGATAAAAACAGGAACAGTATTTTGGGGGACACTGCCACTCCTGGCACTCTGGGGCAAAGGGTTCTAGGATATTTCTAAATGAGTATGAAACAAAAAAAACCTCTTCAACGCCTTCGTCATAACCATCTGTAGATGATTAACTTCTTTCATGAAAAGATTAAGTATAGACTTTTCTCTGACAAAGACTCAGTGCAGGTTAAGGGGGCTTTTTTCCAGCAGTTTATCAAATGAACTTCTATCTAGGTGTCCTCCTGTAGGAAGCAACTTTGTAGTGTCCACTCAACCATTTGATACATAAGCCCACTTGTATGCAAGGTGCCCATGCTACATAATTTTGTCTCAGAATTAGGATCTAATTAAATGAACACAGAGTAGATTTTTTTTCCCTTCTGTGATCATAATGGTGAATGGTGAGGATGCTGCCAACTGAATCGGGCACAGAAAAGAGAAGACCCAGGGGGTCAGCATTGCTTTGTGTATTCTCAAGTAAACATTGATTGCATTTCTCTAAGACTTTGCCACAAAGTAGAAAGTAATTATTAATATGCTGGCAGATTTTCTTTCTGCTTGAATCAACAAACAGCTTATAAATCCCAGAAGGCATCATGGTTCATGTCAGAAAAAAACAAAAAAAATATGGAAAGAGGAGTAGCAATGTCTTATTTTAACCTTAGGGACAAGGAACAAAAACCCAGTTAGGGCTTATTGAGAAACAATTGCCTCTGCTTCTGTGAAAATCTTCTTTTTCAAAGCAGTTTTATATTTTGTGGATGTATTTCATTAGAGCGCAAAGGAACTGCTTCTGTGGGAAAGTATGTGACTAATGTAGTGACTATCAAATAAGATTCTTGAGAACACTAGGTAAACTCTCCAGAAGTTGGAAAAACAAATAAATCTAGTCAGTTATGAGGGGAAACACTGAAAGCCCAAGGAAAATACTGAAAGAATATGAAAATTAATGAATGTAAGAAATCCAATTTGTATAACAAAGGCATGTCAATTCAGAGAGAAAATCAGAAGTGATGCTTCTTTGTGATGGTTCCCATGCTTTGCCTATAGTAAGCACTTCATAATGCATTTTCATTCACTCATCTGAGTCTGAAATTTTCTGTAGTGTCCTTATCAAATTTAGCATAGCATAATCTTACACACTGCTGCTCAAGATTCTGAAGATGCCAAAGAATGAAAAATAGGAACTTGAGAAGCAAATGATTAACCTGTGAGGCCAACCATGAGATCTTGTGATTCTACAACATATAGTGCATATAAAACAAGGGTTTTCTGATGTTTGCCAAAAATGACTGAGGTGTAATGGATTAATGAGGCTCTGGGGAAAGTAGGAAATGTATAGGGGAAGACATTTCTCGGTCCTCATGTTTCTGTATCCTTCACCCTTGAAGAGACTTCTTGCCACAAGTGTCAAAAGCCTGAGGCAGGAAAGAGATGCCCATCTGAACTCCATTTTGGGCTTTCCGTCTGAACTGCTTAAATGAAGGAGCATCTACCAGGCAGCATTGCCACTGCAGCCAGGTGAGGGAGAGTGAAATGTGAAACTGAGATCCCTCTTGTAGACCAGGGAGATCTTCATGGAACCTAGAAATACTACCGCCCAGAAGAAGATAGAAAAACACAGAATGGAAATGAATCACCTGGAAGGGGACTCTAGACTAGAAAGATGAGTGTGCTATGTACCACATGGACTCAGTTCTGGTTCCTACTGCAATCCTGTGTTTCCTCAGAGCAGGTGCCAAGGAACTCTCAGCAGGCTCGCAAATGTGCTGAACCCCTTTTCCTTATTCTTTCTCTCCTTCTACTGGTTGGGGAAGATAAGAAAGAAAGAAGGTTTGACCACAGCAATGCTAACTCTGCATCTCATTTTTATCTAATAGTTTTTATTTGGTTTTGCTATACTACTGGGCTTTTGTTTGTTTTAGATACCTCTATAGATCACTAAGGCCATAGAGAAAAAAAATGAAATAAATCTTTGAATCCCATGAATAGGAATTTATTGAAATGCTTGTTAAACTATTCTATTCATTTCATAGTGCCTAGTTTATGGTTTCTATTACCTTTTCTTATTGTATATATTAGAGTATTTTTGCTTTTCTGAATTTTGTAACTGCAAATGCTAGCCTTCATCCTGGGAAAAGTAAATAAATTGATTTTGCTTGCTAGAACTTATATATACAAAATAGATGCAAGCTTATACAAATTTCTACATATTAATATTAATTAAAATCTCTCCTTGTTAAAATTTTTGTTCACTGGAAGTTGATTTTATCTTTCCTATATAATCTGAATTAGCATTCATACATAAAATCCCAAGAGGGAAAAAGCTATAAAAAATCCCATAAAGTATTTCATCCTCATTCTGAAAAATACCATTCTTGACACACTGACCAAGTCATTTAAGAACCAAAACTCCCTGGGAAGATTCATGGTCAAATCAGTTAGTTATATCCTACAAGTGCTAATTGTTTCTTGCTTTCTTTTGTTTTTATCCTTGAAACAAGCTTACAATGCCTCTTCTTCTTTCTCCAATTATAGCTTCATATATATGGGTCCATCTGGGCTCAAACATCTCCATAGCAACTGGCATCATAGATAAGATTTCCCTTGTTAGCTAACCTTGAGTCAATTGTAAAACATTCCAATTTCATACTACAAATTCCTTAAACAAAATAACATGCTAAAAGATACTAAAGCATAGATCTGAAACTAAAAGTACTAAAAAAAAATACCTTGTCCTCTATCAATCACCTTCCTGGAATGTCTGAAAAGAAGGGATAACCTCTAATACAGGTCGAAAATAGATCTTTTCCTGGAAAATATGTAAACTGGAAAACTATCTTTAGACCTGTCCCACCACCATAGTAAACTATAATACCTCAAACTGGACATAGATTCATAGCTCAACATCATCCATTCCTATCTCTAGTCAGTTGCAAAGAATACCCTAATAAATATTTTTTGGATATGTAAGTATAGCATATGGGTTTTATTTTCCCCTTTTTGGTGCAAATCCTAGGTTACCGCACATAATGTCTAATTCGAAGAAGCACTTGACAGCAAAATGAAGGTATTGAAATAAGCAGAAGAATCTCATCAAATGTCCTTATTTTTAAACTCCTTAAACACAGAGGACCCTCTTTCCAGTTGTTGCAGGGATTATCTCCAGTTTAGGGGCACAAACTAGTTTCCAAATTGGGGAAATGGATTGTTACAGAAGAAATGATGAGGAATGACTACTTTGGTAAATTTTTAGCATATTCCAGGTCATACCCTCAGATCTCTTTAGCTCCTGGGGTCAATTGCAGATGCCAGATCTAGATAGCAAAGGCCCACAGAGCAGTACAAGTAGACAGAGATTCTTCTTGTGAGATGGGAAGGAGACTGTTTACCTGGGAAAAGCACCCATGTCTACACTGACTACTTTTTGATGTAATTGATATAGCCACTGGGTCGACAGGAGAACATAGCAGTGAACACCTGATGGCAAATTCTGTACTATAACCCCCAAGTAATTGGCCATAGAAAATAGGGAAAGGAGGCAGATATGAATAGCTACAGCTTTAGTAACCCCAACATGAATGTACGTAGCATGTTCCACATCTATCCAGATGGCTGCTATATCAACATATTCAGCTCTAATTCCTCTCCTGAGCTCCAGTTCCACATTACCTACTGGACATTTAAAATTAAATGTATCATGGCCACCTTAAACTACTTATCCAAAACAGAATTTATTCTCTTTTTTCCTCAAACCCACCCATTTCCTTGACTTTCCTATTTTATTCAAAATACCACCAGCCTTCTAGTCATCCAAGATCAAAACCCCAGAGTCAACCAACTCTTTACTCTCAGGTACCCCACATACCCATTCAATGGTCTTTTCTTCTGATGCTACCTCTACAACGTCTTTCACCTTTATCTACTTCTCTCTACTCAGATGACCACAATACTAGTTTAGGTCTCCATTTCCTCTTCTAATTGGTCTCCCTGTCTCAAATCTCTTCCCTATCCATTCTATCCTCACATGATTCCCTAACATCTCTATGATGGAAAACAAGCTCTCTTTTGTTTGGTATATGAATCTCTTCAAAATATGATTCCAATATTCCTTTTCAGGCTTATTGCCCTTTGCTTACCATCATAATTCTCTAGTGCAGTTACATTTGCTTTCTTTCTGTTACTCAATCTCAATACCTGTCCTGTGCCTGGAGAAGAATTTAATTCTCTCATTTTTGGAGCTTCTACTCTAGGGCCCAATCTGGTTGATTGATGACTCTCAACTAGCCTATTTAGCCAACCATATGTAGAGGCAGATCCTAGAAGCCAGAGTGTGTATAGGGTATACATCCTATCCATATGCAAATATCCATTCAGGCCATCTCCAGGCCACCTGCCTTCCAATAATGACCTACACCTCACCAACTGGACCAGCACCCTCCAAAAGTACCAGGACAAAATTCTTTTCCCTAGTAATTTCTCCCCTATATGTGTTGTCTTCGGTTAAAATATAAGCTCCTTGATGGGAGAGAATGTCTCTTTTTTAACCTTTGTATCCTCAAGATATAGCAGAATGTTTGGTCCATTGCAAATACTTAGTGAATTTTAATGCATTCATTTATTCATATATGTATTTGTTCAGCTCCTATTTCCATAAGCTATGTCCCCTACATCTGGGATGCCCTGTCTCATCATCTCTATCTCAAAGATTGACCTAGTTTCCCTCAAAACTCAAATAAAAAGCCATCTTTTAGAATCAGTCAATAAACATTTATTATGCACCAGGCATAAGTCCTGTGGATACAAAGATAGCAAAAGACAGTCCTTGCCCTTGAGGAATTTATAATCTAATTGAAGAATCAATATGCAAACAAATAAGATCTATACAGCATAAGCAGAAAATAATCAACAGAGAGCAAGTATTAGAATTAAGAGAGGAAAAGCTTCCTGTAGAAGGTAAGATCTTGGGTGGCAAACACTAGGGAAGTCAGGAGGCAGATTTAAGGAGAGAGAACATTCCAGGCATGAGGGGGACAGCTAATGAAAATCTTAGAGAGAAGATAGTATTAGGAAGAAGAGGGTGAAAAGTTAGGTAGGAAGAGGACTGAGAAAAGGACAATGGATTTGGAAATTGAGAGGTCATCAGTAACACTACAGAGAGAAATTTCAGTTTAAAGATGAAGTTGGAAGTTAGACTGTAAAGAGTTAAGAAGAGAGGAAGAGGAGGAGTTTAAAAATAATAAGTGGTAGAGTGATGCAATAATAGCCAGATGGATGAATCAAGTGAGGGCTTTTTGAGGATAGGAGAGACATGGACACATTTGTAGAAAATAGGGAAGCTGCCAGTAAACAGAGAGAGAGAGATTGGAGATAACTGAGAGTAGGGAATATAGAGGGGGCAATCTATTGAAGAATGTGGAATGAAACAGGATTATTTATTCACGTAGAGGGGATAGCCTTGGCAGGAATGGCCACCTCTTCCTGTGAGACAGGGGTGAAGGAAAAAGGCATCTGAGTGACATTAAGATGAAGAGGAAGTTCACCTGGAATGGTCTCAATTGGTTTTTTTTGGTAAAATGAGGCAAGATTCTGAGCTGAGAGGGTGGGATGGGGGAGAGTAGTCATGGGAGGTTTGAAAGGGATGAAAAAGGTCTCAAAGAATTCCTGTGCTTAGTGAGTTAAATGGGGAGGTGTAAAAGGATTGCAAAACAGTGGTGAGGGTTCAGTTAAGGTTATGTAACATAAATTTGTAGGGGACTCAGTCAGGACAGCTGCACAGTTTTGTTCATTTTCATTCAGCAGCATATGTGTAGAAGTGTGAGTGGTGGGAATGATCCAAGGCTGAAGTTTGGCAGGAAACAACTAGAATTATGATAAAAGGTCAAGGGACTCAAGAAGAGGACAGTGTAGAGTTTAACTAGTTCACCAAAGGGTCAAAATGGGGAAAGGAAGAGGGTGTAGCTAGTACAGGGAGATGGTCTCAAAGAAAACTGAGTGTTTGAGGTCACAGTGTGGACAAAGAACATAGTTTGAATTTACAAAGCAGAGACAGGCAGAATGCTAATAGACAGTAATCAGATAAGGAATTTTCAGCATTATTAAAATGGAAGTAGTCATTTGTATGTGATGGGAAGATCAAGGGTATCACCATTTTTGTGTGTGACTGAGTTGAGCTGGGGACTATGTCATGGAAAATGATTAAGTTGAGGAATTATAAAGTTAAGGTTTTTAAGTAAATATCAGTATGTATGTTAAAGGCCTTTAGAATGAAGGCAAGAGTTCAGAGAAGAGAGAAACTATAAGCCATTAAAGAAAGAAGATGTTTGTAAACAACAGCTACCAGGATTTGTTGGGTGGCAGATACAGATTTCAAGCCTCAAATTAGGAGAAGTTGCTAAGAGATGAAGATGGGGGAGAACCTGGTAGTGATCATGGAGACCAGAGAGTATTCCAATTCCCCCACCTTGATCAGTTATGGAGAATGAGTGAAAGTATAGCTAGTGCTGAAAATGGCAACCAGAGAGGCTATGTTCTTTAGAAGGTACCCAAGGAGTAGGAAAGGAAAAAAATTTAAGTTGAAAGTAAGTTTGTTATATAATGAGTAATTATTCTAGAAAGACTATTATGAGATCTTTTCTGATAACCCAGATACTATTACCTACCCCTATAAAAATTATCTTGTATGTATTTTGTATTTTTACATGCTTGTATATGTGTATATTATCTCCTCTGATTGAATTTAAGCTCCTTGAGGGCAAAACCTGATTCATTTTTATTTTTGCATCCCATAATTCTGTTCCTGGTCCATAACAGACACTAAATAAAAGCTTATTGTTTGACTGAACATATATACATATACAAACACATACATTTACTATCACAAAAAATGAAACTGGTCATATTTAATGCAAAAAATTAACTTGAAAGTTAATTCTGAATCAACTACATACAGTCAGACCATGAATTGTTAGAGGAAAAATCAAAATTAGAACTAAAATTGGAAAAAAGAACAAAAATGAGACAAAGATATGATACCAAATTACAGCAACTCCAATGGGTGGTGTTCATTTATATACTTATATATGTCCTTTCTGTCTCTCCCATTATGATAAAAGTTTCTTACAAATATGGATTGTTTCATTTTTTATATTTGAATCCCCAGTGCTTACTCAGTTTCTGGCACATAGCATGTACTAAATATATATATATATGTAAGCATTAAAATATGGCCTCATAAAATAGCAAAAAAGTGGAAGGTAAAATGAACTTTTTAAAAGCCTAGGAAGAGATCCACTAAGAAAAAACACCCTAAAGTGATTTAAGGATAAATTTCAAAAGGCAACAAACTGATGGAAATTGAAAGACATGAAACATTTTCTGTCACAAACACAGTGATCTCTATCATTACCTCTTTCTTTGTTATGTCGCTTTTGGGGAACTAAGACTTTAACAAGTACATGACAGACACCTATATAGGAAGCATTAAATCCTAGAATTATGGGTTCTAAGAGTTGGCAGGGACCTCAAAGGTCATCTAATTCAACTGATCAAAAATCCACAGTTGTATAATACAACATCTCCCCAGGTGATGGATTACTCCTAGGCTTTAAGACTTCCAGTTTTGAGGATAATCACTACCATCACCACTATCCCCACCACCATCACCATCACCATCACCATCATCAACATCAACGTTGACATGTAGTACAGATAACACTTTAAGGTTGAAAACTCCTTTGTTTCCATTATATCATTTATTCCACACCTGTTCCTCTTTGGAACACTCATTGTTTTGACATTTTTCCTTTTAGTTAGCCAAAATCTGCCTCCGCTTACAGTGTGCCCCAAAAGATATAGCACAGTTTTAAACACCAATCACTTACAAATGAGCTTGCTTTTGGACTGTGCTGTATCTCTTCCCCATTGCTCCTCGTTCTTCTATGCAGAAAAAGACTTAATCCCTCTTTCATATGAGGATTATTCAAATAGGGAATAGTTGAATATAGACATTCAATGTCATTTACTATCTATCTACTGAAGCTTCTTTACTACGGCATCTCTCCTAGCCTGCTTTTTGAATAGCTTTTACAAAATTGCTTAGGAGGGACCTAAGGAGCATTTTCTCCTCTTGGTAGCAGAGATGGCATATTTCTTGCACCCTCCTAAGTTCAAGGAGGAGAAAACGTCTCATTTAAAACAAAATTAATGCTTTAGTCATCCTCTAAACATATAGCTTATTAAAGAGCCCATTCATGTCCTGGATGTGAATTAAAGTGGGTAGAGGAGGGTAAGTCAACATTAGAATTTTTATGTATTTAATTTGTGATTCTATTTGCATAAGGTTTTTCAATTATGCACATAGCCTGAAGTTATTAGCATCCAAATATTTCTAAACGTAGAGCTATAATAACAAGAGGTTTATAGCACAGGAAATGGAGTAATCAGGTTGGTTTTTCTTTACCAAGAACTGCTAAGTAGTCATTGGATTTCTAATGAGCTTCTCACCCCATGTGTTAGTGTTGTCACTTGGAAGCCTAGAATAGATAAGAGTTTAAAGTATGGAACTTACACTGACCTGGAATGAATATGTTTTTTACAAATGTTCAGTTTATGTAATTGGCCTATTGAGAAGTAAATATATCACCATGGAGTGATACACCATTATTCGGCTTTTGCAGAAAGAGAGGTTTTTCCATCCTCTCACTTTTCTACCTTCTCTACCTTCATTTAGGCCATTTGAATTCTAACTCTGGTTCTTTTGCTCATAGTATTTGAAAATATACATTATTTAATTTCTTTGAGTCTTAGTTTTATCATCTTTAAAATGGGGAATAACACCTGCTCTGCCTGCCTCGTAAGTTTATAGTCAGAATCAAATGTTTTTGTTCCCTCTTCCTCTCCTCCCAAAAATTAAAAACATTTTGCCACTAAAATTTATTTGCATGTTGCTGGGATGGGGATTAAAACAGCATAATAAATGCCTTTCCACAGCAAAATTCCTGTGGATAATCAACATTTCAAACCATTTAAATATAATTAAACTTTTAAATGTACCTGAAACTGTTGTCAGTTGAGTGATGATGACTTGATCATGTCCCTGTGGCCTAAACAACTAGACTTCATATGTGAGTATTGTTAGCAGAGAGGTTATCACACATACTTTTTTATTCATTATCCTTTTTAAAATTTATATTTATTTATTAACATTCTTTTTTATTTTTAATTTCAAATTCTCTCCTTTCCTCCAGCTTCTTCCCCACTGGTTGAGAAGGTAAGCTATGTTACTCATCATATATGTGAAGTGAAAGAAAACATATTTCCATAATGGCCATGTTGAAGGAAAAAAAGAAAAATAGAGTGGAAAAAAATATGCTTCAATCTGCACTGAAAGTTTTTTAGTTCTTTCTCTGGAGGTGGAAAGCATTTTTCATCATGGGTCCTTTGGAATTGTCGGGGACCATTGCATTGATCAGAGTAGTCAAGTCTTTTATAGTTGAACATCATTACAATATTGCTTTTACTGTGTACATTGTAATCCTGGTTCTGCTCACTTCACTTTGTATCAGTTCACAAAAGTTTTCCCAGGCTTTTCCAAAACTATCCTTCTTCATCATTTCTTATAGCAAAATAGTAATCCCAATCACATACCACAACTTGTTCAGCCATTCCTCATTATCCTTTTTTAAAATGATAATTTTAAAAATTATTCTTTTATTAAGAATTCTTTATTAAAACAGCTGAACACAAATGGAACTGACCGGCATTAGAGGACCCAGGTTTGAATCCTATCTCAGATGGTAATCATAGTCATACAACAATGGAATGGACTAGATAGTCTTTGAGGTTCTTCCCAGTTTTGTATCTATGACACTGATCTCTGATCCTATGAACAAATTTGATATGATGAGAAACAGTGGAAAGAATATTGGAGCTGGAGTCAGAAAAAAAAAGATCAAATTGTGGTTCAGACAAGTTTGAGTTGTCTGGCCATAGATAAGTTCCATAATGTCTGTGTTCTCCTCTGTAAAGTGGTATTAGTTACCTCACAAGAGTTGTTGTGAAGAAAATGCTCATGAGGGTGAAGGATTAAATGACAGAATAGTCAAGGGAATGAGACAGCAGTGGGACTCGTAAGGAGGCAAAGCGCTCCAACAAGGGATTTGGGAGCTGGCTTTCTCCCCAGACACACACATACAACACAAACACACACAACACAAACACACACACCCCTCTAATCTTGTGCTATTTGAAATATTCATGTCTCACACACACCTCTCCTCTCAAGGCTCTCAGGGCAGACCACAATGACAGCGGAGAATTCCTATTCTTAGGGAAGTGCTTCATCCTCCCTAGGACAGTAAAGCTTCTATGGGAAACTGGAATACCTGAAATCTCCTCTAGGCCCCTCCCATGCAGGTCAACACACTTTCAACCTGCCGTCCGATTCTAGGGGGTTTGGCAAAGTCAGAGATACAGAGGAGAGCATGACTTCGGGAGAAAACAGAAGTCCCCAGAATGTGGGGATTCCCTTCTCCACTGTCCAACCATGGTTGAGGGAGATGAGCCTTTTCCCGGCTGCCCCCAGCCTGTCCCTAAGTTACCCTCCCCAAGCAGCCCCTAACAGACCACCTCTGTCAGCATCACAGGGATGGAATCAGTGTCAAAGAAGAGTGCTGGCTGGGCCAGAACAGGCCATGAGTTTTCCTTGGAGGCTTGACCAAAGCTTGGAGCCCCAGTAGCCTTGCTAGCCTAACTCTCTGCCTGGTAAAGATCAGGTTCCGTTCCCCAGACCCTACCACCAGTCTTCATCACATCTCCAGGCCCCTTTCCTGCTTTCTTCCTCAGATAATCGTAATCACTTGTCACCTGCTCCTGTAAATCTCCCACCCAGAAGCAAAATTTATTTTGACAATAGCCCACTCTGAGCCAAAGCCTCATTAGCATGCCCTGGTAATCTACATTGCTAGAGTTCCCCTACACTAATGAAACTCATAGGTGCAGACAAAAATATAGAGTAACAAGCTGGGCAATGCTACTGAGTACCCTCAGATCATACAGCAAGATAAAGAGGGATAACAAGATACAATAAATATTTCCAATTCTCTAAAACACAATCACCTGACTCCCTTTACTCTCCTGGAGAGGGACAGCTTAACATAATGTCCTAACCTAGCTTCAGGAAGTACTATCCTGCTAACCTCCCTTTTAGAAGAGTATGCTGCCATCACTGTCCTCCATGTGAAGGGGCTGACTAAACTCTGACTAAACATATGACACTTTGAGCTTCTGAAAAGAAAAAAAGCACTCTTTAATATGTATTTAGTTCAGTGCCTGGCACATAGTAGGTGCTTAATAAATGTTGACTACTTTTATTTCGTTACCATTAATGTAATCACCCACAGTAAGTTGGTTTTATGTAACATGGACAAGAGAGCTGATCTTTGATCCCTTGGAATTATGAAATACTTGCTGGTAGAGCTCTTGCTTGATGTTCAGCAATTCAGTCCATAGGTTTTCCTATTCATTGTTTTTCCTTTTGGAATCCAAGAATCATTTTGGCTCCCTCTAGTGTCTATACTAAATAAAATATTGTCAGTATTTACAGAAATACCTTTCTGATTCTGCTGGGAATCTGGTAAAGTGGAAAGAAAGATGTATTTGAACTAAGAGGATTTAAAATCCTGATTTTAATGCTTATTAGTTACATGAACCTAGGCAAATCACTTCACCTCTTGTCCTCCGTTTCTTCATCTGTAAAATGAGGTTAGAATAGGGACTTTCTCAGTCCAAATATTGATTCTATGACCTTACAACTGGAATTACCATAAACCTAATAGAAGAAATCCTCTGAAGCTTTGAATGGATTAGGGAAAATTCATTTCTACTTTTTGCTCCCCTATAAAAAGTAAACTTTAAAGCTGAGAGTGACTCTTTCAAAAACTTTGAAACTCTACCTCTGCCCAAATTCCCATGCCAAAAACAAATCCCATATCCAGAATCACAGTCAGAGCTGAAAGGGATCTCTGAAGTCAAACAGTTCAGACTGTATCTAAACAGAAATCTACAACGAGTAGTAATATGGTCTTTACTTGAAGCCCTCTGGGGGGAGGAGCCCATTTCCTCCAGAGCTAGTCCATCCCACTTTTGGAAAGGGGTAGTTCAGCGGCACAATGGATAGAACACTGGACCTTAAATCAGGAAAGAGTCATTTCAAAGATAGACTCAGAAACCCACCTGTGGGACCCTGAATAAATCATTTAACCTCTGTTTGCCTCAGTTTCTCCACTTGAAAATGAAGATAATTATAAAACCTACCTCCTACAGCTGTTGTGAGAAACAAAGGAGATGATGGTTGTAAAATGCTTAGCACACTAGTAGGTGCTACATAAAAATATCAGTTATTATTAGTATTATTACCGTTGTTACTGTTACTATTCTATTAGAGGTGTGGTGGTAAATGTTTAATAACAAGCCCTCCCCCCAAAATGTACCCATAATACACTTTTAAATTTTATCTGTGTTAACATTTTACATATCATTTCTTAAGTTCAATCAATAAAATAATAAATCAAGTCCAGACACATAGCCTTTGCAGATTTCAAAAGTATAAGTATTCACACTAAAAAGTTAACAATCTGCTCTCTGAGAGTAGATAAGGGCTAGATACAGTATGCCTCTGAATGTTTCTTTACAATTAAACAAAATCCATTCCCACTGTATCTTTCACTTCTATTCATTCCCTGTTTCTAGTCTTGCCATCTGGGACCAAACAGAACATGTCTAGCCATCACCACTCCCATACACAAAACAACCAATCAAATAATTAAAGAAAGATAAGCCTTTTCTTCTCCAGATCCTTGAGGGTGTGTCTGAGCCTTCTCTAGAAAATAGATAGGAGATTCTAATGTCCTACTTTGTCAGAGATCAGGATAGCAGAGTGGGGTTAGCTGCCTCTCCACTCCCTAACAATGATCTAGTGCTATGTCTTAGTGACACTGAAACCCTAGAAGATGCCAGGTATTCTTGGGCTTCTTATTTACAAAAGTCTCACTTGATAGCCCTGTATCAAAGGAATTTGGATATCTGGTTAGAAGGGAGCAACCCAGAACTACTAATGGTGACTCATGGAAGAGCTGGGAGTTAGGTAAAGAAGACTATTACTGTGATTCTTGGACATTTTCTTGAAAATGAAAGAAATTTGTCAACTACTCCATTCTTCACCCCTCCACACAGACATCCATATAATGTATTCTATATGTTCCTCTTTCCCAAAAAAGAGTAAAAAGGGTTATGTGAGAGGTTGAAAAGATGATCCATTTGGTTGCCTGTGATTCTCCTTGAGCAGTAAAGTGCATAGAAAATGAATCAATTTCTTTTTCATTTTTCTTCACTGTATTTTGATGTAAATCTTAACAAGCATGTATTAAGCATGTGCTATATGTTAGACACCATTCGAGGCACTGAGGGTATAAACTTTACCCCCTCCCCCAAAAGGGAAAAGTACCTTTCCTCAAAAAATTACATTCTTGTGGAGGCTGTATTTGTGTATATTATGTGTATGCAAGTGTATATCAATATATACATGTAAAATATAGTTTTGTATATATGTACTATACATATATATGTACATGTGTGTATATATATTCACATACCTATATGTGTGTGTATGTGTGCATGATTAAGTAAGATGCCAATTCCTCTATGTGTCTGCTTTTTTCCAGTTTTCTTTTTCTTTCCTAGTGCCTCTCTAAGTTACCCAGTCATGTCCATGTCCTCTCTGGAAGCTGTAAATTCTCACTGCATCTGCCCCTTACAGAGATATTGAGTAATCATTCTCTCCATCAGTATGGAGAGTCTTAAGCAAATGTTAGAGGCTTGAACTCTGGGTTGTATTCATATCCAGAATAAACATAAGCTAGAGATGGAAGGCACTAGAAATTGAGGGATCAGTAAGTTATTTTTCATGAGTCATGCATATGAGTCATGCATCCTTGAGGACTGCATATGCTCCAAGTCTTACTCTAGTGCTTCCTCGTGTTTGTAGAAGTGATGATATTTCATTCACAGCAACTACCTATCAGCTAAGGCCATTAGGAGTTGTGTTCTGCACTGATGGAGGAATGACTGCCAAAGATGAAATCATGCATCCCTGAAGAACTGAAGTACTGTAGCAACAAAAAAATTCTCAGCAGGTGAAGTTCTTAAACAGAGCGGCAGGGCATAGTGGATTAAGAACTTGGTTTGGAGTTAGGAAGGCCAACATTTAAATCCCACCTCTGAGACATACTAGCTGTGTGACTTTGGATAAGTTATTTAAACTCTCTGTTTCTCAAGTAACTCATTAGTACTTCTCTTTTAAATTATAGATGGTCTGTAATATGTGTCCATGAAAAGAGTTCCCATTGCAGGAGTTCTGTGCCTTAATAAAATCACAGATCTTTCCTATATTTGTATAATCATATGAACTCTCAAATATAAGCGATGAGATCACTGTTTAAATTTCAGAGTTCAGACTCGTTAGCAGATATGAGCTCAGTAATCCTCATAATTTCCCCTTCACATATACATTATAGCATACTCATAAGAGATGAAAAACTGAAACTCAAAGAGAAGTGACTTGTTCACTTTATAAATTAATTTAAAATAAATTTTGATTCATCTTATTTTTGTATTATCTAGATTTTCCCCTATATCCTTTCCTTTCATTTTCCTAGAAAGTTACCCCTGGTAACAAGGAAAAAGAGGATGACTCAGTACATTGAAAAACTCTCAACATTATATGTTCCTTATCCCACATCCACAGACTGTCTACCTCTTCTAAAGATTGAGAGAGTTATCTTTCTCACAACTCTTCTTAGTAGAGAAGTTTGTTTCTTATCATTTCCCAATATTCAGTTTCTATATTTCGCAGCAATTGTTCCTTCCTCTTACATTCTTGCAATCATTGTGCACACTGTTTTCCTGGCTTGATTTACTTCCTTTGAATCAGTTCATAAAAGTTTTTTTTTTCCCTATAAATCCTTTTGTTCATGCTATAAGTCAGGTAACAGGCATTTATTAAGAACTTACTATTGTGCCAGATGCTGTGCTAAGTCCTAGGGATACAAAGACAGGTAAAGTTTTCTACATATCTTGGATATCAAACACTTATCCAAAAAACTCTACAAAGGTTTTTCCCAGTTGACTGCTTCCCTTTTTATCCTAGGCACACTGATTGTCTTTGTGGAAAAGCTTTCCAATTTCTTGTATTTAAAATTACCTATTTCATGGTCTTTAATTGCTTCCTTCACTTGTTTTATTAAGAAGTAATCTTTATCAGCATCTATGAAAGGTATATAATCTGTTTCTCTCCTTTTTTTATGGTATGATCTTTAATATTTAAGTCCTATATCCATTTTGAATTTATTGGGGAATATTTATTGGAGAAGGATTTGGGTCTAAGGTTAATTTCTCCCAGACTGTTGCTCCCCAGTTTTTCCAATAGTTCTTATCAAATTATTTTAACAAAGCAGTTCTTTCCAATGTAATCTATATTTCATGTTTATTGCACACAGCTGAGTTTGATTTTTTTCTCATTCTTCCTTGTCTTGTGGTGGTTTTTTCAAACAGCACCAAATGACTTTGATGACTGCCATTTTATTATAGTCTTAAAGGTCTCTAAAAATGCTATTCCCTCTCTCTTCCTACTTTGTAAAAAAGATTGCCCTTAATATTCTAGATTTTTCTTTCCTTCCAAATGAAGTTATTTTCTCTAGCTCTATAAAGAATCCTTCTGATAGTCTGGTTTGTTTAACTAAATTAGCTTGTTCTCTCTTAAATGATAAGTCAAAGACCAAAAGTAGAAAATCACCATAGAAGCAGAATCTCAAAATTGGAAGAGATCTCAAAGGCCATTGAGTTCAATACTTAATTTGAAGGCTGCCTGTACAACATACAGAGAAGTAGCCTACCTTTTGCATGAAGACATTTAGGGAGGGGAAACGTACTTCCTGTGAGAGCAAGTCATTTGTCTTTTGGAAAGCTGTAATTGTTGAAAGGAAGGGAGAGATGAGCGAGGGAGAGAGAGAGAGAGAGAGAGAGAGAGAGAGAGAGAGAGAGAGAGAGAGAGAGAGAGAGAGAGAGAGAGAAGAGAAGAGAGAGAGAGAGAGAGAGAGAGAGAGAGAGAGAGAAGGAAGGAAGGAAGGAGGAAGGAAGGAAAAGCTTTTCTTATATTAAGCATAAATTTGCTTTTTTGTTGGCCTTATAAAACTCATTAGACATATCAAGTTTACCATCTATTAAAATTCCTAGAGCACTTTTAGATGAATTTTTGTCTAGTCATGACTCCCTTATCTTGTATTTGGGCATTCAGAAACTTGATTCTTTTTACCCAATTATAAAGCTTTACATTTATGCCTATTGAAGTTCATCTTGCTAGATATCTTCTGTTCGGTATATTAGGCCATTGAGATCGTCTGTCATGCCTCTGTGATCAAATACATGGCTCTTTCTTCCAATTTTGTGTCAAGAGCAAATGTAAGAAATATGTTGGCTATAAAGTAATAATAGTTCGCATTTATAAGCACTGAGTACTTTCATATGTTATCTCACTTGATCCTTAGATAGTCCTAGGACATAGGATTAGATACTATTATTATTCCTATTTTATGTATAAGGATAATAAGACACTGAGAGGCATTTAATGGCTTCTGCATGACCACATAGCCAGCTAATATCTGAGATGGGTTCCTCCTGTTTCTAGCGCAGTACTTAATTTACTATGTAATGCCACCTCAAGTCCTTGATGAAGAATAGGGAAGTGGACTGAATGAGTAATTTCCTTGGTATACAGAAATCTCTTGAGTAAGAAAATTCTTCTATCAATGCAGGTCAGCAACTTTTCTAGATCTTACTGTCTTCGAAAGTTTATTAGGCATACTAGAAGGTTAAATGATTTACCCGGTGTAATAAAAATATTAAAAACAACACAAGTCAAGCATAGATCTCTTGGGTGCTGTATAAGACACTTCCTTCCTAACTGATCCCAAACCATTAATGATTACTCTTCAAGTCTAGCAATTTCAACCACTGAAGCCACATTAGGAGATGTGTACCACTGACTCCATGTGCTACATATATCATCTAGTTCACATCTATCTTTTCCACAAGTATAACAAGAGAAACTTTGTCATGTGTTTTACTATAATTTAGGTCTGACCAAATTAACTTCATTTTCTTTTTTTTTGTTGTTAGTAAAAATCAGAGGACTTATGTAGATAAATATTACCTAGATTTAACAATGCATTTAGCAAAAGCACTCATTATTTTTATGGACAAGATAGAGGAGGGGAAAGTGGTATAAAATAAATGGCACAATCAAGGAGATCCAACTTAGTAGAACCTCCCAGAGCTTGTACTATAATAGTGTGGTATTAGAAAACGTGGCATGATAGTTTAGCAGAACAGATAGAGTGCTGGACTCTGGATCCGGAAGATCTGGGTGAAAGCCTTACCTCTGCCAAATCCAGGAGGTATGAATCTGCATAAATCAATCACTTGATGTCTTGTAGTCCTTAGCCTACTCTAAGATCAAGCTGCAGAGAAGATATTATTGAACATTGATAGAGGAACTTCCCATGCAGATGAAGTTACAGGCCCTATTAAAAATAATTATACACACACCATAGGACCTCCTTCCTATGTTCCCTTCACCAGCATCATCACCTCTCCCTACCCCAGCCCTCTATTATAGAGTATGTTCAGAGTCATCATTTCTGGCTCCAGGTGGCCAATTAGAAGCTAAGGGAGGTGAGGGTTGCTTCTAATCATGTATGACTCATCATTGAGAGGCTTGAACTGTGAGATAAAGAATTCCCTTATTGGCTGCAGAGCTGATGATTCAGTACGTATACAAAAGAAAGTATCTCCCTTCCTCCCTCAGTCTTCCTTTCTGACTTTAAATCCTCAAGAAGTTTTAATCTAGGAGATTAAAACTTGGGAGAACTTGGTGAGAAAGTGGCAGCTGGCCCTGTTCCTCAACCCTGGTCCTCCTGTAGCCACAAGCATATCTCAGCTAAAGCTCATGTCCTTTCTATACAAGTGTGATAAGCACTTTAGAGCTGCCTATTCTTTCTTTCCTTTTCTGGGTTGGTAACTAAGCATCAGCCTTAAGGTGCACATGCAAAGGCTTGGTGGTAACCTTGGGAATTCAAAAGATCTGGGAGTCTATTAGTGCTGGATGGCAACTTCCATCAGAATGGAGGCAGAGGAATGGTTTACTTGATCTTGACTGTAGAAGTGGCTGAGCACAAAGTTCAGAGGATACTCTGGTAGTTACTGGGCAGTCAAGTAAAATATAAAATGCCTAGTCAGCAACAAACTGCCTTATGTTGTGATCAAATTTAAGTATCATTTTCTCATAATATTGTATCAATAGTTATTAGTTAGGTTACTGAATCCACTTGTTAATATGTGCTTATAACTGCCCCTCGTTAGCATTTATTCCTTCCATATGTTAAGAATAAATTACTTATCCTATATCCAATTCATGTGATTCTTTTTCTCCTTCCCTTTTCTGTAGAGTCTCTAGTTGTCAGTCATAAGAAAATCTGTTCCCATAGCTCATGAAGTTAAAAATTTAAGGAATCAAAGAACATGAGAAAAAGTAGCCTAAATTCTTAGTAGAGGACAGGATTCCCTAGATTCAACCCAGTCTAACAATATTTGGGATCCTGGCTCCAAAATTTATGCAGCTAAGTGATAGCTGGGCAGCCGCAATGGATAGAGTGTGGGGCCTGGTGTCAAGGTGACCTGAGTTCAAATGTGACTTTAGCCTTTGTTTATTCAGTTTCCTCATTTTACTTTTGAGGCACAATAGTCCCCAAGTGCTTCTGGTGATGATTTTTCTTATAATTCAAAACTAGGGCCACTCCAGAAAAGGAAAGTAGAAAAAGAGAGCATTTTACAAGGTTGTTGTGAGGATCAAAAGTGATAATAATTGTTAAGCACTTAGCTCAAGCACCTGGAAATAAGATAATAAGTACTATATAAATGTTTTGTTACTTTCGTTGTCTATGTTCAGTCATTTTTCAATCACGTCCAACTCTTCATGATCTCATTTGGGATTTTCCTGGCAAAGATACTAGAGTAGTTTGCCATTTCCTTCTTCAGTTCATTTTACAGGAGAAGAAACAGGATTAAGTGATTTGCCCAGGATCACACAAGCCAGTAAGTGTCTGAGGACAAATCTGAACTCAAGTCTTCTTGACACCAGGTGCCACCTAGCTGCCTCATATCAGTATCAGTATCAATATCAGTATCAATGTCAGTATCAGTATCAGTATCAGAATCAGTATCAGTATCAGTATATTCCTGGGTCCAGACCACTGGGATGACCCAAAATCCAGTGGTCCAATCCTAGATATGTAAAATTACCAGGCTAAACTAATTCTCCCTTTTGATTCCTTTGATATATAAGAGTTGTACCTCAGAGAAATCAGAAATAAAATAGAATGCTACCAATGAATACAGACTTAAACTTGCTAGACTAAGTCTTAGCACTACATAGTTTGCTGAGAGCCAACATTTCAGAAAGCATTGCCCAATTCCCTCAATTCCTTAAGCAACTTTGATTTGCTGATGAGTTCCTATTCATATTTTCTTATTTTTTCATTTTTGCCTTTTGTCAGCAAATGTGGTTGGTTATATTTTGGGGAAGATCATCACTGCTGAATTATCATGGAGTCACAGGTATAGAGTCATCTCAGTGGGCCATATAGGTCAATCCCCTCATTTTATAATTGAACAAACCAAGGTACAGGACAATGTCTTGTTCAAAGTCACATGGGCAGAGGCAGAATTTGAACCCTGGCCCTCTGACTCCAAAGCCAAAACTGTTTCCACGACCATATTATTTTTGTAGTTGGTAATTCTAGACCAGAACATCCTAACTTTGGGTCTCTGGAGTCCCCAGAAAGGGGTCTGTGGATAAATATCAAGAAAGTCATGAATTTGAATGGGGAAAAAGTCATCTTTGGTTTCACTAACCTCTAACAAAAAAATTAATATTTCCTCTAATTATAAATGTAAGCCACAAATTGCTATAGTATTAGGTTTCATCAGATGGCTAAAAGGATCCATGACAAAAAAAAGTTAAGAACCACTATTCTAGAGCTAGTTGCTGCTTTTTAAAAATCTAGTCTACAGTTTAACTTTGCTTTATGCAAGACAAATAAGTTGTTCTTTCCTCACATAAATCAGCTTCCTTTTATATTGGCTTAATTTTAGAGGGACCTTTCTCCTGGGAAAGAGTCCTATGAAAGCAACCTTATTCTATTGGAAGCATAGATGGAAGTGGTTGTATAATTCATTGTGACTGAGGACAATCTCTTTTTCCTGTCCCATCAGGGGTAAAGGACTCATTCATTCATTCACAACAGTTACCATAAAGTAAGTGAGGAAGGGGCTGAATGTCATATTCCCTTCTTCCTTGAGGTTGTATGTCCTCAAGAAATGGGTCTGGGGTTTTTTTATCCTATTTTACTTGTCTTTTTCAGTTCTAGGTGTGAGAATGGAGTCCCTGATCCAGGAACTGGAGCTACTGGGATCTTGGAGACCAAGATTTCAGGCCACATGTTGCAATCAGTCTAGTAGGGAAGACCTGAGAAGCCAGGATCCCAAGATGCAAGCCTAGGGAAGGAACGAACTTGGAAACTGGTGGGATTAATGTTATGTAGGAACCAAGATAAACTGTGAAGCTAATCTCCCTCCCCAGAGAACAAGATGGTATAGGTGGGATTATGCTCCCTGATATTGGAAGGAAATGCCTGCATTTTTGTTCTGATTAGACCTTTGGAGAAAATACATCTTTGTAAAAGTTAATTTGTTAAGTAGTTAAATAGAACGGAAGTGCTTGGATCTCAAAGTTGGGGGAATACAATCTGTCAGGATTTGAGTCATTAGAAAAGATGAGAGGCATCAACCCCTCAATATACTGAAAACTCTGATAGAAGGGTAGACATGTGACACAGTCCTTAGACAATGTGATCCAGAGAATCTCTGCAATATGCCAGACAGGCAGTTTTCAAAGGAAGAAATCCAAGTTATCTACAACCATATTAAAAAAAAATTCCAAATCACTAATACTTGGAGAAATGCAAATTAAAGAAGTTTTGAGGTTCTATGTCACACCCATCAACTTGGCAAAACAACAACCAAAAAGGAATATACATACATACATACATACATACATACATACATATATATATATATATAAATTGTTATTAAACACTTCAATAGTAAACAGATATTTATTAAGTACCTACTATGTGCCAGGCACTATGCTGAGTACTAGCAACGCAAATATGAAAAAAGGCAGTTCCTTCTCTCGAGGAGCTTCCAATAAAATGGAGAAAGAAAACACACAAAATAAAGATAAAAATATGGAGGAGGTTGGCATGAGAGCCTTTGTAGAGTACAAAATGAGTAGTACCTGGTGGGAACTGAAGAGACATCGATCATATTCCCTCTCCTTAAATGAAGGAGTTTGGGGTTACACTCTCCAATCAAAGGGGCAGATAGTATTCACTAAATTATGGTAAATACTAAATAGTAACTGTTTCTCTTTTTACCAGGAATTCTGAGGGTCTTCCCCCCAGTTTGATTTTTTTTTTTGTTAAAGGGACTATTCTTTGAATAACTACCTAAAGAGGCCTATTCACTGAATGGGCTTCATCTCACTCAAAGTGAGAACCTGGTATGACATTAGCCCAAAAGGACCAAAGTCTCCCATTGCATCCTGGCCATCTCCAGTCATCCTGATGAATATAACGCCACTGGACCCAGATGGCTCTGGAGGAGAAAGTGAGGCTGGTGACTTGCACAGACCTCACCCACTCAAATCAAAGTCAACCACAAGTCATGTCATCATCTTGATGTCATGGTCCTCTTTGAGAACGAAAGACAAATACAAGAGGAGCAGATGATACTAATGAGGTATAAGTAACATGACTGCTTGGATCTTGCAAGGTAATGAAACTTTCTAACAATGAGTTTATTGGGAGCAAGTTGTAGAAGCCAAAAACATCCAAAATGAGTGCACCTGGGTGGGAAATGTTATTATTGGAGGGGTTATAGAAAAATAAGCATTGTAGTGCAATGTTAGAATAGCTAAGAATTGGTTCAACCATTCTGAAATACAATTTTGAACTAGAGCACTGGACTGGGAATCAGGAAGACTCATCTTCTTGAGTTCAAATCCAGCCTCAGACACTTACTAACTGTGTGACCCTGGGCAAATCACTTAACCCTATCAGCCTCAGTTCTTCATCTGTAAAATGAATTAAAGAAGGAAATAACAAACCACTCCAGTATCTCTGCCAAGAAAATCCCAAATGGAGTCACGAATAGTCAGACATGACTGCAAAGAGACTCCGCAACAACAAAAACAACTCCAAAAGTTACTAAACCATGCATATTCTTCGATCTAGTAATACTACTACTAGGTCTATGCTGCAAAGGGATTTTAAAAAAAGAAAAAGGTAAAAGAAATATGCACAAAATATTTATAGTAGGTTTTATGTGTAGGAGCAAAAAAAACATGGAAACTAAAACAGTAAGTACCCTTTATTATGGAATGGCTAAACAAACTATGGTCTGTGGATATAATGAAATATTATTATACCTTACAAAATGGCAAAATGGACCATTTCAGGAAAAAAAATTTGAGACCTGCATAAACAGAATTAGAGAGAAGTAGAACCAGAAGAACAATTTAAAAAGTAACAACATTGTAAAGAAAAACAACTTGGAAAGATTTGAGAATTCTAAGCAATGGGACGATGAACCATAAGGACCAAAGATGAAATATGCTATCCATACCCTTAAAGAGAGATGATGGACTGTTGGACATAGCCAATAGGAAAATTTGTTTTCTTGACTAAGCATATTTACTAAGAGTATTTTACTTTCCTTTTTCTTTTTCAGTAGGAAGGAGAGAAGAAGGTGGGAAGAAAAGTCAGAAAATAAATACTTACTAATTGAAAATATATTTCAAAAACCAAAGTTACCAATAATCTTTATGTATTTGACAATGTTGACCGTATTTTTTCCTGGTTCTCTTCCTATCTATTTGACTCCTTTTCAGTCTTCTTTGATGAACATCATCCATATTACACCTTTCAGATGCTATCCTGAACCAACTTTTCTCTCTTTGTACTGTTTCATTTGGTAACTGATGAGAGATCCCTTGAATTTAATTATACTCTTGACAAAGATGACTCCTATGCAACTATATATATGTATATATATACATATATAGCTATATATATGTATGTATATATATATATATATATATATATATGTATATATATATATGCACACAGACACACCTATCAATAACAGTCTCTCTCTCCTGACCCTCTGGGTCCAATTTACTATCCATCTCTTATACATTTTAAATCCTATGTTCCATAGATTTCTAAAACTCATATCCAAATTAAAATCATTATATTTCCCCAAAAAACTCATCCCTATTTCTGTTGAGGGTACCACCATTCTTCAAGTCTTCCAGATTCATTATTATAAAATTATCTTTAACTCCCACTCATCCTACACGTTCCATCAAATTACCAAACCTTACCATTTTTATCATCAGAACATCTGTCATATCAATCACCTTCTCACCTCTCACACAGCAAACTCCTTAGGTTAGGCCTTAATCACCTCTTTCCTACACTATTGCAATATCCTTCTCATTTATCTCCCTACCTCAAGTCTCTTCTTACTTGAGTCAATCCTCTACCCAGCTGACAAAATGTTCTTAAGTGCAAGTCACTCAGCTCCCTACTCAACAAACTCCATAGTTCCCCATTTTCTCTAGAATCAAGTATAAACTTTTCTGTTTAGCTTTTAAAAGTCCTTCAAAACCTAACCCCAATTTATATTTGTAACGTCTTTTTACATTATTCTCCTTCTTCCCCTGTATGGCCCATCCCAACTGGACTTAGCTCTGTTCCTTAACCATATCACTCTAACTCCCATCCCAGTGCTGGTGTACTTGCTGGAATGAATTCTCTCCTTGCCTCCATTACATAGAATTCCTTAATAGACCAGTTACTTGACTAAGTGATTCCGGAAGTAAACTGGAAGAAATGATTATACATACATCCAGGTGACAATGTACCACACTGATCATGTGAAATGTGCCCTGCATGTAAATGCATGTTCATTGCTGCATGTTGGGAACATATTTGCTTATTATTTTGATGATAAGTTTATTTGATTGTATTTTGTGTTATGCCAGAGGTAGGGAACCTGTGACCTGGAGTACATATATGGCCCTCTAGGTCCTCAAGTGTAGCTCTTTGAATGAATCCAAATTTCACAGAACAAATCCCCTCAATAAAAGGATTTGTTCTGTAAAACTTGGACTCAGTCACAAGGCTGCACCCAAGGACCTAGAAGGCCACATGTGGCCTAAAGGCCACAAGTTTCCACCCCTGGTAGGATTTATTGATCTAGAAATTTCCCTTATTCCCCATCCCTGTGTTATGTAAGCATAAGTGCTTGAAGCAGAGCAGCTAGGTGGCACAGTGAATAGAGCACCAGGCCTGGAGTCAGGAAGACTCATCTCCCTAAGTTCAAATCCAGTCAGATACTTGCTAGCTGTGTAACCTTAGGAAAGTCACTTAATTCTGCTTGTTTCTGCTTCTTCATCTGTAAAATGAGCTGGAGGAAGGAAAGGCAAACCACTCCAGTATCTTTGCCAAAAAAACAAACAAATAAAAAAAAAAAACTGGAGTTACCAAGAGTTGAATGTGACTGAAAAATGACTCAACAATGATATGCTATAGCAACATCTGTTTAAAGTTTGTATATGTGTGGGTGTGTACACCCACACATACAGACACACACACACACACATGCACACATACACTCATACACTAATGCTTATAGTTAAGCTATACATTGCATAAAAGCTGACTCTATTATCCCTGATGATAATATGATCAGAGGAGACATATGTATCATTTCTTCATGTTTAAATGCAAGTAGTTTATCCTTGTTAATCCTTTGTGGTTATTTATACATGTTTACTTTTTCTGTTTCTCTTAACTCCTTTTGTAATTTTAAAGTTTCCATTCAGCTCTGCTCTTTTCATCAGGAATATTGAAGTTCTACATGTCATTAAAGATCCATTTTTTCCATTATAAGATTACACTCAGTTTCTCTGGGTAAAATATTCCTGATCTATGTTCATTGCCTTCTGGAATATGATAGTCTAAGCTATCCACTTCTTTATAATGGTAGAGGCCTAAGTCATTCAGGATCCTGGCTGTGGCTCTTCAGTGATACTTTAATTATTTTCTCTGGCTGTTTACAGTATTTTTTCTTGGACCTGGAAACTATGCATTTTGGCTATCATGCTCCTGGGAATTGTCACTTGGGAATCTCTAACCAGTGATTTCCACTTTGCCCTATGATTCCAAGAGATTTCAGCAGTTTTTAGATTTCTTGAAACAGGATGTCTAGGATCCTTTTGGTCATGGCATTCAGGTATTCCATTAAGTCTTAAAGTTTTTCTCCTCAATCTGATTTCTAGGTCAGTGGGGTTTTTTGTTTGTTTTGTTTACTATGAGATAGTTTACATTTCTTTCTATTTTTTCAATCTTCTGACTTTACTGAAATATTTCTTAAAGTCTCATGGAGTCGTTGAGTTCTATTTCATCCATTTTAATTTTTGTTGTCTTTTGTTTTCATCAGGACAGTAGGTTGATCACTTGGGATACCAGAAAAATCACCGTTGGTGTTTTAGAGCACTAACGTTTGTTGTTTATCACATATAATTACAGCTTGACCTAGCTGATTCATTAAAGAACTACCAAAAGAAAAAAATTCAGGCCAGGAAAGGAATGTAATCAGCTTTTTGCTTAAGCACAGGATATTTTTTTTAATGCTTCTCTGTATGTAAAGATGTGACTTTGGACCAGTAGAGAAAATGTTGTCTTTGATATGATGCTGAGTACCTGCATAAGGTATGGAACTAGATCCAGAGCTTCTTGGGGAAAGAGGAGAAGAGGAATGGGGAGGAAAGAAAAGGAAAGGAAACATGCGTTTAATAAATACCTATTATGTGCCAGGCACTGTGTTAAATACTTTTAGCAAAAACAAAATAACATGAATTAATAGTGTAATACTCCAATGAATCTGTGAATCTCATAATTTGCATATTACCTCTGATGAGACAGATTGTGACCCATCCATGCCTATCTATACTGTGTATAGCCTCCCAAAAGTAGGCCAAAAAATGTACACCAAAATGTTGTGAATGACCTCCTTACTTTCTTCTTATATTGAAAAAGTACCAACCCTATCTTCAAACTGTCCCATCTGTCATTTCTTACCTTCACCATCTCTAGTTGTCCCAATCTATATCTAGCCACTGGACCCAGATGGAGGAAAAAGTGAGGTTGGAGACTTTGCACAGCCCTCCCCCACTTAAATCCAATTCATTTGCTAGTCATGGCATTGTCTTCCTGATGTCATGGTCTTCTTCAAGAACACAGGACAAAAAAACCCCAAAAAACCAGAATACCATGAGATCATCCCATTTTTTTCTTTCATCTCATATATTTCCTCAGCAATACTGCTTACATTTGTTCTTTAAATTTTTTCGTTAATTGTGTGTTACAATCTGCTCACACCCATCATGTATCTCTCTATTATTCCCTTGGTACTGTTCATTTTCAGTTCTTTGAACATTCTTGTATTCTTCTTCTCATAGCCATACATTAGCATATTGAGTTTTGATTTTTAAAAAATTAGGTTTTTTCAACAGCTCGTAATTCCCAAGTGACAAATACTTCTTGATTTCCAAAATTCCATAACCAAACTCCCACACTTATTTCTAAAACAAATTTAATGGATTTACTCATTTTCACTCAACATAACTTTTCATTTGCCAAGACACTGGCAACTCTTTGACTGCAATACTGCCTAGAAACCACCGTTGTTAAAAATATTTTGCAAACAACTTTTACTTCACCAATGAACTTCCCATGAAAGCAATAAAAAATGTTCAACCCTACGTTTACTTTAGTGCTATAAATATAGCATTTTCAATTTGTTTTAAGTTAAATGTTTGAATATTTCCAAATTTATAAGACCAAAGTTTAAGAAGGCTGCTTATCATGTTTAGTCAAAGAAAGTGTTTTGAACATTAGCTTCTGGTTAACGTTACCTAGGAAATCATAACAGGATCACAGAATCTTGGGGTAGGAAAACACCTCAGAAATCATCTAATCCAATTCACATCTGAATAAGAATCCCTTGTATAGGACATACATCTAGTTGTCATTCAACCTCTCCTTGATGATATCCAGTAAGGGAGAACTCATTAACATAAGACTATCCACTGTACTTTTGTAGTTTTTTTCTGATTTCAAATCTAAATGTGTATCCAATCATTGGTTTTAGTTCTGCCCTCTCTGACCAATAAGAATTTGTCTGATCCCCTTCTGTATTATAGACCTTCAAATATCTGAAGATAGTGTCCATTAAAAGACTTTTAAGGCAACTCATAACATTTTTGGAAAGTGCTAATCATTAGGAAACTTTCCTTTTTATCTAGAGCCCAAATATACCCACTGCAATTTCTATTGCTCCTAATTCTGCAAAGCAGAGGATAACCCTAATGTCTCTTTTGCTTGACTGTTGCTCAAATATTTGATGAGAGCTCTCATCCTTTCATCATTCCCTTTCCTCTTCCATCCTGAATTGATTCTTCTGTGGCGTGGTTTTAAATCTCCTTACCATCCTGGTCATTTTCCTCTAGATATGCTTCAGTTTATAATAACCAAGAATAAACAGAATATCCCCCTGTGAAAATTCTGACCAGGCCAAAGGACTATCACATCTTCCTTATTCTGAATATTATGCTTCTGTTAAAGCAGATTAAGATAGCAATATTTTTATATAATTACCATGTTGTACTGTTGACTCATGATAAGCTCCACTAACCCCTGTGCATTCCCCCTGCCACCTATGCCCCCAGTAATTTTTATATGAAAAATCATTTAGACCTATCTTTCCCTGTCCTACATTGGCACTGCTTGTTTTGTAAATTAACATGAAGGACATTAGATTTAGTGCTACTGCATTTCATTTAATTGTAAGCGATTCAGCCCATTATGCTACCCTGTGGAGACCTTTTGGAAGTTAAATCTATTTTCCAGTGTGTTCATTATTCCTCCATGCTTTGTAAACTTTGTAAACAGCTATAAAAGAACACTTCTGGTCCATTTAAATGCTGGTCTTAAAGTGGCACATATTACAAAGGTATACTGGAAACCACACTGCACTGGAGTTCAACTACCACAGTTTGGAGTAAGTGTGATGAAGTGGCAAGTCTCTGGAGTTAGAAAAAACCTGGGTTCAAATCCTAGTCACCTCTGTGACCTTGAATAAAATCACATAAGTCCACTGGGCTTCCATTCCTTATCTGTAAAATGACAGAATGAGACTAAATCATCTCTAAGATCCTCCAGATTTATGAGTACAAGATCCACCATTCAGAAAATGTATGATGTGGGGCACTACACTTAATGATCCAAATCCAATGGCCTTTTCTCAGTCCTCATCCTTTTTGGCCATTCTGTAGCCTATGGACCATCAATAACCCTTTTCACCTTGATCATCTCTCCACTCTATTTATGACTCTGCTCTTTCCAGGCTCCTCTCTTGCCTGCTCCTCCTCAGTCTCCTTTGCTAGATATTTAGCCAAATTATACCTTCTAATCATGGATATTCCATAAGACTCTGTCCCAGCCTCTCTTCCATTCTTCCTTTATACTATTTCATTTGATGTTCTTATCAGCCCTCATGGATTCAATGATCATATCTGTTTCAATAATTCTCAGAACAATTTACAGCTCTAACTCTCATATCACTATCTGTAAACATTTTAAACTCAAAAGGTTAAAAACAAAATTCATGGGGAAGGAGCCACGATGGCAGAGTAGAAAGACTCAAGTATGCTAGCTCTGAACCCACAGCCCATAAATTTCCTGTAAAAAGAACTCCCCACAAATTCTGGAGCAGTGGAAGTCATGGAGCAATGCAGTGGAGGAGATTTCCATTCCAAAGAGCCCTGAAAAACCACCACCAAAGGTCCATCGTACACCAAACAGTGGAGCTGAGCCCTGCCCATGCGGCCCTGACAGGAGCAGATCCAAGCAGGCTTCAGGGATGGAACCTCGGGCAGCAGCGAAGGTCCCTCCACAAACAGGCGCTACAGGTCAGTGAGAGAGACTTCTGGGCTGGCCCACAGGGGAGTGGGGTGTGTCCATAACTCAGGCCCCCTCACAAGGAAGCAGCGGGGGAAGAAGTACACAGGTTCTTCCAAAGCAGGAAGGACCTCAGATCCATTACTGAAGGTCTCCACATAAACCCCCTGAGGGAAAAGAGCCTGGGAGGTGGCCCAGCCCCGACCGGAGCAACAGTACTTAATCTCTCAGAAATAGAAGCCTCTCCCCCCGCTGAAAGCCCTAAGACTGGGGAGCAGCATTTGAATCTCAGACCCCAAGCACTACTGAGGTGGGGGTGGAGAGGAATCTCAGAAGCCAAGTAACTGGCTGGGAAAATGCCCAGAAAAGGGGAAAAAAAAATAAGACCATAGAAGGCTACTTTCTTGGTGAACAGATGTTTCCTCCTTTCCTTTCTGATGAGGAAGAACAATGCTTACCATCAGGGAAAGACACAGAAGTCAAGGCCTCTGTATCCCAAACATCCGAAATAGATATCCAATGGGCTCAGGCCATGGAAGAGCTCAAAAAGGATTTTGAAAATCAAGTTAGACAGGTGGAGGAAAAACTGGGAAGAGAAATGAGAGAGATGCAAGAAAAGTATGAAAAACGGGTCAATACCTTGCTAAAGGAGACCCAAAAAAATGCTGAAGAAAATAACACCTTGAAAAATAGGCTCACTCAATTGGCAAAAGAGGTTCAAAAAGCCAATGAGGAGAAGAATGCTTTCAAAAGCAGAATTAGCCAAATGGAAAAAGAAGTTCAAAAGCTCACTGAAGAGAATAGTTCTCTCAAAATTAGAATGGAACAGATGGAGTCTAATGACTTTCTGAGAAACCAAGAAATCACCAAACAAAACCAAAAAAATGAAGAAATGGAAGAGAATGTGAAATATCTCATGGGAAAAACAACTGACCTGGAAAATAGAACCAGAAGAGACAATTTTAAAATTATGGGACTACCTGAAAGCCATGATCAAAAAAAGAGCCTAGACATCATCTTTCATGAAATTATCAAGGAAAACTGCCCTGAGATTCTAGAACCAGAGGGCAAAATAAATATTCAAGGAATCCATCGATCACTGCCTGAAAGATATCCAAAAAGAGAAACTCCTAGGAACATTGAGACCAAATTCCAGAATTCCCAGGTCAAGGAGAAAATATTGCAAGCAGCTATAAAGAAACAATTCCAGTATTGTGGAAATACAATCAGGATGACACAAGATCTAGCAGTTCCTACGTTAAGGGATCAAAGGGCATGGAATAGGATATTCCAGAAGTCAAAGGAACTAGGACTAAAACCAAGAATCACCAATATAATACTTCAGGGGAAAAACTGATCTTTCAATGAAATAGAGGACTTTCAAGCATTCTTGATGAAAAGACCAGAGCTGAAAAGAAAATTTGACTTTCAAACACAAGAACAAGAAGAAGCATGAAAAAGTAAACAGCAAAGAGAAGTCATAAGGGACTTACCAAAGTTGAACTGTCTACATTCCTACATGGAAAGACAATATTTTTAAGTCTTAAAACTTTTCAGTATCTGGGTAGTTGGTGGGGCCACACACACACATACACACACACACACACACACACACATGTACATGCATGCATGTGCATACAGAGACAGAAAGCACAGAGTGAATTGAATAGGATGGGACTATATCTTAAAAGAAATTATGGTAAATGGTGAGAGAGAAATGTATTGGGAGGAGAGAGGGTGAAATGGAATGGGGTAAATTATATCTCATTCAAGAGGCAAGCAGGAGACTTTTTAGTGGAGCAAAAAAGAGGAGAGCTGAGAAAAAAACATGAAGTTTACCCTCATCACATTCGACTAAAGGAAGGAATAAAATGCACACTCATTTTGGTATGAAAACCTATCTTACAATACAGGAAAGTGGGGGAGAAGGAGATAAGCAGGGTGTGGGGGATGATGGAAGGGAGGCCAATGGGAGGAGGGAGCAATTTGAAGTCAACACTCGGGAAGGGACAGGACCAAAAGACAGAATAGAAACAATGGGGGGCAGGATAAGATGGAGGGAAATACAGTTAGTCTTACACAACATGACAGTTATCAAAGTCATTTGCAAAACTACACAGATATGGCCTATATTGAATTGCCTGCCTTCCCAAAGGGAATGGGTGGGGAGGGAGGGATGGGGAGAATTTGGAACTCAAAGTTTTAGGAACAACTGTTTAGTATTGTTCTTGCTACTAGGAAATAAGAAATACAGTTAATGGGGAATAGAAGGTCATCTGGCCCTACAGGACAAAAGAGAAGATGGGGACAAGGGAAGGGAGGGATGATAGAAGAGAGGGCAGATTGGTGATAGGGGAAATTAAAATGCTTGGTGTATTGGGGTGTGGGGAGGGGAGAAATGGGGAGAAAATTTGGAACCCAAAATTTTGTGAAAATGAATGTAAAAAGTTAAATAAATAAATTTATATTAAAAAAAAACAAAAATTAATTATGTTTTCACCAAACCCTCTCGTCTTCTGAACCTCTATATTTCTGTTGAGAACACCACCACCTTCACAAATCATCTAGGCTTGCAACTCCACATTCTCATTCTCCATATTCAATTTGTTGCCAAGTCCTATAAATTCTGCTTTTGCAACAATTCTTTCATGTGTGTCCTCTCCTCTCTCACTGCCACCACCCTGGTGTAGGTCCTCATCACAACTCCATGGTCCAAACTCTTGTGACATGCCTGCCCCTTACCCCTTCTCCTCCTCAAAATCTCACTCCACTTGTATAAGTTTATCCCAATTAGGCCTGAAGAGAATAATCTTATTCCATTAATACACAGTAGGCTATAAATGGCTTAGAAGGAAAGTATTTTGATTTGTCTTCTATCAAAATGAGCAGTCTGGTTGTGAAGACCAAGGCAAAAAAAAAAGGAGCTTTGGGATTTCTCTTCAAAGTTGTGTTGAAATCAACTAGACTTAGAACTTAGCAGAACCCCTGAACAACTTATATAACAACTCAAGAGAATCTGAGTTAAGGAAAAACCAAAGGTATAAAGAATGCTTATTTCCATATTATGACATAGTTAAATGGATGAGACAGCTTGTCTATAAATATGTGTGTGTGTGTAATTGCATATATATACATATATATATATGCAATATATATATACACACACATACATACATATGTGTATATATATGCAATAAATATTGTCACCAAAGAAATATATTATATACACATACATATATGTATTATGTAATTATGTATAGTGTATATATGTATACATATACATATTTACACACATTTATATATGTGTATCTGTGTGTATATGTAAACACATATAAATAGACAGATATACATATACATACATACATACATACATACATATTCTATATCTAATTGGTCCCAATATAGCTTTTTAAATAAATCCAAAAACTTCTTTAAAAATTTTTTTACTTGGAGAGAGGAGCTAAGATGGCTGAGTAGAAATATACACATATGCTAGCTCTTACCCCACAGCCCATAAAATACCTGTAAAGAAGAACTCTCAACAAATCTAGAGCAGCAGAAGCCACAGAACAATGGAGTGGAGGAGATTTCTAGCCTACAGTGACCTGAAAGACCAACGGGAAAGGTCTGTCTCACTAGACACAGAGCAGAGCCCAGTCCTGCCTTGTCCATGCAGCATAAAGAGGACCAGATCCGAGCAGACTTCAGGGACAGAATTTCCAGCAGCAGCACAGATCCCTCAATCCACAGGCACCAAAGGGCAGTAAGAGGGTTTTTTCAGCTGTCCGAGAGGGGAACAGGGTGTCTCCATAACTGAGGTCCCCTCAGGAGGCAGCAGTAGAGGCAGCAGCAGATGGGCTCCCAAAGCAGTCAGTAGCCTGCATCCATTGTTGAAGGTTTCCTCCTAAACCCCTTGAGGGAACTGAGCCGTGGGTGGTGGCCCTGCCCCCTACCTGAGTAGCTGATCTTAATCTTACACTGAATAGCAGCCCTGCCCTTACCTAAAACCCCTGAGGCTAGGGAGCAGCTCATCTGCTCCCCCAGTTCTGGCTTGGGGGAACTGGAGGCCAGGTAGGTGTGGAGAGGAAACTCAGAAGTCAAGTAACTGGCTGGGAAAATGCCCAAAAAAGGGAAAAAAATAAGACCATAGAAGGTTACTTTCTTGGGGAACAAGTGTCTCCCCCCACATTCTTTCGGATGAGGAAGAACAAGGCATACTGTCAGAGGAAGTCAAGGCCTCTGCCTCCAAAGGGAACTTAAATTGGGCTCAGGCAATAGAAGACCTTAAAAAACAAATTGGCAGCTTACTAAAGGAGAACCAAAAAAATGCTGAGGAAAATAGCAGCCTTAAAAAGAGGCTAGCTCAGGAGGGCAGAGTCAAGATGGCGGAGTAGAAAGACGCACATATGTGAGCTCCGAACCCACAGCCCATAGATTTAATGTAAGAAGAGCCCACCACAAGTTCGGGATCACTGCAGGGTGTGCAGAAACATAGTGGAAGAGATTTCCGTTCCAGAGAGCCCTGGAGACCTGTCCCCAGGGTCCGTCACGCCCCAGAAAGCAGACCCCACCCCAGCGCTGCCCTGGCCACAGCCCCAGGGAAGCTGATCCGAGCAGTCTTCAGGGACGGAAGCTCCAGCGGCCAGGAAGGTCACTCTGCCCACAGAAGCTACAGGTCAGTGAGATAGACGGCTAGGCTGGCCGAGAGGGGAGCGGGGTGTCTCCGTGGCTCAGGCCCCCTCGGGAGGAAGCAGCAGAGGCAGAGGCGGGGGTGGTGGCAGAGGCGGGGGCGGTGGCAGAGGCAGCGGCGGCGGCCCAGGACTCCCCCAGCAGCAGGCAGGATCTTCATTACTGAAAGTCTCTGCATAAACCACCTGAAGGAGCTGAGCCTGGGAGACGGCCCTGCCCCACCCACTCCATTTCTGAAGGTCTCTGCATAAAGCCCCTGAGGGAACTGAGCCTGCGAGGTGACCCTGCCCCCACCCCAGCACCAGAACTAAAGCTCACATTGAATAGCAGCCGCGCCTGCCGCGGAAAGCCCATTTGAATCTCAGACCCCAAGCACTAGCTGGGCGGATCTAGGTGGGGATGGACAAGAATCTCAGAAGTCAAGTAACTGGCTGGGAAAATGCCTAGAAAAGGGAAGAAAAATAAGACTATAGAGAGTTTTTTTGAACAGATGCAAATGATCCCAACTTTCGGATCTGATGACGAGGACATATTCTTGCCATCAGGGAAAGACGTGGAGGGCGGGGCCTCGGTACCCCAGACATCCCAGGGGGCCCAGGCCTTGGAAGAGCTCAAAAAGGATTTTGAAAAGCAAGTTAGACAGGTGGAGGAAAAACTGGGAAGAGAAGTGAGAGAGATGCAAGAAAAGTATGAAAAACGGGTCAATACCTTGGTAAAGGAGACCCAAAAAAATGCTGAAGAAAATAACACCTTGAAAAATAGGCTAACTCAATTGGCAAAAGAGGTTCAAAAAGCCAGTGAGGAGAAGAATGCTTTCAAAAGCAGAATTAGCCAAATGGAAAAAGAAGTTCAAAAGCTCACTGAAGAAAATAGTTCTCTCAAAATTAGAATGGAACAGATGGAGGCTAATCACTTTATGAGAAACCAAGAATCATAAAACAAAACCAAAAGAATGAAAAAATGGAAGAGAATGTGAAATAGCTCATGGGAAAAACAACTGACCTGGAGAATAGATCCAGGAGAGACAATTTAAAAATTATGGAACTACCTGAAAGTCATGATCAAAAAAAGAGCCTAGATATCATCTTCCATGAAATTATCGAGGAAAACTGCCCTGATATTCTACAACCAGAGGGCAAAATAAGTATTGAAAGAATCCATCGATCACCACCTGAAAGAGATCCAAAAAGAGAACCTCCTAGGAACATTGTGGCCAAATTTCAGAACTCCCAGGTCAAGGAGAAAATCTTACAAGCAGCTAGAAAGAATGTGGAAATAAAATCAGGATAACTCAAGATCTAGCAGCTTCTACATTAAGGGGTCAAAGGGCGTGGAATAGGATATTCCAGAAGTCAAAGGAACTAGGACTCAAACCAAGACTCACCTACCCAGCAAAACTGAGTATTATACTTCAGGGGAAAATATGGTCTTCAAACATTCTTGATGAAAAGACCAGAGCTGAAAAGAAAATTTGACTTTCAAACACAAGAATGAGAAGAAGCATGAAAAAGTAAACAGCAAAGAGAAGTCTTAAGGGACTTACCAGAAGTGAACTGTTTACATTCCTACATGGAAAGACAATATTTGTAACTCTTAAAACTTTTCAGTATCTGGGTAGTTGGTGGGACCACACACACACGTACACACATGCATGCATACACACATACACACATGCACACACATACAGAGACAGAGAGCACAGAGTGAATTGAATAGGATGGGACCATATCTTAAAAGAAATTAAGGTAAATGGTGAGAGAGAAAAAGAGGCTAACTCAAAAAGAAAAAGAGGTCCAAAAAGCCAACAAGGAGGAGGGTTTAAAAAGCAGAATTAGCCAAATGGAGGAGAAGTTTCAAAAGCTCACTGAACAAAATAATTCATTGAAAGAGAGAATTGAGTTCAGGGAAATGAATGACTGAGTTAAACCAAGCAGTTAGTAAACAAAACCAAAAATTTGAAAAAATAGAAGATAATGTGAAACATCTCATTGGAAAAACAACTGACCTGGAAAATAGATCCAGGAGAAATAATTTAAAAATTATTGGACTACTTGAAAGCCATGATAAAAAAAAAAGAGCCTAGACATTATCTTCCATGAAATTATCAAGGAAAACTGCCCTGATGTTATAGAATCAGAGGGCAAAATAAATATTGAAAGAATTCACCAATCACCTCCTGAAAGAGACCTGAACAGAGAAACTCCTAGGAATATTGTGGCCAAATTTCAGAGTTACCAGATCAAGGAGAAAATACTGCAAGCAGCTAGAAAGAAACAATTTGACCACTGTGGAAATACAATCAAGATAAAACAGGATCTGGCAGCTTCAAAATTAAGGGACCAAAGGGCTTGGAATGGGATATTTCAGAGGTCAAAGGAACTGGGATTGAAACCAAGAATCACCTACCCAACAAATCTGAGTATAATACTTCAAGGAAAAAAATGGTCATTCAATGATATAGATGACTTTCAATCATTCATGTTGAGGAAAAGACCAGATCTGTATTTAAAAATTTGACTTCCCAAGACAAGAATCAAGAGAAGCATGAAAAGATAAACAGGAAATCAAAGTCATAAAGGACTCTAAAGCTGAACTGTTTACATTACTACATGGAAAGAAAATATTTTTAACTCTTGAATCTTTTCTCAGTATTTGGGTACATGGAGAGATTGTACATACATACATACACACACACATACACATACACACACACATACACTTAGATAGAGAGTACACATTGTGTTATATCAGAAGAGATAATACCCACACACAACAATAAATATAAAATAAAATAAAAATTAAAGGGTGAAGGAGGAAAATTCCAGGAAGAGAAAGGGAGTAATGAAACAGGGCAGGCTAAAACTCATAAAAGAGATAAGAAAAACCTTATTCAATGGAGGAGATAAGGGAGAAGGGGAAAGGGGGGAAATAAAGCTGCTTTCTCCACATGTGGCTGAAGGAGGAAATAACATGCTCACTAAATTTGATATGAAAATTTATATCACACCACAGGAAAGGAGGAGAGGAGGCGACAAGTAGGGTGAGGGGAATGTTGGAAGGGAGGGCAAATGGGAGAAGGGACTCACTAGAAATAAACACTTTTGAGAAAGGACAAGGTCAATTGTAGGGGGAAAAATAAGGGGGATAGAGAAGGACAGAAGGCAATATAGTTAATATTACACAATGTGATCATTATGGAAGCCTTTTGCAAAAAAACACATATTTAGTCTGTATTGAATTGCTTCCCTTCTCAGTGGGGCTGGAGAGGGAAGGGGGAAGAGAGAGAAGTTGGAATTCAAAGTATTAGAAACGAATGTTGAGAATTTTTATTGCATATAATCAGAAAATAAGAACTACAGGGAATGGGGCATAGAAATTTATCTTGCCCTACAAGAAAAGAGAGAAAATGGGGATAAGGGAAGGGTGGGGTGTGATAGAAAGGAGGGTACATTGAGAGAAGGAGTAATCAGAATGCAAGGTATTAGGAAGTGGGGGAAGGGGAGTGATGGGGAGAAAAATTGGACATGTTACAAAGTGAGGTAAAAGCAATTAGTATTAAAACAATTGAGTGAATTAATTACTGCGAATAAATCAATGATATCTTTAATTTGGGGTAAAGAATTTCAGTCTAAATTCCCTAGAGGAAGGTAACCTCAGGTAAACTTTGGCATTGATGGAAAAGTTAAAGTTTTAATGGTAAATTTGATTTTATGATTGCTATCTAATCAGGATCTAGAGCATGTATAGAAAGGCATGTAAGCCACTTAAGACTTGCCTCAAAAGATGTTCCTTAGCCAAAGTGAAACTATAATCATATTTGAAACATGGTTATTGGAACTTGCCATTTTTAGATGTTATGGGACTATTAAGTGACTGTTCTTCTGAGTCTAACTCCAGGTATGGGTAGCAAGAAAGGCAATCTGAGCCGCCAATCCATGAAGCCAGTAAGTTGGTGAGATGCTGGTATGAACTGCAAAGGTGATCTCATGGGAAAGGTAGGAGAGTGGCTATTCAGCCTGGGCTGAGGTAGGATTCTCCTGACTCAATTTCCACACTGACACCTGGCAGACTTTAAGCCTGACTGAATGCAAGGATAATCTAATCCTGCCTAGAATTGACATGAAGATGGGGAGATGCTGTATCCCTGCAATGTCCCTACTCTTAGTGGCAATTTTCTATAGTCAAAAGGTTTGTAAGCTTAATACCAGATCTATTCAATTATAGATTGTTGGTAGGGGAATATCCGAGGTTAAATCTAAAATTAAGGTATTAGGCATAGGACTTTCGACCAACAACAATAAGTTAGGGTCCTTTAATTCTTAGTAATACTGTGGAGACAATTAGGTCAAGAGCTTGTGAAGTTAGCAACATGAATATTATTTGTGTATCAGTTGGTTAATGTTTAAAAAAAAATTCTTTTGTGGTCCATATTGTAAATGCTTTAAAAAGAAGTATCACCTGACCAAAAGTTTGAATTGCTTTATCTGTTATAAACTGTGTTAAAAATAAAAAAAAATTAAAATTAAAAAAAAAATTTACTTTAACCTTCACACCAAACTCTCCTCATTCTGATAAAAGATAAATCAAAATGCTTCCCTCCTGAGCCTTTGCATCCTAATGTATATTCAAGTGATAAGATTGTTCTCTCCAGGTGTAATGAGGATAAATTTACTCAGCTGGAATGAGAGTTTTGATGGTGAGAAGCAATGAGGACAGAAGGCATGTCAGTTCAATTTGTTGTATAGAGTACTTACTATCAAAAAGAAGGCTTATGTGGTTAGTTCTGAACAGGGAGAAAATATGGTCAGAACCTGAGTTGCAAAAAAGAAATCCTGTCTGGCCCTGGCAGAAGGTAGAAAAGGTAAATCAGAGGATAATAAAATCAACCTTCCTCCCTTTGAAGTTTTGCCCAGGGTTAGGTCAGATTGTATTGATGTCTCACCAAAGTGCTTGATAAACAGAAGATTCCAGCTGATAGAAGGCCAAACAGCAAGGTTAACTAGAATTTCCAGATATCACCCAGTAGGCGAAACATATACAGTCATCTGTAGAGAGTTGTCTCTCATTAAGCCTTTTTCATCAATTTAACAGGAGCATTTATTAGTCTGCTGGTTCTGAAAATGAATCTATCATGCATATGGCCTTTATCTTGATCAGGACAACACTCCATTGCTGGGACAAACAGACTGTGTCATGTAGATTTTCATGCTTTCTGGGGGGCATTTGCTTTGGAAACATGCACTGTTTGAACTAGTCTTGTTCAATCCAAGCAAGGCAGTTTTCCAGATCATTTTACTTGATGAATCCACAAGTTGGAAGAGTCTCAAATAAACAATAAAAAAAAAATCACAGGAAAAAGGTCATACTTTCCAACTTGCCAACACAGGTAATTTATGATGCCTGAGATTCTATCAATTTTTTTTCTAAAATATCTTCAGTTACTATCTATTATCTGCCAAATAGTCTCAATACCTCAGTCTGATATTTAAGAGCATCTAGAAAATGATCCCAATCTCTCCTTCTGTCCTTTTTCCTCTCCCTTCTTCCCTGTATAAACTTTGTGCTCCAGTCAAACAAAATATTAACTTAAAATGTCAAATGCTTAATTAATGTTGATCCATATCTCTTCTCATGGGATTCCTCCACTAAAACACCTGCCCTACTATCTCTACTGATGGAAAAGAAGGCTCATCTTGGAAGTTCTTTCAAATGCTTCCTTCTTCATGCAGCCTATCCTGATCTCCTACCCTCAATCCCCAGACATGAAATGATCCACTTCTAAACTCCTAGAATCTGTCATTGTTGTTGATGTGTCTACTAATCTTTCTTGGGATATTTACTAACTAGTATTCTAGTTATTTTTGAACTTATTTTATCCCCTACCATATTCTAAGTTCCTTGAGAGCAGGGGCTATCACTCATCTTAGTTTTCTCCAGCAACACCTAACTCAATACCCTGCATATAATAAACTCTTAAACCATACTTGCTGTGTAGAATTAAAATCTCCTATGAGGATTTCAGAGGAGAAAGGGAAGGATGGGACTTTACTAAAATAAATTCCAGTCAAGACATATTATTAAGCATCTATGAATCTAAAAAGATCCAGGGTACAGACTAGGATCAGGGAAATATCACTAAGAAGTATGTTTGCCCTGTGACCCCTAGCTCTTCCTAGGTATAGCCTTCTTGAGAGTCTCAATAGTGTCTTGTTTCAGATTTTAATTATTTGGCAAATAGATGGTATAATGGATAAAGTCCTAGACTTAATGCTAAAGAAGATGATTTCAAATCTTACAAATATTACCTGTGACCTTGAGCAAGTCAGTTAACTGCTCCCTGCCTCAGTCTCCTCAACTGTAAAATGGGCATGATAGGACCTCCTTCACAGAGCTGTTGTAAGTATCAAATAATGCACATAGTCTTTTGCAAAATGTAGAGTGATATGTAAAGGTTAGTTTATTATTATTTTCCTTATCTATTCAGAAAATCCTTGAGTTTGATTTTAAATCTCTAGCTTCTGCAGAAAAAGTACTGGAAGATGTAGTCATTTAAGCATCAGTCTCCTTCAGAAGTTAGATTTAAGTTATAAATATGTAAAATATAATAATTGTTTCTATTCCATTGAAAATATGGAATGGGATCAGGACATATGCAATCACTTCACGCGATTCATTTCTCATGAAAACAAATGCAACCGTGTCTCTGTTGTAGAGACCCTCTCATTGAGTTCATGTTACAAGCGACTTAGAGTGCCAAAATGAAATGAAAAAACATCTCAAGTAACTCAATACTCTGGATACATTTGCCTTTAGTGGACAAAGACCTGGTTCCAGATACTTCCGTTGTTACAGAAGACTGATCTCTACGTGGATTACATCTTCTACTCCTATCATACTCTAACCCTACAATTAAAAAATATAAAATCCCAATATGATGGGTTCTTTAGGGATCTGAAAGTTTTCCATGAATAAAATATGCATTTTTGAGAGAAATGGACGATGCAACAATTAGATAAATTGACATTTCATTGATTCTGAGAGATTTTGAGAGCAATTATCTTACCAGTGACAAAGAGGAAAAGAGTGCTATGTCTGAAGAAAAAAATCAAGTAAAAAAATTAGGATTATAAATCTAGTTATCTTGGTGTTTGGAGAACAGCAATATTTTTTAATCAAGAAAATGGGAATAAAATCTTTTCTGAATAACATATTTATGTGTAAGCAAGATGTAAATATAAGTTATTGAACAGATATTCAATTGAATCTTCCCTCCACATTGTCTGAAGGCATTTTTCCTCTGGAATATAAAAGCAAATAGCTCAATTTTACGGTCTCTAGAAACGTCATGAGCCTTTTAGGCTCTGTTCTCCTCATTGCCGAAGTCATAGAATCAGGTTTTTTGGTTATCTTGACCAACTTTTACAAATGAACCTGAACCCCAGGAGATTAAATGTTCTAACAACAGTCACACAGGTAGGAAGTAGCAGAAGCTGGTTCCACTGAGCAGAGTGTGTCTCTCTTCTATTGTATCTCAATGCTTTGCATACGGTAAGTGCTAAATAATTGCTTTTTCATTCATGTGTTCATTCTTAGTGGAATTGCCCATTGATCTTGATTAGTTTCTTAGATGGTCAAAAATGAAATGTCAGAGTTACTTATGGTTCAATAAAGAACCTTGACACAAAGGTGTTGTTATTGGGTTTGTCCTTCGTTCTCAAAGAGGACCATGACATCAAGATGATGACACGACTTGCAGTTACACAAATAAATGTGATTTAAAATATTTGTCAGATTGGGCCTACTTGAGGCAGGTATTTTATTATTACATGCCAACGAGTGGTTGACAGCACTAATGTCTCTGTGGCAGCAGAACTTTTGTGCAAGCACAAGTCAAAGCTTGTATGTTTAGATGGTGCACAGAATGGTTTCAGATGCAACTTCTTCATAAAATACCTGGGTAAATAGGTAAATGATTTCACCCTGGTTATTTTAAAGGTATATATGCTAATTATTTCTTCATAAGGAGAGGGCATTAGTTCATCTTAGTTCAGTGGAAGGACCATGAGTCAAGACTGACTAACCTACCTTTGACTTCATTGTGAAACAAAGCAGTGTCTCCTGAAGGCTATCTGTTTATTAGTTTTTCTGGTATTTGACAATAGCCATGTTTGTACCAAAAAGTACTGGCTTTTCAATTAAAAAAAAATACTGAAGTGCCTGCTGGGTGTGGAGCAGTGTGCTAGACACTGGAGGAGACAGGATTGGGTAACACACAATACCTGTCTGCAGAGAGTTAACTATGCAATGGGAGATATAATGTGGTTACAAATAACAATAATGCACAATATTATAAGATAAATATATTAGACAGTTACAAAAGAGAGAGTTAACTATGAAATGGGAGATATAATGTGGTTACAAATAACAATAATGCACAATATTATAAGATAAATATATTAGACAGTTACAAAAGAAGTTGTCTGAGCAGGGAGGTCATTATCAACAAGGGAAAATCCAGAAATAAAGACTGGGCAAATCTCATTGATCACAGGTCCCTAGAATATTTCTAAGGCACTGCTATTGCCCTTCAGATTTTCCATTTATGGAATATTTTGAGGATCAACAGAGAATTGAAGAAATCCATCATTTCTGGGATCTCTGATTTGATGGCTTGCTTTTTGGCATTGGACTCTATTTAAATCTTACCACCTGTTCCATTTTCTTCATGTGTGTCCATGCATTTTCCCAATATAATTAGATAACTTTCCATATCCCTCCTAGGTCTATGCCATTCATTGACTCCAGAATTTCCTTCTGCAAACTAACACAGTTCAGTAATATTTTGGCAAGATGATACTCAGTCTGGGACCACTAAATTAATGTAGCATTTCTCACTCTAGCAGCTAAATGCTTCACAGATCATTTCTTTTCAGAATCCAGTTTTTAGGGGATTTTTGGTTACATATTTTCTTCAGGAGCTGCCATAACATGTACTTAGACAAATCAGTGATAGAATCAGAATTCCTTGTCCAGGTTTCAATAAGTGGGAGGAATTTGAAAACAATGTTTTGTTTTGTTTTTATCAGTGACAAAGGGAAAAAAAAATGTTGTGCCAAAGGGAAGGTAATAACAAAGTTAGGATCAGAAAACTTATCTCAGTGCTTGAATAGTACTAAAAAGTTGCTGTGGTTTTTAATCAAGAAAATGGGAATAAAACCATTGCCATGCAATATGTTAGGATGGCTGGGTAAGGCAAAATCTTTGTCACGAAAACCCCAAAGGGGTCACAAAGAGTCAGAGATAACTGAACAAAAACCACTACTACTAGACATGGTAATTTGTGAGCATCAGAAAATAAATTATGAATACATGTTAATAAATATTCAAAAAATAAGTTTAACACTTTCAATAGATACTCAAATATCAGCTGAAAATAAATATAATAAAGCACAAAATAAGGAATGAAATCTAGCTTCAAACCTTATCACTTGACTAAATAGACCAAGGTAATAGACAATAAACAAAACCAAAGAAAAAAGGTGTTTCCACTGTCCCATTCCCAATGCTGTCTGAAGTTCTGTTAACTTTTGGTTTTGTGTATGCACATATTAAGTAACTAGATAGCTAGATATACGCTTATGCATATATATACATGAGTATGTACACAATATATATGTATACACATATAATTGTGGTCAGTGTATATAGTGTTCTGTATTTGTTGACTTGTCTCACTTCATATGTGCATTTTTATATTTCCATATATTCTTTGTATTTATCATTTCTTCAGTGTCATAATATTCTATTATATCAACATACTATAGTTTATTTAACTACTCCCCAATTGTTGAGCATAAAGGTTGTTGTTTGTCATTTCTATTGTTACAAATGTATGATAGAATCATAGATTTAGAGCTGTAAGGGATTTTAGAGGCCTTCTAGTCTAACCCCATCATTTTACAGATGAAGAAGTGAGGCTAAGTGAAGGTAGATGACTTGCTCAGGGTCACATATCTATAAATAACTAGGAACATTTTTATATAACATGATATTACTATGCTATTTTAGGATAAAGTCCTAAAAATGAAATCTTTGGATCAAAAGGCATGATCAATTTTGTAACTCATTCTATACTACCATATACCTCTCCAAAATATTTATGATGATCTATGATTTTTTTATGGTAAAACATATCCTGAGTTCTAAACAACTGGTTAATTTATTAGATTTGACAAGCTGGAAGGAACTTTGGAGATCATCTCCAGTTATCCCTTCCATATCACTACTTTCCCCATCAAATTTCAATGTATCACAGGTCGGCATTAGAAATTAAATGGGAATTTTGGGGGAGTTTTGTAGAAGTTATAGATGACATATGAAGGCTAGCAGACAACACAGAGCCTATGACCAAATACTTAACACACATTTTACAAGGTACTATAAATACTCCATAAAAAAGGAAGAAAGGAAGAGAAAAAGAAAAGGAAGGAAGGAAGGAAGGAAGAAAAGGAAAGGAAGGAAGGAAGAAAAATTCAGACTTCTTTTCTAGTACAAAGGGAGGGCCAAAAATTTTACATGGATTTTCCAGATTGGGGGTGCACCACACCTCTAACCCTCGCAATATGAATGGGATAACTATAGTTTAGTTCTAGACTCTGTTAATAAGTATCTGTGTGATTATAGGCAGATGACTAAACTTTTCTTGGCCTCCCTTTCCATTTTTGCAGCATTAGGAAACTGAACTGTAATTATTTCCTATTCATCCTGTATATAACATATTTGTTTGCTTGTGGTGACCTGCTTTGAACCCCTTGAGGGCAGGGACTCTTTTTTGCCTCCTTTCATAATTTCAGTATTTAACACAGTGCCTGGTATCTAGCAAGCACTTATGTTTATTGACTGACATCTCAAACTACCCTGTATTTAATTATTTCACATATACTTATATTTATTTACCTTAGTTTAATGCTATTTGTGTATTTGTACTTGTTGTCGTCCCATTAGAATACAGTCTTTATATGAGTAGAGATTCATTTCAGTCTTTGAACTTGTATCTCCAGCACCTAGCATATAATAAGCACTTAATAAATGCTTGTTCACTTAGTGATAGCCCTTCCTTTAAAATGCCATTTTCTTCTACGTTTTGCAACACAGTACTGCACTAATTGTCTATACAGATAGCTTCACTGGAGTTCAAAATTTTTATTAATTATAATTTATAGAACTTACATGATATTTGTTATATTGAATCTTTTAAAGCTTTCTACATAGGTTCCTATAATAGCAAGGGCCCTGACATACACAGGAGGGCCTTCTGTACAGGCTCTTAGATCTGCTTTGCTAAAAGGAAAGGAACTTTTGAGGGGTCAACAATAACCTTAATGAAGCACATATATTATTCACTTAATTCAGGGTAAAAAGTCAGCACCCTAAACTTCAGAGAAAATACAGAGAAACAAAGATCAACCAATAGACAGGGCTTCCAACTGTCTGACTATAAGCAATACATATCAATGACAGATCCAATACCATACATATAGAGATACCAGAGAGAGAAGCGTCAACATCTGGGTTTTCAAAGCCAGGGGGCTCCTAAGAGGCTGCCCAGAGTCTCATCTAGCCAAACAAACACTTCCAATGAATAAGCCCCACAACAAAACCTCACCTCAGGGTATTTATATACTTTTCAGAGTCAGAGGGCATCACAGTTATTTAGAATCAGTGTCTCATTGGAAGTTAACAAAAGGTATGGACCTTCCAACAACAAAAAATAATCTCCCCTAATCAAGCTTCCCTTAACGGGCAGGCCCATCAACGGTATGGAAGATATTTAACTCTCATCAACATTACAGCTCTTGAAGACTTTGACACACATAATAATAAGAGCTACATTTCTCTAGTTTCTGAAACTTTAGGATATTTTGAATCCATCTATAAAATGCTAATTTTCCATCCTTAGACATTTGTGGTCAAAGATCCACTCTAAATTTTGAGCAATCAAGTTTTTATCAGGGAGTATCCATGATCCCAGTTTTGATTCTTTCCTTTTTCTATTACTCTAAAAGATCGTTTTAAAATTTCAAATTATACAATAAGATATACTGCTGTCTTCTTTCTAAGCTTCTAAATATCAGGGAGGTAGCCTGATACTAAACTCCTACCTTGTAGGAGGCACTTTGTTAGGTGTTGAAGATAGAAATGCAAAAAAAAAAAATGCAACAATCTTTACTTTCAATTCTGGGAGGTTATGACATCAATACACAAGTTCTGGTTGGTCTTACCAAGCTGGAAAGGCTGAGAATATAGGTCTGTGAGTGGACCAACTTAGTCAAGCTTGTGGAAGCTTCTTCATTTGATAGTTATCCAACAGGTGACCAAATTTTCATCTCATCTAATCCCATCTAATTTCTCTTATGCAAAATGAGAAGATTAGAATATATCATGAGATATTAGCCTTTGTGTGTCTGTCATGGACTCTTGGCAGTCTATGGCAACTTGGCAGAATTCTCAAAATATTGTTTTTTAAAACAATAAAATAAAAGGCATATAAAAATGCAACTTCAGCTACAGATATACATGTCATATGTTAACACAGCACTATAAATATGTTTTTATATGTAGACAATGTGTGTATTTGTTATACATGTGTTACATATATACATATGTCATACATATATACAACATTAAATATGTACATAGGGTACACATACTATACATGCATACACACTAATGTTCTATATTTGTCACATAGATATATGGCATATGCATATAAATGTATGATAAATTGATATACGTGCACATCATATATAGATATAATATATGAATGTATGTGCATGCATGGCATATATACAAATATACATATATAGATATATATTTATATATAGATATATATGATACATATTATATAGATATATATAGATATAGATGTATAGATATAGACATTATATATATAGACAGACAGATAGATATAGAATTATATGCATGTTTATATACACACATTATATACAAGTATATAGCTATATGATATATGTTGACATGCAGAGATATGATTTGGATAAATAGATATGACATTTAGAACTACAAGTGTAAAATTTAGAGGATATATAGATATACATGCAGATATACGGATAAAACATGTTCACAAACCTTAGGTTAAGAACTACTACAAATGATTCTGTAAAAACTAAAGAAAAACTAGTTGCAGATAGCGCCCATGTAACTGAAAATACAGTTTTTTTATAGCATCCTGCATCATTAATCTCTGATTATAATCTCAGATATAATTCTAATGGCATAATTTATTTTATATCAGTTTTAATCACAGATTTCATCATCAATTTCAAATGATTTGTAATTATTTTCTAGTAACAGGTCAGAGAAGGTGATTTGTGTATTGAGGGTGGGGCCCAACAGTAAATAAAGGCCTTCAGCTTCAGTAGACTATTTCCAGGACCAGTTCCTAAAACTGGATACCAGAGATTCAGTCACAAAAAGAAGTAGTAGCCATTCATGTTGGCTCCCGGACAAGAAGAGAAATCCTGAGATTCATTTGCCTAAATCCTGTCATGCTACAAAATCCTGTCCCACTGAATCCTTAGCAGGCAGAGTTGCATGACCTCCACTTCAAAGGATGGCAATTCCTTGGCCCAGTGCAAATTTTCTTAGGGAATCAAGTTATTATTGCACTACTTTGTTCTTCTAGAAAAGCTTAAAAACCATCAGCTGCCCCCACAGTCTATGGGCAAATGGGGCAATCAAATCCATTGGCAGGAAAGTCTAAGATTCCTCCACTGAATATGAAGACATCTAAGATTCCCAATTAAACTTCTCTTGTCTGTTTCGAGACACTGGCTGTGAGATGGAAGCTTGGTTTGAACAATCTCCATTAGACTTTGAGCTCCTTGAGAGCAGGAGCTGTTAATGCCTTTTTTTCTGGGTTTGTGTAGAGAGATAGCATGTAGAAGTGACGATGTTCTTCCCCATGTAGGCTACTTGAGTTCTCAACTGTCCTTCTAGACGTGGCTTGCAGGGAGACAAGATTAGACATCTTTCGAGTCTCCTCCCCTCCCCTTCTCTAAGGGAGATTTTGATTCCTGCAAGGGAGCAGAAACAAGGGCAACACAAGAAGTTGGGTACACAAACTGACCACTCAGGGGATACCAAACTAGAATTATATCTACCTGATCCCTTAAATATTCTTAGGCTAAGGGAAGGGAAGTAATTTTGAAGTTCAAGAGATACTCTTGCTTCCTTTCTCTTAATGGGAAAGGAAGGACTCAAGCTAAATATCCAAAGCTTGATCTCCTTCCCACCTCAGTTCTACAGTGAAACATACATGGCAAGCAGAAGATAAACCCCATTATCTAAGTTGATAGAAAAACAGAAATCAAATCAAGTATCTATCTATCTATCTATCTATCTATCTATCTATCTATCTATCTATCTATCTATATATGTATATATATACACACACATACATATATATGTGTGTGTTGCATATGTGTATATGTATGTATATATGTATATACATACACACACACATACACACACATATATACCAAACAATACAGAGTAAATGAGCTTTCCCACTGAGAGCTCAACTGAGATCTCAGATCTCACCCAAGGGAAAGTTCCCCAAAGTCTCTAGTGCAGTAAGCCGGAAAGAGGGACATGATTGGAGTTCTATCTCCTTTCCATGTTGGCTTCTTCCCAGAGTCTTCCTTTCCCTTTGACACTTGAAGAAAATTTAGAATGGTGCATCTTCTTCCTCAAAGCTAGAAGCCAGAAGGACCCAGAGACTCAACAGCAGAGTCTAACAGAGCCAACAGCAGTAGTCACAGAATTCAGGAGGTGACTAAACAGCAGACCTAAGCTGGATAGGCCCAGCCAGCCTTCTTGGTAGCTTGTTTTCATTGCAAAGTCTGGAAAGATCACTGGGAAACTGCTGGCACCTTCACTTCCTCTAAATGGAAAGTGGGGGGAATGTTACCAGCAGCAGTGGAATAGCCCAGTCCAACTGAAAAGGAGCCCGGCTCAACACCAGATGACCAATCTAGCAAAGACACCACTCCCTGACAAAGGACTTCCAGGGCCAAGAGAGGGAGGTATTCCTTCACCAAACATGTTCTCTACAAATGTGCAGCTTTTTACTTTGCTTTAGAACCATTCTCACTATGGACATTATATGCATAGAGAGTCCATCTCAGGTTAAGGGAGAATATTTGGCGCCATATATTTTTACTATACCATCTTCTGAATGTAATTAACTTTTGTGCAGCATTTCTTTCACTACCAACCCTTTCTTTCCCCCAAGCAACATCCACATTAATTCTACTTGTCACTCCTTCTACACCTATTCTTTCATCCTTGTGTTGCCCACAAGTATAAGCCCATAACCTTCTTAGAATTCCAAAGTGTTTAGATCATCCAATCTCATAGATCACTAAATTTCAAAGCTGAGACTTCATTAACCATTGTCAACAGGCAATCACATCATAAGATGTATGTGAAAACCAGGTTTATTACAAGAGAAATGAACATGCATGTAGAACCCAAAGAGTTCACAGTCCTTACAGAAGTTTGCACATTTATGACAGTACAACAAAAGGAGGTAGAGAAAACAGGAAGGGGAATGGCATGGAAGAGGAAAAGGGCAATAATGGTGGGGAAAAGGGAAAAAATCCTCCCAAGAGGGAGAAGCAAGGTGATGGCAAAGCTTCATTCTTTTCCTTGAGGAACCACTAGACTATGAAGATAGGAGGGTTCTGTATCTGCAAAGGACCTCAGCTACACAAGCATTTTCCCAGCCTGGCATAGACTAGCTGGGACCTATCTTGCAGCTTAGTGTGCAAACAATTATGTCAGCTGGGGTGACAGGGTTTCACCCTTGACATCCTTACAATAAGGCATTAAGGGTGTCCTGCTACAGGTCCAGTGCTTCTGGAAAATATGGCAACACAAAAAGATAAGTTCAGGGGACCCCTTATCAGCCTTTACCACCATCTAGTTAGTTCAACTTGCATCCAAATCAAAATTCCTTCCACATCATACCCAAAATGTAGTCATCTGGAAGGCTTATGAAACACCCAGGAAGGGAAAACCTAACTCATTCATTTAACCTGGAGTTAGTTACAATTGTTAGGAAGTTATGGGAGTAGCGGGGGAAGGGTTTTCTGACATAAAGTCTAAATTGATCTATGCAAAATTTTGCCTACTACTCTTGGTTCTGCTCCCCTGGAGCCAAAATAATCAAGGTTAATCCCTCTTCCACATATGTGAAGATAGTTTTTATTATGTATACCTTGCCTTCTCTTCTCCAGAAGGAACATCCTCAGCTCCTTCATCATTATCCTTATATAACATGATCCCAAGATGCTTCACCATACTCTTTACCTTCCTCAGTCTCCTTCCCAACTCAATATCCTTCCTAAAATTTGGTAGCCCGAATTACAGGCAACATTCCAGATGTGGTCTGATCAAGACAGAGAAGACCATCACTTCCCCAGTTCTGGGTACCCTGCTTCTCCAAATGCAGCTCAAGATCACAGGGAATTTCTTGGTTGCTTTATTTAACATAATGTTGACTCATGATGAAGTTCACTAAAAATCCCATGTTTTTCAGACAAATTGCTGTCCAGCCAAAACTTTCTTATCTTATACTTGGGAAATTTGTTTTTTTGAACCCCAGTGTAAAACTTTATATTTATCTTTATTAAATTTTATCTTATCCAGAATGATCTAATAGTCTTACCTGTCAAAATATTTTTGCATCCTGACTCTGTGAACTAATGAGTTAAGCTATTTCTCCTAGCCTTGTGTCATCTGTAAACATGATAAACATTGCATCTATGACCTTATACAAGTCATTGATAAAAAAATATTAAGTAGCACAGGATCAAGATGGGATTCTGCTAACATGATATCAAACCATTATTGACTACTCTCTGTGTCTGCTCAATCTAAAATTTATCTAATCCTACTATCCAATCCTCAGCTCTGAGTTTTCCACATCCTATCAATCAATCCACATTTATTAAATGCCAGCTATATTCCAAGCACTGTTGTTGTTTTTTAGATGAAGCCTGGCATAGCATGTTTTTACTGAAGTAATGCAGGCCCTTTTTAGTCACTGCTCTCTTTTCCAAAGGTTGCTAACACTTCCTTTAATGATACACATTCTATAGTATTTCCAGGCACTGAAGTCAAATTCACCTGCATCATTTCTCTTTGTAAAGTTTGCAAGATTCTATTTTCTTTCTTATGTTAAAAATTTGGATAAAATTTGCCCTTATCCATTTTTTTTTTGCTTTTTTTACTTCTTCAGTTCTTTATGATCTTTCAATAGTTCAGCAATCATATGTGCTGGTTCTCTTTAAACCAGGCAAATTTAAATCTAGTTAGGCAGTTTCTTGCTCTCTCCTTATTTATCTTGGGGATCAACTTTCTAAAATATTTTTTTCTTTTTTCCATTGTAAAGATTATTCTTTCATAGAAAAAACTGAAGAAAATGAGTTGAATAGTTTCACCTTCTCTAAAATCCAATGTCACTGTCCCATCTACATCAGTACTAGTGCTTTCTGAACCTATTTTCCCAAATACAGCTTTAAAAAAAAAATTGTTTTGTTATCCTTAGCTTCCTTTACTAGTCCTGGCTCATTCTGAGCAGTAGGAACCCAGACAATATTTTTACAGGATCATTCTACTCTATTATATTTATTCTCTGCTTCCATATCTTTTACATGTCTTTTTAAGGCAAGTCAGCTATGGGTGAGAAACACTTCATATAAATGTTTGAGTTTTTCAATATCTTGGTTCATTGTACTGAACTGCCCTTTATTCCCACCCCCTACCCCACCCTCCCAATCAACACATATATCTTTTTAATTCCTTGCTACAGAGGATGGTGCTCTGGGAAGGGAGAAGGATGTGTGTATTTGGATATGTAGGTAAAATAAAAACAAAAGATATCCTTTATTTTAAAGTATGTTGGCTGGTGAGTTTCTTACACATTCACATCACTTCCCTTTTGTCCATTCACTGAAGTCTCTTTGTTTTCAGTTCATTCTTGCCAGTTTCCCATGCCCTTTAGCCTCACTTGTTCTGTAGAATTGGAGTCAAAGACATATTGCCAATCCCAAAATGTATTCCCAAAATGCTGAATGAATCTCAGACTCATCTCAGTTTTTTTCTTCTGTATCACAAACTTGACTGACCCCCAAATTTCCCATAATTTCCATCCCAGCAACCAATTCCTCTCTCAAAATAAAATTTACCCAGATTGGTTCCTCCACCTTTTAAAGTATGAAATTACCATTAAGACAACTCAAGAAATTATTAGCTGTCCTGTTTTTGACAGTGAAAGAGCTAGAGTCTATGCCTAGGTAATTGAAACCTTTTTCCCCTCAAGCCCCACTACCATGTCATGCTTCTGTGACAGCGTTGGGAGCTGTTTTCTCAAATTCCTCATCTTTTTCCTCTTTCTGTCCAGGAAGACTGTAATAAACTCATTAAAATATCACTTTCCTCCCTTCCCTATTGATCTTATTTCAAATGCTACCCTACTTTGGTTCTTCAAGGCCTTGACAGTACTTGACAGTACTCCCCTGCCCTGAAGTTTCACCTATCCTGTTTCTTTTGAATAAGGCATATACTTAAGATACCAAGTTGCAAAGATAATTATGAAATCAAACTTGCCTCGAATTTGTCTAGATACACTGAATTTAACGGCTAGATGAGGAAATTGAGACTGTTGCTTTTACCTGAATCCCACAACTAATATGTAGCTAGAATCACAATATGTATAGCCTAACGCCATATCCAGAGTTCTTTCCACTACCATCAGGCTGGGTTACTAAGTATTTAGAAATCTGACCTTGTGCCCCGCATCAATCCACAAGCACTTAGTAAGTGCCTGCCATGAGCCCAAGTCTGTGCTAAGTGCTGAGTATGTAAAGAATAAAGCAATCCCTACTCACACGAAGCTTTAAAACGCAAAGAAAAAATTAATAAACTTCTCAGTGATTCAAGTTCATTCGCAAAAATTTCTCTTTGAGAGAGTTGCGTCTTCATTTTATTGCGGACTATTCTGTCCCAGCCAGAAGTCCCTTTGAGGCACGGGAGCTATGAGTGGATGCACGTACAGAACTCAGCATGTAAAGTGATACAGTTTAAGGGTGGAGAAGAGAATGTAACCAGTTTCAGTCACGCAATCCCACTCAGCCTTTCCTTTTTACTGGACAGCTTGGGAATTCCCAAAGCATCAGCAGCAGACTGCTAAAGTCCATTCTCTACCCCTTGGAATCCCCACCCTTGCATGCTGTACACACAGTTTCCTCGGTCCCAGGAAAAACAGATGCCCTAAGTGCACAGCCTCCTAGTATTTGGCTCACGAGAGAGAGGTCACCTGGAAAGGCTGACCCCGCTGGCTCCGATTCAGCACGGAGCCATCAGCTTCTCCCGGAGTTGGTCGCTTGGGAAGTCGCCAGAAGCGCTCGGGCCACGCGAGTTAAGCCTCTGGACGTGAGGGGGAAAGGAGAGGGTGTAAGAGATAAGGGAGCGGGTCGGCAGGAAGGCGTCCCGGGGATGAACCCGAAGTTTGCTCCCTCAGAACAAGTCCCAAAGTAGAAACTGAAAGTAGAGCGCTGACCAGGCACACGGAAGTCACGGAAAAAGCAAGCGAAGCCCGGAGCCCGCGGGTGGCGTGCACCGCCCCCGGGATGGATGAAGCGACGGGCGCGGCGTGGGGGAGACGAGCCAGCTGGAGGGCCCGTCCGGCCCAGCGCACACTCCCTTGAAGCTCGGCGGAGAGGCGGAGGCGGAGGCCGGCAGCCACCATGGGCCATGGGACTCTGCTGCCAACATGACCGCTGCCTGCTCCTGCGGCGCGCGCAGACCATGTTCCATGGTAAGCGTGACAGGCTCCGCGCACCCCGACTTTCCTTCGCAGCCCCACCTTGCAGCGGGTGCTCTCGGAGAGCCCTGGCGACGGGCTGGCGGGCGTGCGCGCGAGGTGCAGCCGCCTCTCGCACCTGGGGCCGCGCCTCCCCCGGGGGCAGCACGGGGCAGCGGGGAGCGGTGCCCTGCGGCAGCAGCGCCCTCCGGCAGCGGCGCCCTCCGGCGCTGGGAGCGGTGCCCTCCCGCAGCTGTGCCCTCCGGGAGCAGCGCCCTCCCGCAGCCTGCGCCCCGCCCCCTCGGCCGGGCTCGGGCTCAGCCCGCAGCCCCTAGTCCGCTCCCCGACACCAGAGCAGACCGCTGTCCTGGCCCCCGCGCCCGTGCCTGCTTACTTTCTAACTGGCAACCGGCGCGCCTGGCGGGCTGCCGCGGTTCTCCGACTGCTTCCCCGCCGAAATGAAAGCACCGCTGCCCTAGGCGCCCTTTTAAACTCCACTGTGGCAGGTCACTGGAAAATCCCGGGTTTTTCCCCTCATGGAATTGTGATTTTCGTGATTAGGGCTGTCCTTGGCTCGTGCTGCCTGGAACCCAGCCACGAGGTTTGCAGTGCGGGCAGAATCAGGCAGAGCTCTGGTTTTCGCGCTAGGTCTTTCTGCTTCGAGACAGAGTTAAGCATGAATGAAATTGGGAGTTTTCACACCACTGAAAGCTAGGATGGATGGAAGAGTGAAGAGGAGGAGGCCGGATAAAACTGGCAAGGAAAGAGTCCAGGCCGGCTAGTTTCTATTGACAGCTGTTATGGACAGTACAAAGGGCCAACAGGTTTATGGCACCCAAAGGAGAAAGGGCAGGGGTGGAAGGAAGGTGATATAGCACTGCAGAGAGGGGATGAAATAGTTCAAGGACCATATCCTTCGAAGGAGAGGGTGAAGGAAATAGAATGCAGGCATGGATCAGGTTCATTTCCCGGCTAGTCCTTTAAGTCAAAGGTGCTCCTCCTCCGACCTTACAAACTGTGTGGATTAAAAGGGCAACCTCTCACTGGATGGGAGAAAAGGTAGGTCTCATGTTTGGAGGCTGCAGAAGGCTCTTGAGTAGCCATAAAAAAAAAAAAAAAAAAAGAAGAGTGTGTGATCGAAGTTAACCTGAAATATGAATCCTAGCGGGTTTTTTTTTTCCTACTGAGATTAGAAAATCATCATAACCTCAATTCTTAGCCTTTTCTCCAAATCTCCAATAAGAATTTTTCTGACTAGCCTCCAAATCCATTTGTGGCTTTGCTCAGTTGTAAAATAGGAGGAGAAGAGGTTAAAATACATTCTGTCATTGTGAATGTATTGACATACTAGACAAATCTGTATTTAGTCAAATACTGTATATGGATTAAAAAAAAGACTTGCTAAGAAAAGTTAATATCCGATGCCCAATCAGGGGAATAATGATAGAAATAAATGAATTTCAATATTATTTTGCCATGCCCTTATCACTTAGGATAGTATGCAACTTAAAATTTCTTGTTTTCTAAAGCAGGGGAGGAAATAATTTAAGGATATGGGGATGTGATACAAAAAAAAGATAGGGAAGGAACTGGAAAGGATGACTGGGACACTGAAACTGGAAGGGTCACAGGGAACTGGAAAGGATGACAGGATAGTTCTCATAACAACACAAAAAACACTATCTCCTACAGTAACTTGGACAGTTTTTTGGGGGTGGGAAGATAGAAAAGAGTATGTCATGGAATGCTAGAATTGTATAAATGGGAAGGATCTCCCTTATTGTACCCATGCTCACCTATTACAGACTTTTGTCAAAGCACTGAAAAATATTATTTGAAAAATATTTATAAAATCTTGATTACTAAAAGCAAATGTAATAAGAAATATGCAAGCTAATCTAGGACACACTTCCCTAATATTAGGGTAGATAGATACTAACTAGAATCAAGATATTTTGTTGGGTTTGTTGAGAATCTTGTTATTTTCTCTTTCTCCTTTTTTTTTTTGTTAAGATGGAAAAAGTGATATAATCAAGTTTTTAATATAGTACATGGATAAGAGCAACATGCAGTTAGAAGCACTTAAGAGTATACTTTCTTTTTTCTTGAAGCCAGTACCAGCTTGAATGACTTACCAATCTTACCAACACATCCTTCTTCCCTCCACAAATCTTTTATTGTTGTCTTTCATTTTACCACTTAATTAACTGAATTAATGTCATGGATGAATGATACAACAAGTAAAATGAAAAGGAGGCTAGGGAGAGTATAGAGTCAGACTTGAGATCACTGTTCTCTTCATTTGATTCTTGATCTCTATAACTTAGTCACACAAGAAATAGGTAGGACTTAGACCCTTACTAGTGCATATCACTGTCTAAATGTCTATGGCTTAATCTCCTTTAATGAACTTTGCCTTTGGAGAGATGACTCCATGCTGAATCATTGGTGTAGGAATTTTAGTAAAGAGTTCTGATACTGGAGTCAGAGTTCTCAGGTTCAAATATCAGCTGGGATACAACCTGTTGGGAAAGTCATTTCATCTTGCTAGGACTCAGTTTTCTCACCAATAGAAGAATGATGGCATTCAACTAGATGGCCTGTGAGGTTTTGTTGACTTTACACCCAGAGCCCCAAGATTCTTTTTCCTTTGTTGTATATGAGTACAGTATATGAATCTTCTGGATCCTAATGCCAAACATAGAAAGTAAAGTTTGGAAAGAAAACAATTGTTTGATCAAATTATGGCTACACATTCACAGTAATATGGCATGAAAGCAAATAGAAATGAAAAAGGAAACCAGGATGCGTCTCATTTATGAGCAGTGTGTTCAAGAGATCCCTCTTTTGTCCTGTAGGGCAATATAAATTTCTATACCCCATTACCTGTATTTCTTATTTCCCAGTTCTACGCAAGAGCAATACTCAACAGTTATTCTAAAAACTTTGAGTTCCAACTTTTTTTCTTTCCTCCATCCCCACCCATCACCATTGAGAAGGCAAGCAATTCAATATAGGCTATATATGTGAAGTTTTGCAAATGACTTCCATAATAGTCATGTTGTGTAAGACTGACTGTATTTCTCTCTGTCCTATCATGCCCCCCATTGCTTTCATTCTCTCTTTTGACCTTGTCCCTTCCCAAGAGTATTGACTTCTAATTGCTCCCACCTCCCATTGCTATCCCTTCCATCAACTCCCCCCCCACTTATTCCCTTCTCCCTCACATTTCTGTATTGTAAGATAGTTTTTCATATCAAAATGAGTGTGCATTTTATTCCTTCCTTGAGCCAAATGTAATGAGAGTAAGCTTCATGTTTTCCCTTTCACCTCCCCTCTTTTTCCCTCCATTGAAAAGTCTTTTTCTTGCCTCTTTTATGAGAGATAATTTGTCCCATTCCATTTCTCCCTTTCTCCTCCCAATACATTCCTCTCTCAACCCTTCATTTTACTTTTTTAGATATGGTCCCTTCCTATTCAACTCAACCTGTACTCTCAGTGTGTGTGTGTGTGTGTGTGTGTGTGTGTGTGTGTGTGTGTGTGTGTATGTCTGCGCATAATCCCACCAACTACCCAGATATTGAAAAAAGTTTCAAGAGTTACAAATATTGTCTTTGCATGTAGGAATGTAAACAGTTCAACTTTAGTAAGACCCCTATGATTTCTCTTCCCTATTTACCTTTCATGCTTCTTCTCATTCTTGTGTTTGAAAGTCAGATTTTCTTTTCAGCTCTGGTCTTTTCATCAAGAATGCTTGAAAGTCCTCTATTTCATTGAAACACCATATTTTCCCCTGAAGTATTATACTCAGTTTTTCTGGGTAGGTGAGTCTTGGTTTGAGTCCTAGTTCCTTTGACTTCTGGAATATCCTATTCCACGCCCTTCGATCCCTTAATGTAGAAGCTGCTAGATCTTGAGTTATCCTGATTCTATTTCCACAATACTGGAATTGTTTCTTTATAGCTGCTTGCAATATTTTCTCCTTGACCTGGGAATCCTGGAATTTGGCCACAATGTTCCTAGGAGTTTCTCTTTTTGGGTCTCTTTCAGGCGGTGATCGATGGATTCCTTCAATACTTATTTTGCCCTCTGGTTGTAGAATATCAGGGCAGTTTTCCTCAATAATTTCATGAAAGATGATGTCTAGGCTCTTTTTTTGATCATGACTTTCAGGTAGTTCCATAACTTTTAAATTGTCTCTCCTGGATCTATTTTCCAGGTCAGTTGTTTTTCCCATGAGATATTTCACATTCTCTTCCATTTTTTCATTCTTTTGGTTTTGTTTGGTGATTTCTTGGTTTCTCAGAAAGTCATTAGACTCCATCTGTTCCATTCTAATTTTGAGAGAACTATTTTCTTCAGTGAGCTTTTGAACTTCTTTTTCCATTTGGCTAATTCTGCTTTTGAAAGCATTCTTCTCCTCACTGGCTTTTTGAACCTCTTTTGCCAATTGAGTTAGCCTATTTTTCAAGGTGTTATTTTCTTCAGCATTTTTTTGGGTCTCCCTAACCAAGGTATTGACCCGTTTTTCATGCTTTTCTTGCATCTGTCTCATTTCTCTTCCCAGTTTTTCCTCCACCTGTCTAACTTTATTTTCAAAATCCTTTTTGAGCTCTTCCATGGCCTGAGCTCACTGGACATCCACCTGGGATGTCTGGGATACAGAGGCCCCAACCTCCACTTCTTTCTCTGATGGTAAGAATTGTTCCTCGTCATCAGAATTGAAAGGTGGGGACATCTGTACCCCCTCAAAGTAGCTTTCTGTATTCTTATTTTTCTTCCCTTTTCTGGGCATTTTCCCAGCCAGTTACTTGACTTCTGAGATTCCTGTCCACCCCCACCTAGATCCGCCCAGCTAGTGCTTGGGGTCGGAGATTCAAATGGGCTTTCCACGGCAGGTGGGACTGCTATTCAATGTGAGCTTAAGTTCTGGTGCTGGGGTGGGAGCAGGGCCGCCTCCCAGGCTCAGTTCCCTCAGGGGCTTTATGCAGAGACCTTCAGTAATGGAGCGGGTGGGGGCAGGGCTGTTTCCCAGGCTCAGTTCCCTTAGGGGGTTTATGCAGAGATCTTTGGCAATGGCCCTGAACTTCTGCCTCTGCCGCTGCCTCCCGAGGGGGCCCGAGTCACAGAGACACCCCGCTCCCTTCTCAGCCAGCCTCTCGCACTGAGGTGGAGCATCTCTCTCACTGAGGTGGAGCGTCTGTGGGCAGAAGGACCTTCCCGGCTGCCAGAGATTCCATCCCTGAAGCCTGCTCGGATCTGCTCCTCTGGGGCCGTGGCCAGGGCAGCACAGGGGTGGGCTCTGCTGTCCGTAGCACAATGGACCCCTGGGAACGGCTCTCCATGGCTCTCTGGAACGGAAATCTTTTCCACTGTGTTTCTGCGCGCCTTGCAGTGCTCCAGAATTTGTGGGGAGTTCTTTTTGCAGGAAATATATGGGCTGTGGGTTCAGAGCTAGCATACATGAGTCTTTCTACTCCACCATTTTGGCTCCTCCCTGAGTTACCCTATTTTTTAAAGGTGTTATTTTCTTCAGCATTTTATGGGGTCTCCTTTAGCAAGTTGTTGACCTGCTTTTCATGCTTTTCTTGCATCTCTCTCATTTCTCTTCCCATTTTTTCCTCCACCTCTCGATTACTTGTTTTTCAAAATCCTTTTTGAGTTCTTCCATGGCCTGAGCCCATTGAATATTTATTTGGGATGTTTGAAATACAGAAACCTTGACTTTCATGTCTTTCTCTGATGTTAAGCATTGTTTTTCCTCATCTGAAAGATGGAAGACGATAACTGTTCATCAAGAAAGTAACCTTCTGTAGTCTTATTTTTCTCCCTTTTTTGGTCATTTTCCCAGTCAGTTACTTGACTTTTGGGTCCTTTGTCAAGAGTAGAGTATACTCTTGGGATCTGTAAGATCTCACATCCTCCAAGGTGGCACAGTCAAGCCTGTACACTGGTGTGGGAGTAACCAGAAACTTTTTGCCCAGAATCTGCGAGGAGTTGAGTTTCCTCTGCATAACTACCTCATCTCCAGTTCTGCCAAGCCAGCACTGGGGGCTGAGATCCAGATCATCTGCTCAATTCCCAAGGGGCTTTACAATGAGGCCTTCAACAATGGATGTGGGCTACTGCCTGTCTTGGGAGCCCCCCTGCCTGCTGCTGCCTCTACTCTGACTCTGCTGCTGCTGCCTGAGGCTAGAGTTATGGGGATACCCTGCTCCCTTCTCGGCTAGCTGAAAAAGCCATCTTACTGATCTTTGGCATCTATGGGTTTAAGGATCTGCACTGCTGCTAGGGATTCTGTCCCCAAAGCCTGCTCAGTCCTGCTCCTCCCAGTGTCACACAGCCAAGGCCAAACTAGGCTCCACTCTGTGTCTGTTGCGACAGACCTTTCGCATCGGCCTTTCAGGTCACCCTGGGCTAGAAATCTCCTCCACTCCATTGTTTTGTGGCTTCTGCTGCTCTAGAATTTGTTGAGAGTCTTTCTTTACAGGTATTTTATGGGCTGTGGGGTAAGAACTAGTGTATGTTCATCTTTCTACTCTGCCATCTTGGCTCCCGATGCAAATTCTTTTTTCAAATTATTAAGGAGTTAAAGAAAATAGATTTCCAGGGCAGTGCGGAATAAATTTTTTTAAAAGAGGCAGTTGGCCAAATAAGTTTGGGAACTTCTGCCTTAGAGAAGTCATTTACAAGTCATTTAGCCTCTCCTATTATCAGTTTCTTCATTTTTAAAATGACAAAGTTGAAGTAAATGTCCTCTGAGGGTCCTCCTTACTATAAGTCTATATTTCCTGAATTTTGCAGATGAGGAAACTGAGGCTTCAAGAGGGGAAGGGATGTACTCAAGTTCGTACAAATAGTTAGGACTAGAATATCTGTTTCCTAGTTCCCAATTTAGTAATTTTATTTCCACATGTCTATAGTGTCTTCCATGCTATACAACTACGTATAAGTTGTCGTGGCCATTACTAATCATAAAATGGACAGGTTTTTATGGCATGAGTTAGTAAACTAAGGTCTGAGATCCAAAGGACCTATCATCTCTTTCTGTATAGCCCACTAGCTGAGAATAATTTTTGTGCTTTTAAGTACACTTTTTTTTTTAAAGTGTAAAAATCATTCTTAGCTCACTGGTGGATTATACCTTGCAAATTACAAATTTACTGTCTTCATGGTAGTGAGCCCAGCAGTGTCACCAAACACAATGACTAATGGAAAAATGCTGCTGATGTTTGATTTCAGTTTTTATATATTCAGAATTATAGTCATAATTTTTTTTTTGAAAGCGTCATGATCCATGTGGGAGAGGGCCATGAAAGGAACTAATTCAAAAAATTCTGTTTATTTCAGCAAGCATATATTAAGAGCTTACTATGTGTAAGACACTATCCTAGGGACTATCTATGCAAAACAAAAATGGAAAATAGCCTATGCCCTCAAGGAGCACACATTTTATTTGGGGTATTTAATATTTACAAAGATGAGGAAATACAAAATAATTTAAAAGGGAGGGGGAACTTTTAATGTTGATTTATTAATAAGGAAACCAGTGACAGCAGTCAGTGATGAACAACTTATTCATGATTTTTAAGTGAAATTTCTCCTTTATAGAAGATGACAAAAATTCCCTGTAGCATCCTGGTAGATTAGAAGCCAATATCAGTTAGGAATCCCACTTTTGTTTTCAGGAGCTGTAAGGAAACTTTTCATCTGAATGCACACTGTCTTACTGAGCAGTGATCCTAGAGAATAGAGGTAGTTCTACAGTCAATTCTTATCCATCCTTCAAGGTCAGAAAAATGACCAGCAACCATTTAGTTTATAGCCAAAAACTACTTCTGACTCCTAGGAAAGATGCACATCAATCTCCCTTCTCTGCTCATGTGTTTTAGTACACCTCTTGGGGAATAACTGAGAATTCTCAACTGGGCTTTTTACTACCTAAAGTAAAGTGGTATGTTTTAACTTTAAGGCAGCTAGGTGGTACAGTGGATTGAATGATGGGACTGAAGTCAGGAAGATTCATCTTCATGAGTTCAAATGCAGTCTCAGATACTTCCTAGGTATGTAACCCTGGGCAAGTCACTTAACCCTGTTTGCCTCAGTTTCCTCATCTGTCAAATGAGTTGGAGAAGGAAATAGCAAACCACTTCAGTATCTTTACCAAGAAAACCCCAAAGGGGTCATGAAGACAGGATTAAAAAATGACCAAAGAACAACTACTATGTAGTGACTTTAATGTTTTGCTCTATTAAGGATAAAGGGATGGGGGGAAGTACTGGGGAGAAAGGAGGAGGCAGGATGTCAAGCAGCAGAAAGCAAGAACTTACAGGCCTGGAAAGTCTGCCTAATGTTCTCCGTTATAGGAATTTGCCAGCCTGAAGAAATAGCCCTGCCATATTTTGCTAAGAGTCAGCGTATTAATGTCAAGGTTCTAGAAAATCTACCCAACCACACTGTAGGAGTTCCTTTCAGTTTCACTGACAGCTAAATATCAGTAACAGTCTGTATAAGAAGCTGAATGGTATCCTGGAACAAGCACCAAATTTGGTGTCAGAGGACCAAGGCTCAAATCATACCTTTGCCACTTGATATCTGTGTAACCTTGGACACTTAACTTCTCAGGGCCTCAGTTTCTTTGTCTGCTAGGCATCATTCAAGGTCTTTCGTATTATCAGTCCTTATTGTCTAGTGTCATTCCTAAGGTTGGAATAAAGGTGCAAAGGGTTTATCAGTTTGATCAGGTAGAGTCTTACCATGGAAAGAAAACTGGCTTTGGAGTTAGAGGACCAGGTTTCAAATTCTGGCTCTGCTAACTCTAATATATATACCTATGTGACCTTAACACCTCTAACCCTCACTTTCTCAATCTGTAAAATGAGGAGTTGGACTAGGTACCCTCTAAGATATCTTCTGACCTTAAGTGTAAGATCAGAGGCAGCATTGTTTAATGGAAAGAGAAAGGGATCTGGAGTGAGCAGAAAGGCCTAGATTCAAACTCCTTTGAGAAACATGCATTGTGACCTTAGACAACTCACTTAATCTCTATTGTAAAATAAAGGAGACTTCCAGATCTACATCTAATGATCCTATAAACCTAGGTCCTTTCTAGCTCTACATCTATGGTTTTATGGTCCAAAAGCTATTAAGACACAATGGCCCTCACAATTAGTGACTCATGGTTGGGTCTCTGCCCAGTTTATTCATTTACACAGCAAAATTAAGCTTTTTTCAGTGCTTTGAATTAAGCAATGGGAGAAAATATAAATAAGACATGGTTTCTGCCTGCAAGGACCCTAATAAGACTGATAAGACATAAAGAGAGATAAATAGTTCATTTTGGTTAGACTGTAGGGAACTTGAGAAATAGTACTATATAAGGCTAAAATATGTGTTAGAACCAAACTTGGAAAGTCTTGGCTAACACTAATGACTTTAGACCTTACAAAAATCATTAAAATCTTTTTATCATTATCATTAAAAGTTTTTGAAAAGTAGAATAATGTGATCAGATGTGGACATGATACTCCTATAAAAGTAAAATAAAATAAAACAAATTATTTAACCTCAGAAGTCCAGTTACCTTTTCAAAGAATTGTATCATATAGAAGTGATCAGTTTGTTTTTTAACCACTGATATGGCAGGTCTTAAGTAAATTAATTCCATAAAGATCAAGGTATGAAATTGAAAGATTAGATTCCCATGCTTCCAACTGATCCATCTTGCTTAATTGCTCTTAAGCTAAAAAAAAATAGAAATACCTAATTTTTAGTAGCATGACACTAAATTAATCTGGGAGCACTTCTAATAATGTAATAATGTTCTAGAAGTGAATACAAGGAAAATATGTTGTATTTTCATGTGTTTGAGAAACTGTACCAATACTTTTATTAGTTAATAATTAATCCCCTGGAGTTGCATGAATGTCAACATACTACATAAAAGGATAACTTATAAAGTGTCATGGGTAGGATTCATGCTGGATAGATGTTCATTGATGTGACTTGAAAAGGCTGCAAAATCTTCATTCTCTTCGTGTTTATCCTTTTCTCCTTCTTCCTCTTCAACTACTTCCCACTCTCCTATAGCAGCAAGCACACTGAATATAGCGTTTCAGATGATAGTATTTCTTTCTACTTTTTACTTTTGTGGTTGGAAGTACAACCTCCTTCACATGGAGTGGTAAGTTGAAGGGGAAATAAAAGTTGCCAAACACACAGTTGAGGGGATGAATAAGTACTAATAACATACAAAATTTAAAAAGTGATTTTTTTCTAGCAATTCTGAGAGATCCATAAGTAATTATTATTATCTCTATTTTGTAAGTCAGGAACCTGGGGAACAGAGAAGTTGGGTGACTTGCCTACCTCCACACAGATGGAAAAGTAGTACAGGGGAAAGGTTATTGGATTTGAAATCAGATGACCCGATTCAAATAACACCTCTGCCACTTACTGGACAAGTCACTTTACTTGTCTGGGACTCAAGTTTTTCTCATCTACAAAATGAAGATGTTATAGATTATGTATAATCTTTGTAATATGTTGTTGCAATCTTTTAGCTAGCATTTTATTTAGGATTATTGCATCTATATTCATTAATGAAAATCATCTATAATTTATTTTTTTGTTTTTACTCTTCCTGGTTTAGGAATTATGATCATATTTATTTCATAAAAGGAATTTTATGAAATAAAATTATTAGTACACCTTTTTACCTTGTTATTCCTAGTAATTTATTTAATATTGGAATTAGTTGATCTTTACCTTTTATTCCTAGTAATTTATTTAATATTGGAATTAGTTGATCTTTAAATGTTTGATAGAATTCACTTGGAAATCCATCTGATCCTGGTGCTTTTCTCTCAGAAAGCTCATTTATAGCTTGTTCAATTTCTTTTTTTCTAAACTAGGTATATTTAGATATTCTATTTCCATTTCTTCTAATATAGGCAGTTTATATTTTTGTAAATATCCTTCCATTTCACTTAAATTGTTAAATTTATTGGCAGACAATGGGATAAAATAACTCTTTACAATTGCTTTAATTTCATCTTCATTAGTAGTATATATTCACCCTTTTTCATGTTTGGTACCAGTGATTTGGTTTTCTTCTCTTTTTTTAATCAAAGTATCTGGTTGTTTATTTTATTTGGTTTTTTCCTCAGTAAACCAACTCTTATTTTTATTTAATTCAATGATTTTTTTACTCACAATTTTATTAATTTCATTTTTAATTTTTAGAATTTCCAATTTAGTTGTTTAATTGGGGTTTTTAAATTTGTTCTTTTTTAAATTGCATACCCAATTCGTTAGTCTGTTTTTTCTCTATTTAATTGATGTAAGCATTTTGAGATATAAATTTTCCTCTAATCACTACTTTTGCTCTTTCCCATAGGTTTTGATATGCTATCTCATTATTGTCCTCTTTAATGAAATTATTGATTGCTTCCATGATTTGTTCCTTAAAGTCACTCATTCTTTAAGATGAGGTTGTTTAATCTCCTATTAGTTTTTAATCTATGTTTCCTTGGTCCTTTACTAAATATAATTCTTTCTACATTATGACATGAAAAAGGATACCTTTGATAACTCTTCTTTTAACTATAAAATTTTTGTGTACTAATATATGGTCAATCTTTGTAAAGGTACCATAAACTGCTGAAAAAAGATGCATTCCTTTTTATCTCCATTCAGTTCTCTCCAGAGATTTATCATCTCTAGTTTGTCTAATTCACTTCCTTAACTTCTTTCTTATTTATTTTTTGATGAGATTCATCCATTTCTGTAAAAGGAAAGATTAAATTCCCTTAATGTTATAGTACTTCTATTTATTTCCACCCATAATTTAGTTAACTTTGAAATATGTAGATGCTATAATATTTGGTGGTGCATATAGTTTAAGTATTGATATTGTTTCCTTATCTATGATACCTTTTATCAAAATGAAGTTACCCTGTTTATCTCTTTTAGTTAATTCTATTTTAGCCATGACTTTGCCTGAGATCCAAATTACTACCCTTACCTTTATTACATCAGCTGAAGTAAAATAAATTCTACTCCAACCCTCCATTTTAACTCTCTCTCATCCTTAAATGTGTTTCTTATAAAAAACATATTGTTGGATTCTGATTTTTAATGAATTCTGTTGTCCATTTCCATTTTATGAAGTTTTATGAAGTTTTCTCATTTTATGAGTTCATCCCATTTACATTCAAAGTTACAACTATTTGTGAATTTCCCTCCATCTCACTTTTACTCCCTATTTTCCTTCTCAGTCTCTCTTTTTTCTCTATCCCTATTACCTTCTCTTTTTCCCTTACTCTCTTATTCCTTATTTTACCTCTCTAAAAGTCCCACCCTTATCTTCTCCCCCACATTCTTAACCTTAATCTATATACCCTTCTAAAAGTCTCTCCCCCACCCTGTCCCCCAGTTTTCTCACCTCTCTACATGTTCAGAGACTTCTAAGCCCCTTTGGATTACATTCTATTTCCTCTTCAGCCCGGATTAGAGTAAGGTTTCTAAGGTTACCAGACCTCCACCCCCATCTGCTTCCTCTGTATTAGTTCTTCCTTCCATAACCTGTTTTTATAAGATAATTGCTCTTTTTTACTTTTTCCTACATAGTTTTATTTTTTAGAACTGCCCCATCATACACAACTTGACCCCAAACTTTCTTTCAAACTACCTTAGGGAAGATAACAGTTTCAAGAATACTGATAACATTTTCATATATCATAAGTAAACAGTTTGATCTTTATTAGTACCTTATAATTAGTCTTTAATGATTTCTTTATATTTCTTCTGGATCTTTTATATTGAATTTTTCATTGAGTTCTGGTCTGTTTGTTACAAATACCTGAATGGCCTTCAGTTTATCAAATGTCCATTTTTTTTTTCATACAGGATTATACTCAACTTTGCTGGGTAAGTTATTCTTGGATGCAACCCCAGCGCCTTTGTTTTCTAAATGTAATGTTCCAACACATACAGTCTTTTAGTGTGGAAGCTGCTAGGACTTGTGAAATCCTGACTGGTTTCCCACAGTATTTAAATGTGTTTTTTTTTCTTTTTGCTTACGGTAACTTCTCTTTGACCTGGAAATTTTGAAAGTTGGTTATATAAGTTTTCTTCCTGGGATCTCTTTCACGTAGTGAATAGTAGATTTTTTTCTATTTCACACTCTTGTTCTAGAACTCCAGGGCAATTTGCTTTAATAATTTCTATAATATTATGTCAAAATTCTTTTTTTTTAATCATAACGTTCAGGTAATCTGACAATGCTTATATTGTCTCTCTTTGATCTGTTCTCCAGATCTGTTGTGTTTCTAATGAGATAGTTCAGATTCTCTTCTATTCTTTCTAGTTTTATTATGTTTTTGTTGTCTTATAGCATCATTCAGTTACACTTATTCAACTCTGGTTTTTAAGGAGTTAGTTTCTTCTTTGAGACTTTGTATCTCTTTTTCCAATTGGTTAACTTTTTTTTCATAATTTTCTTGGATTGCTTTTATTTGATTTTTTAATTCCTTTTTAAGTTCTTGTAATTGTTCTTTTTGGGCTTGTGACCATTTGACATTACTCTTTGGGATAGGCATGTTTTGTTTGTTGGGTTGGTTTTTTTTTTTTTCACTATCTTCTGAATGTGAAAGCAGATTTTCTTTTAACACTAAAGTAGCTATCTGTGGTCAGGTTCTTTTTCCTTTGCTCACTCATATTTATTTTATTTTATTTTTAGCAGCTAACTATCCTCCTCCTCCTCATCATCATCAAGTTTTAATTCCCAGTTGTGGGTAATGTTGTCCTAGATTTCATATCTTCCTTACTGTTGTTTTCTGAATTATTTCTGGAGGCTCAGCCTCAGAAATTCCTCTCCTCCTCCCTTAAACCAAAGTTATGACCCCCAACTATGTTGTCCTGAAAATGTTTGTGTTCCTGTAGTACTGCACTCACCAGGCATGTGCTCCCTCCTGCCCACCAACAATCATAGTCAGAAATCACATCTGGTCAGCACTACCAGGCCTGACTTCCAGAAACTGGGTGGGGGGGAGGGTAGGAAGAGCCCTTCAGTCTTCCCCCAGTCTTCTACTGTTCCCTAGATGAAAAGTTTGTGAGGTAAAATTTCTTGAGGTGAAAGTTCCTGAGGTAAAATTTCTTGAGGGCTGTGAGTGAGGTGAAAGTTGAGTTGAAATTTCTTGAGCTCTAGTCTGCTTCTCTCAGGGACCACTGTTAACTCAGTGGTGTTGGTTTAGGGGTATTTACACTTCCTTCAGGCCATCCTCACCCTCTGGAGTCTTCTCTGAGGTCCTCTCAAGTTGTCTTAGGGGACAGTTATTTTACCCTTTTATTTTTGCTGGTCTATGTACATTTCACTGTGATTTTCTTTCTGTTTGTAGAGGAAATCTGGAGAGTTTGGAAATTTCTGCCCTATTATACCATCTTCCCAGAATGCCTCTTAGATTCTGAGGTACTTTCCGGCTCAAGAGCTATCACACTATGAATATATTTCAGTAAATGTAACTCAGAATTTCATGCTAGCTTACAAATAATGCCAGCTGTAGGAGCAGACAGAGTAGGAGGTTTGAGAAAGAACCTATGCCCCCAAATCTCCCCAATAGCATATTTGAAATTATGCAGTTAATATGTCATTCCTTTTATTTAACTATTGCTCCCTATTCAAATGGAAACAATAACACCATTATCACATTCTACTTCTGCATAAATTAGTTTATCAGGACTTTTCTTACAGGTTAGCCAGCCAGGCACAAATTTTAAGAGAGCTGAACTGAGAAGAAACAATATTGCAACAGGTCCCTGTTCTCTAGGGAATTTGGAAGGTTCCAGAGACAGACTGTAGCAACATTATCATTCTTATTCCTGTCTTCATATCAGAATTTGTAAACAGTGTTTTCATTTGCTGCCACCTAGCAAATATTCATAATCTTTAAAATAAATGGAATGAAAAGATTGAGACTTTACACAGGAGCTCAAAATCAGTGAGCCAACAAGAGAGAATGGACTTAAATTCCAATTTTTTTTTTATTCAACTTCAGAGGGCATGATGTATTTTATCTACCTTTGCAACAGTCCAGAGACTGTTGAATATATGTAAAAAGAGTAATTTCAGGCTCTCTGAGTCTTACAAAAATGATAAAAATTAAATAATCATAAAAATAAGGATATAATTACAAAGTGCCTTCCAGCTACTAGCTAGTTAAGAATATGTTTACTGTATATAAAACATTCATAGCTTTTATCACAAAAATTTGTAAACATTTCCAAGAATATAATAGAGGAGGAGAAAGGAGGGAATCCCAAATAGAGTATACCAGGTACTTTTTAATAGATTCATTAGTTATTGAACAGTGCATCTAGATGGCACAGTGGATAGAGTATCAGCCCTGGAGTTGGAAGGACCTGAGTTCAAATGTGACCTCAGACACTTACTATCTTTGTGATCTCGGGCAAGTCACTTTTGCCTTAATTTCTTCATCTGTAAAATGAACTGGAGAAGGAAATGCCAAAACACACCAATACCTTTGCCAAGAAAACCTCAAATGGGGTCATGGAGAGTCAGGCATGACATGAGAAACTATTGAATAAGCCACCCTAATTTTATTGGTTTTACAAAGCTTTCATTCAGTTCCACACTTGTGACTTATTTATGTCATGCAAATATATAAAATAGATCCAAGTACCGTGAAAATACTACAATCTTCTAATATCTGCTTGGAAATACTGTTCTTTATTTGAAACATACCACCTATAAAATAATGTCAGAAATAATCAATACAAAACATGACATTTTTTTTTCAGAGAAAGAGTTTGAGTCCATTATGTTTCTACCTAGCCATAATCCATATCATCTCTTTAATAGAACTAGGTGTGGCTTCCAAGGTAAAAAGGGAACCAAACCAAAACATCATTTATGCATTATTTGATGTACATGGATGTCAGAGACATCAAGTTATATGGCAACACAAATACACACACACACACTCCTACACACCTGTCTTATATCCTATGGATTTTTTTCCCCCAAAGGTTTCAAAATACCATTTGGATTTAGTAAGTGTAAAATTCTAATACATACCCATGAAAGACAGACTGAAGGCTTCATGATTAAATTTTGAGGCCAAATGGATAAAAGTATTACTTAGCAATACCTTGGTCTCCTCCAGTCAAGATATATCAAACAGAAATTTACAGTTGGACAACTGAAAAAAATCATGACTTTCTGGCCAATATAGGTACAGATTTCAAAGTTCATTGGGAAGAACACATTTACAAAAAAATAACTTGTATGTAATAACAGCATTAATATATACATTTGGAACAGTAAGATCAACCATAACAGATTTGAAAAAAAATCTTGTTTTTGTATTCTGAACCAAAAACCTGCACAGTATTAATGAAACATAGGGAACATCACCCAAGTCAGCTATTTGTGCAAAGGCCAAAACTTCACCAAAATAGGAGAAAGAGTGTTTATAGTTATTCTCACAGCACACAATAAACAAGTCAAAAGCCTACAGCAACACATTTGCAGCAAGCAGATATCAACTCATCAAGCAATAGTAAAGGTTTACAAAAGGCATAAGAAACTGAATTTTTCAAATGTACCCAAAACTAGTTTACCTAGTTTACCTCTGAGTGGAATCTACTAAGCATGTAAGATCCAAGAGTGAAATCACAGTGCCCTCTGAGATGATTTCCAAATTAACTCAAACAACATATTGACAAAGTTATCAAAAATGGCTAACTCTTGTGAGGTTGAACCCAAGTGTTTTAAAATAGCAATCGAGGATCAGGTGACTGCCCCCAGAAATCCCAGAAAGCTTATCCCTAATGAGCCCAGACTTATTAATCAACGAAGATTATATAAGGGATCTAATAGAAATTGTGCAGTATGTCATAGAAATTTATTAATTACCAAATACCTAGCAAGACCTGGCTGGTAAAAATTATGCCTTAGAAACTCACTGTCTTGCATGGGCTGACAGTTGAAAAATCATCACACTCATTGCAAACATAGAAATTAAAGTGAAGACTATTGTTGCCCCAGTAGAAGGATGAACTTGATAACGGAGTTATCCAAAAATTAAATGGTTACCTTGTGAGATAATGAGCTGATTTTTACTAGAGTGCTCAGACATAGAGTAGATGGGTAGAATTTTTGTAAATAAAATTCATATTTTGGGTAAACACAGTACCAGATGACTTATAAGAAGGCTCTTTTAAATATTAGTCAATGTCCCCAAGATCTAGCAACATAATTTCTCCAAGGTTCTACTCTGCAGGGCTCAACACCAACAATAAAAACTATAAGCTTAAGTCTTTCCCTGCTCAAAAGATGAGAATGAATGATGGGGATTTGACTTTCAGTAAGCCCAGAAGGCTACAAGAACAGTTATGCATCCCCACATTTTAATGGGAAACTACACACACTCTGAAAGGAAACGATAAGCAGTGTCACCCCCAAGGTAGCTGTAAAGTGATCAGACAAGTTGATTTTTTTGTTACCAGTACTGACATAAATGTTAAAAAAAAAACAACTTGTGTGTATATTTAACAAATAATTTGGGTACCTCAGTGTATAAAGAAACAGGCTTAGAGTCCGGAATACTGGAGGTCAAATCCAGCTTCGGACATTTATTATCTTTGTGACCCTGGACAAGTCACATAACTTCTATTTGCCTCAATTTCCTCAACTGCAAAATGGGGTTAATAATAGCATTTACCTTCCAGGGTTCTTGTGAGATCAAATGAAATAATAAATTGTAAAGAACTTAGCACAGTGCCTGGCACACACACACACACACACACACACACACACACACGCATGCATGCACACACGCGCGCGGGCGCACGCACAGAGCTGTCTCTTCCACATTTTAAGAGTTAGGGGTGTGGTACTGGAAAATCTGAGTAAAATATTTTGGCCCTCCCTTCATACCACAGAAGAAGTCTGAGCTCTCTTGGCATTAAAAGACAAAATGTGTTGATGTTATACAATACTATACATATATTTTATGAATTTTTTAGTTTCTAAACTTTTTGTGTCATCTGGTGGCCTTTGTGTGTCTTCTGTGACTTCCACAATACTCCTTAAAAATTTCCTTTTAATTTCTTATGCTAACCCACAATATATCAAAACTGCAGTGGGAAAAGGCACATTGTGGAAGGAATAACTACGTATGGTATACTCGTGTATATATAGATAGATATAGATATATACATACATGTCAAGTACTCATGTATATAAATACATGAGTACAACATATGTAGTTACTCCTTCCACATTGTGACTTCCACAGTATACATTGAGACAAATTGAATGTACATATATATATGTATATATATATACACATACATATGTAATATGCATATGTTTGTGCATATATGTACGTTATATACAGATAGGTAGATAGATGATAGGCAAACATAAATAGATACCAAAAAAATCTAAAAAGACTAAGCTTGTATCCTATCCCTAGAATTTGTTTTTCAATTCTAGATAGGCATTGGATTCCAAGAAAAGCATTGATTGCTTCACCTCTGTCACTCCTATTCGTATTTACTCAGTTGCAGTCAAAGAAAGCTAGATTCCAAAATGGCAGTCCTATTGTTAATTATGGATTGATTTGTAAAGAGAACTTCATGATCTTTACCAATAAAAATGGACTTTTATTTATGAGAAATAAATTCCACTAGAATTATGAATCTACACAGCATGCATTTCACTTTATAAAATGTAGAAATTGACTTATGATATTTAACATTCTTATATGATGTTGAATTTAGTTTTTTTTAGGTCTGTCTTTGGGATTCCTTCACTGATCCTTGTTCTGTTGCCAGCAACTTCTTCTGATTGTGAGATTGAAGATAAAAATAAAATAATAGACGAATATATTAATGTCTTATATGTCGACATTCAACATTTGGTATGTAGTTGTTTTGTCTTTTTAATATTTTTATTTATTGATAATTTTAAAATTGGTCCTTAGATATTAAAAATGTGGAGATGTATATTTCTTTGCAAGAAAGTGAAATAGTTATAAGACACAAATTAGAATTGCTGTTTTTAACAATACATGAATCTATACATGTAATTTGTTAGCAGTTCCATTCTTTTGTTGTGAAAAGTAATTTAGACTTACAAGACCAGAGTGCTAGTTCTAGGCTTCAAGGTCAACTCTATAAACTATACAACACTGCTGCTTATGTTGGTAACAGTGAGTAAATTCTTTTGAGGCAGATAAATGTTGTTAACTTCATTTAACCAGTGAATTCTATGCTTCTTTTTAATGTTGCTTGAATAACATATCACAGTATCATAAGTGAATAAAGGAATGAATGGATAAATTGATGAATGAAAATGCATTGCTATCTGCTAAGCACTGGAAATACACATTTAAAAAGTGGGGCAGTTTCTACTCTCAAGGAGCTCACGTTCTAATTAGGGACAATAACACAGAAAAGGAAATTCATGATAGAGTGATGGAAAGGTCCATAAATCCTAAATGCAGGGGTGGAGGCAGATGGCAAGGTTCAAATTATATCAGTCGTTTAGAGGCAAGGTAAATGGTAAAGTCTAGAGGATATTAGAAATCAGTGGCAAGGCATATGGTAAGACCCAGTGGTCCTTCATCTCCCTAGAAGGAATAGATTTGTAACTCCCGTCTCATCTAAGCCATGTGAGCAATAATGCAGCTTGAATAGTTTCAAGGTGGATCCATCCAGCAGAAGAGTCAAAGAAGGAAAGCACAGGCTAGGGATGGGTGGGTTCCCCCAGTGACAGTGGTTCTTCATCCCAGCCATCCTGGATGGATTTTATTCTTCAAAATTTCAATGGTGCCATTCTCTCATTGGTTTGGGTGCTCTCTCTTCTTTCATTCACATAGATTTCATCGGTCCTCCATGCCACCTTAAATCCTCAATACTAATTGTTCTTGACCTCTCTGTTGACCTCCTTTTCTTCAGGATAGGTTTTCCTCTCTGGGTTTTCATGGCATTGCTCTTTACTGATTTTTCCTCTTTTTTCTGACCATTCTTTATTTCCCTTCATCCCTTCAATGTACATACTTCACTAACTGTGACTGTATCCCAAGGCTCAGTCCTCTTTCCTCTCCTCTTTTTTCTCTCATACGCTCTCACTGAGTAATCTCATCAGCTCCTGTAGCTTCAGTTTCCATCTCTGTTTCAATGGCTCTTGAGTCCATATATCCAATTTTAGCCTAGCTCCTGAGTTCCAATTACACATCTCCCTCTACCTGTTGGACATTTCATACTGAATAGTCCATAAGCATCTCAAATTCAACACATCAAAATCAGAACTAACCTTTTCAACCAACCACTCTTCTGAATTTCTCCATTACTCACAGGAGCACCACCATCCTGCCAGTCATTTAGGTCTGTAACTTCAGTTTTAGCAATCACACAAATGCCACCCAATTTAGGCTCTCATCACCTCTCACATATACTATTGAAATAGCTTTCTTTGGTCTCTCTACCTCAAGTATCGTCCCACTCCAATCCAAACTATACATATCCACTGAACTGATTTTCTTAAAGTAAGGTTCTACCATGTCATTCACCTGACTAATAAATTTAGATGGTTCTCTGTTAAATCTAGGATCAAATGTTAACTTCTCTTTAGACATTTACATCTCTCCACCGCCTCTCTCACTACTACCTTTCTAGTGTTTTTTAATATATATTTTCTTCTCCACATGCTGCAATTCAGCCATACCCCTCTACTTTCTCTCTACATATACAGTGCTTCTCCCATCTCTGGGCCTTTGCACCGGTTCCTTCCCATGCCTGTGCAATGTACTCTTCTCCCCCCGCCCCACTCCTTCCTTTCGGAAGTTGTGGCTTCCTTCAAGATTCAGCTCAAAAAAACTACCTTGTACATGAAATCTCTCTTATTGTTCCCCCGTCCAGTGCACTTCTTCCCAAAACTATTTTAGAATTTGTCTACATTTTAAATACTTATAAATTTACACACTGAATCTTTCAATAGAATGTAAGTTCCTTGACGGCAGGGACTATTTCATTTTTTTATCTGTGGTACCAATGATGGTACATAGTAGGCACTTAATAACTTCTTATTCATTGCTTGTTTTATGATATAGTTCTCTTCTATATCTTTTCACAAATTCTCCATAGAGGATTCATTCAATATGGTAATGGACTTCCTCTGGTGTTTTTAATACTTTCAGACAACATGGTGTTAATTTCATTAAGTCTTAGACTACAACAGAGCCCCTCTCTGTTAATCTATAGTTACCACTGAAAATGGGAATGAGCTAGGCCTATAATTTAATAGAAGGAGAAGTCTTCATCTTCTTCAATAGTTCAGGAATCTATGACTTGGTAGATGATCTTCAAGAGTTACCATGATTGAAAATTACATTGCCTTGATGTAATGAGCCTCTTTGAAATTATTTGTCTTGCTTCTTGGACAAAAGAAATAACTGTCCATCACTAGACCCATATTCAAAAGCTTTTTCTGCTTGTCAGAGTATTCCAGAACATGCCTAGCCTTCGGATACATAAGGTAAGCTCCATAGCACTATAAGTCACCAGAATTGGACTTTAGTGGCAGATGGCCAAGATTACATCTGGGAAACTGCTCTTTGCTCTCAAACATTCCACACTTCTCCTGCCACAACAGCTCCATCTTTAGAACATCACTGCCCACTGCGAGGCTGTATGGATGGCTTTGAACCGTGGAACATGATAATCTTAGAAAAATCAAAATGGCAGGTGGTTCCAAAGGCAATAGAAAGATTCATGGTCTATAGCTGTAGAATATTGCCCATTATGCCTTACATTCAAGAGGTAGTGTAAAATACACTGTCAGGCATATGCAAAAGGATTTGGGCCAGGAATGCTTGTGGTAGACTCTTCAGAGCGATGAAGTATATGGTATAGTGGAAGGAGTCAGAGGACTTGGTTTCAAAGTCTGTTTAAGGTTTACAACTTGTGTGACACTGTGCAAGTCATTTACTCTTCCTGGGTCTCAAATTCCTTACCTCTAAAATGAGAGGAGTGGCCTCTGAGGCCACACAGCACTAAAACCATTAAGCCTTGTCAGAGTACATTATTTGTTGAGTTGACTTGAATGACGGATAATAAACCATTTTAATACTTTAATCAAAAGGGAAGTATGGAAAGGAGCATGCAGTTGTGAGGAATGAACCAGCCTAAGAGAGAGATCAGATCCTAGTTTGTGCTTTTGTGTCCAAAGGCATTTATATATGTACTTCTCATAATGTAACATGATTGTATTAGCTTTTCTGATTGCCATATCACAATATTAATTTATAAGGAAATCGAAGTCCACTAAACCTACAGCTTTATTCGAGGTGAACTTGCTGTCTAGCTATACCCCACTCCCTCATCTTATACTTGTGAGGTTAACATTTTGAAATAGATTGGGGGAAAAGAATAAGAAAGCATGAGAATGCATGTGGGATATTATGTTTAGTTAAAGGAACTGCAAATGTTTGTCCTGAAGAAGGCAAGATTTTATTTTAGATGTAGGTAGTAAATAAATACATAAAAGTGTGATTACTCCCTATTACCTCCAGGATTAAGTCTAAAATTCTCCTAACTTTCTAGTCTTATTATGCTCTACTCCCATCCACAAACTTCATAGTTCATTAGCACAATCTTCTTCTTGTTCCTGACACAGAACACTACGTCTCAACTCTCTGCTTTTCCCTTGATGTTCCCCTGTGCCTGGTCTCCTGCTTCCCTGGCTTCCTTCAAAAATCGGCTCAACTCTTTCCTAGTTCCTCCCACTGCTAATGCCTTTTGCCAGATTTAAACTCACAAAGACGAGTCTTCTTGATTCCAAGCCCAGCATTCTATGCACTGCACTTTCTCTAGTTGATAGATAGATCTATATACATACATACATATATATATATACACATATAGATATGCGTGTATGTATATATACATATATGTGTGTGTGTATGTGTATATACGTATATGTGTGTGTGTATATACGTATGCATATATATACATATATATATATATATCTTTTACATACACACTGTTTTGTGTGTTGCCTCCCCACAATGGTGTGTTTTCTCCTTGAGGTCTAGGGCTATGTTTTTGCCTTACCTTGTGACCTCAGAATGTAATACAGCACCTAGCACATAGTAGGTACTTAATAAATGTTAAGTTTTCAAGTACTAGAGTAACTTTCATCTGGAAAAGGGATTAGATTTGACCCTGATCCTGTTGACTCATAAGCTCAAAATAAAAATTACTGAAAAAGGGATTTTGACTTGTCAAAATGGATGACCGGTTTCCTAACGATGAGAGTAATACAAAAGTGCGATGAGCTGCCTCAGAAAATAGTAGGTTCAGACTTCAATCAAAGCTGGATAACTGTCTATAGTTTGGGTTGTGGAGGATATGCTATTCCTTCTTCTAAATGCCTGGATAATGTTACTAGAAGCAAAATTTCTACATCCAGACTTTTCTATAACACAAGATTAAACATTAAAGGATATTTGTTTAAATGCAGTAGGGAATTTTTTAATACCATAAGCACTGATATCAACCATCACTTGTGCAAGATTAGAGCTATTGTTTGCTTTCATTCAATAAATGCTAACTGAGTACCAACAGTACCATGTGTGACAAGGCTTCTCCCACTGGGAACTGAATGAAGAAAATGTACACATGTTCATGGTTTTCTTGTTTCTTTTTTTCTAAGTGCTCAGAGTAGAAATACAACTAAATGATTAGACATTATGGAACAGACAGGACTTGAATTAGACCTCAAAGGAGGGGAGGAGTTGGATAGGTACTAAGGCAGGAGCAGGGTCTTTTAGGCCAGGATAACAGGTTAGACTTTTCCATATCATGGCCAGCAGCCTTCTCCACACTGGAATTGTCTCTATCCTGGGACCCTTCTGATTGCTGGATCCCTCACCTGGGCACCCCATCAGTGGCTACTCCTAAAACTATAGCTCATTATCCCTTGCTGGTGAGATTACCTTAGATAGTCTGCTGGAAAATTCAAAGTAGCTCAAACCAAAGTCATTTAATAAGATGGCATAGTAAAACTTACTGCAAAATATTTTCCCATAAATTTGGGACATACTATCTCACGAACATACACAATGCCCATAAGAGGAGTGGGCACACACTTGGAGTGGTAGTAAGACACATGTAGGAAACCTGTGTATCCAGGGCAGCTCGTGGCTCTCAGGTATCCTGTCTCTCCCTAGGATATTTTCACGCAGCTCGTCACCAAGTTCCCTTTTCCTCTGCATGGACTGGTCAGTCAGGGTCACTTGTCTTGCTTTCCTCTGAAGCCTCACTCTCCATTTCCAAAGCTAGTTCCATCTTGAATCCATGGTCTTCTCTCTTCTCTACTGCTAAGGGACCACAGTCCTTCCAGACAATCCCTCCTTTGTGTCCCTGCCTTTTGATTTTTGTGTCTGTCTGAAGAGTGTGTATTTATTGTGTATCTCTGCTGTCTGCTTCCTGGAATTGTTCAAAGTGATAAACTCTCAAAACGCTAGATGGTATGTCTCTTACCTCTGTGTGTATATCCACTGCTAAGTGTTATGTCAGATTAGGGGGAGGGTATCTCCCATCCTCCAAACCCCCTCTGCCCATGTCCTCTTGTATAATTTCAGGGATCTCAATGGATAGAGCGCCAGGCCTGGAATCGGGAAGACCCACCTTCCTAAGTTCAAATATGGCCTCAGACACTTACTAACTGTGTGACCGACCCTAGGAGTCACTTAAACTTTTTCTCACCTGTAAAATGAATTGGAGAAGGAAATGGCAAACCACTTCAGTGCTTTGGAAGAAAACCCCAATAAAATCACAAACAGTCAGAGATGACCGAAACAACTCAAAAAAAAACCCCAAAAACCCAACTCATTCCACAAAGCTGCCTTGAGCCTGGATACTCTTAAACTCTTGAATTATTTTAAATGATTCAAAGACTCTAGGTCTTTGCAGGCTTAGCTATTTAAAGGTCTCAAAGGGGTCTGACAGATTTTCAGCCTGCCGGTCCCCTATCCCCCCTGCCAATTCAATCAATAAAATTTTCACACTTCAGAGCATGGACATCATCATACTAATGCCTCAGTGTTTCTGATAGCTGCCCTTGTGCTTTCTGTGATTGCTTCCACTATGGGAGTGGGGAGGGGTGGTAACAGAATCAGTCAGTCAAAGACCCCAACGTGCATGTTAAGTTATTTTCCTAGTGATGTTCCCAGTGATGCTGTGACTGTGAATCAAGATATGCCACAGTCTTCAAAGAAGCAAACCTTGTGGATGACCCAAAGGAAGAGATGTATGAAGGTTGCAAGTAGGCTGCTGCAGCATGTGGTCAATTATTACTTGCATTAGAACGTAAGTTCCTGTAGAGTAGACTCTGATTTGTTTTTATCTTTCTAACCACAGTGCAGTCTCTGACACATAATTGGAACTTAATAAATGCTCTTGATTGATTAATAGGAAGAGTAGCAAAAAAATAATAAGGAAAGATTTCTTAGAAAAGGAGATGGGGCAGTCATGTGATAAGAGGGAAGGTTAGCAAATGGACCCAATAAGTGTCACACTAATAAAAGACATGTTAAAAGACCTAGAAAAAAACCTCCCACCTTCTACTTTGGGTAGAATTTTTGTGGAGGATGCATAGGAAGAGAGGAACTAAATAGGATGAGAAGGTGCAGCTGGGTTGTGATCTACACCAGAGGTAACAAATGTGGCCAGCTGGCCAGATCAGATTAAAATATAATTGGGAAATATGTAACAAAATAAATAAAAATACAACAGAACATGGATTATGTTAACATATGGTTTTCTAAGTCAGTATATGGTAGCAGGGATCCTTATGTATGGTTTGGTCCCCTTCAACCTATTCCTATTTGACTTTGATACCACCACTCCATCTACTGCAGTAAGTAACCATGTGAATGGAGCTGATGAAATATTGTCCCAAGAATCATACTTCAGTCCTCATTTGGGAGGGAGTAAAGTAGAAAGAGAGGAACAATAGGTCAGGGGGGGTGGGGCAGGGAAACATTTATTGAATATAGAGCATTGGAGCCAATTCTTTTCCAAATCCCCCTTTATTTTTCATTAATTTCAATAAATATTTTAGTATTCATTGAATAAATTCTTATTAAGTACTGTGCTAGACATTATTAGAAGTATAGAGATAGACAAATGTAGTCCCTGTTGTAAAGGATTTTAACTTTTAGGGGAGAACATCAAAGTTATATGCAAGTAACTACAGAAGAAAGATTTAAATTACATGATCTCTTAGGGTTCTTCAAGCTGTAAAGTTCAGTGATTTGAATGTGGTAAGTAGCATGCTCTGAAAAGAAAGTCATGGGATCAAGGAAGTAGAAATCTACCCTTTTGGGTTTATATAAATTAATTTTAATTTTTGACTTGAGTACTAAGAAAACTATAGGCAGAGACAAATTTATATGACTTAAATGCCTTCCAAGGATAGTCAATGATCTTATCTAATTGATTCTGAGGATGTGATTTTGATGTGACAGGTTTTGATATAAACAGTGACATTTCTGGACTATTCAACAATACAGACAAAAACCAAGATTGGTGTTGAGAGAGTCAGCACCAATACACATTCCCAAATGTCTGTTTTGCATGGATTTGGGGTTCTTCACCTTTGTGTGGGTATCATGGGCCATTTTAGTAATATGGGCCCCTTCTCAGAACAGTGTTTTAAATACATAAAATAAAATACATAGGATGACTAAGGAAACTATATTGAAATAAAGTTCTCAAAATACTTTTCAAAACAAACTCACACTCTTCATCACATGAAGAATTTCTGGTATGGCACATTGTCATGGAATCTTAGAATCTGAGAGTTAGAATATATATCTTAGTGGTCATTTCTCAACCCTTTACATTTTGATTTCCAACTTCATCTTTTAATTTACATGGGTCTTTCCAAAGTTATCAGTTAATTACTAAATCTGATGAGGCTTTCTCTGTCCTTATCCTTCTTGATCTGTCTGCAGCATTTGATTTGATACTCCTTCTGGATGGTCTCTCCTCTTTGGAATTTTTTGTCACACTGCTCTGTCTTGGTACACCTATCTATGTAACCTCTTCTCAGTCTGCCTTGTAGATCACTATTTAATTATCATTATCTAACTTCTGGTATACTGAATAGAGTGCTGGTCCTGGAGTCAAGAAGACTCCTCTTCCTAAGTTGAAATCTGACACTTACTAGCTGTGACCCTGGGGAAGTTATTTAAGCCTGTTTACTTCAGTTTCCTCATCTGTAAAATAAGCTGGAGAAGGAAATGGCAAACCACTCCAGTATTTCCTCCAAGCCCTAAATAGGGGGTCATGGAAAATAGGACATGATTGAAAAATGACTTAACAAGAGACTTCTGTTGTATCTCTCCTCTCTACTCTTTTTCCTCCTCTTCCTTCTCCTCCTCCTCCTCCTCCTTCTTCTTCTTCCTCTTCTTCTTCCCTCTCAACTTATTTGTTAATCTTCTGTCTTTTTGTCCAGTGATCAAGAAATGAAAATTGTACTAGAAGAATTAAACCACAGCAATATTGACGTTATTTTGCTAAAGAAAAGCAGAATGCAAATGGAAGTTGTAACTAAAAGGAAGGGGGGCTACAAGTTTTCCTTGGAATTCAAAAATAAATCTCACCAGTAAACAATAGGGGAAATGTAACTAAACAAGCATTTTCTTGGTGGACTTTAAGCTCAGTATGTACAGTGTCATATCACTGTCAAAGTGGTTAATGCCATCTTGGACCATATTATCCAGAAGTAGGAAGGCAGTAGTCCCACTGTGCTCTACCCTGGATGGATCACTTCGGAAGTGTTTGTTCAGTTTTGAACCACATGTTAGAGAGGTCACTCATACTGAAAGGTATCCACAACAGGGTGAAAAAGATTTTGAAAAGCCCTAAGATCATGTAAGATGAAGGTCAGGTGAAGGAACTAAAGAAGAGAAAACTAATGGAAGAAATGAGAACTTTCTTCAAGTATATAATAAGCTACTGTGGAGGGTGGTGGCAGGTATTATTCTATATGTCCTCAGAGAAAAAGACTAGAAAACAATGGGTAGATGTTTCAAAGAAGCATAATTAGACTTGATATAAAGATGCTCTTAATAATTAGAGCCACCTAAAAGTAAAACAGATTGCTTCAGCAAGTAGTGGGTTCCACCTCACTGGATGTGTGTGTGTGTGTGTACATATATATATATATATATATATATATATATATATATATATATATATATATATATATATATATATATATATATAGAGAGAGAGAGAGAGAGAGAGAGAGAGAGAGAGAGAGAGATAGAGAGAGAGAGAGAGAGAGAGAGAGAGAGAGAGAGAGAGAGAGAGAGAAGGGACCTCAGTGTCCATCTAGACCAACACATTGCTAAATATTCCTCTTACTGATAAGAGGTCCTTAATTTTATAGTCAGACTACACTCTTCCTTTCCTTCCCCATCTACAAACAGTTGCCTTATCACATCAGTTCTCCCTCTGAAACATGTCTCACACCCATCTCTTTCTGTCCACTCATATGGCTCAGTGCAGGTTTTTTTTTGAGGCAGCCAAGGTTAAGTGACTTTCCCAAGGTCACACAGCTAGGAAGTAGTTGAAGCCAGATTTGAACTCAGGTCTGCCTGATTCCAGGGCCAGTGCTTTTCCTGTGCCACCTAGCTCTCCTTAGGGCAAACTCTTATCATCTGTCTGAGCACTATAACAACCTACTGATTGGTCTCCTTGCTTCAAGTCTCTCTTCTCTCTCAGCTTCTCATCACCCAAAATTACTTTCCCAAAACTCACGTCTGACCATATCACTCCTCTACACATAAATCTTTAGTGGATAATATATAAATAACTCAGCCTGGGATAGAAGGCTCTCCATAACATTGCTTAAATCTACAGGTTTATTTCACATTAATCCCTTTATACCCTTCATGCCCCAGCCAAAATGGACTACAATATTTGCACATGCTGATCCTTGACTTTGTCTTTTAGAGTGCTTGTCTTTCTTAAAGACTAATGTCAGGCACTGTCTCCACAACTCAGATAAGTTCCTCAAACATTCATTGAACATGTACTATATGCTAGGAACTGTGGTCAGTGCTGAGGATACAAAGCCAAAAACAAAATAGGACCTGCCTAAATAAGCTTATATTCCACTGACAAAAAGCAGCTTGTACTTACATAAGTAAATACAGTATATAAAAGGAAATACAAGGTCATTTTGTAAGGTCAGAGAGTCTTAAAAGGTATGTAGAGGGAGGAATCAGGAAGGGCCTTCTATAGGAAAGGGAATCCAAATGTTGTGATTGAAAGAGACCTATTGATTCTATGAGATGGGAATAAGGAGGGAAAACCTTCATGCAAAGGCAGAGGATGAAATGGAATGCCATGTAAGTTTAGCTAGAATGGAGAGTGTGTGAATGGGAGTAAGCGATATGCAATTAATCTGGATAGAAAGATTGAAGTCAGATTGTGAAGGATTTTCAATGCCAAAGAAAGGAATTTGTATTTTATACTAGAGGCAATAGAGGGCCACTGAACGTTCTTGATAAGGCAAGTGACATGATCAGACCTGCCCTTTAGGAATATCAGTTTATCAGGCATGTGAAATGTGGTTTGGAAAGTGGAGATGCTGAAACAGGTAAAACATTTACCAATGGAGTAAGTTTCAGAGAGAAAACAACAATCACTTTTAGAAATTTTGTGCGTGAGATGCCTATGTTCAACTACTTTGTATATGTTTATACTTATTAACTTTATATTTATGTAATATATATTTTGCTTCCCCCATTAGAATGTAAGGATTGTTTCAATTTTTGCACCCAGAATAGTACTACATACAGGTGCTTAATACAGACTTTAATTGGTTGATATGAATTATTCAGGTGGAGTTGTCCAGTTAGTAGTTGGTGATATAGAATTGGAGCTCAGAAATATATGCTACTGGATATCTAGATTTGGGAGTTACCTATATAGAGATGAGAGAGGAGAGAAAACAATAGGGCCCAGAACCCTACAGTATGCCAAGACAAAGGAGGCAGTATGAGAATTTAACAAAACCAACTGAAAAAGGAGTGGTTAAAAACAGGAAAGGAAAACTCAACGTATATCATACACACACACAGGAGGAAGGATTAGCCAAGAGTGTCTGTCAGACTATGAAAGCCACTGGTAGTCTCAGAAACAGCAGTGTCAGGTTGGCAGTTAGATTAGAAAGAGTCAAGATATGAGTAAGAGGTGAGGAAGTAGAGGTAATATGTTTGGATGTGAAAAAGGAGGAGAAACATAGGATTACTTTTTGTCCTAAGGATCAGGGAAATCCAAACCTCTTGGTATGCTATAGGAAGGAGTCTTTGGACAAAGAGAGATGAAGGATCACAAAGGGAGGGTATGTTCAGAGGGCAAGCCTCATTTACGAAGACTTCCTTCATCCTCTTCTCCAACCTTAACAAATATTTGTCTTCTTGCTTCCTTCAAGAGCAACGTAAGGAAAAACTTCCTAAAATTAGAGCTATCCAGAATTGGATAGACTACTTCTGGAATTCCCTTTTCTTGGAGGTCTTAAACAAAAGGTGGATGAGCCCTTGAGGGAATTGTTATTTAATAAAGTGTTTATAAGAAGGCCTCTGACTCCCACTCCAATGCTCAGATTTTGTATTTCTTTGAGTTCACAAATGATCTTATATTTACTTTATATATATATGTGTTGTCTACATTCCCAACCCTTATTTCCACTGCATCAGTAAGGAAGTCATTTGAGATCAGGGAATGTTTTATTTTTATCTTTATATAAAACCCTTATATCTAAAATCATACTTGGTTCATCACAGGATTTAATCATACTTGTCAAATTGAATTTAATTCTACAAAAGCCATGCCCCTAGGATCTCTACCCAGTAGTCTATCACTCACAATTTGCTGGACAGAGAGAGTACAACCCCATAAGTCATCAAATGAAATTCTTCCATATATATATATATGCATATATGTGTGTGTGTGTGTGTGTGTGTGTGTGTGTTAGCCTTTTTTCTGTGGAGCAGCTATCTAGTAGACAGAATCTAGGACTTGGAGTCAGGAAGACCTGAGTTCAAATAGTGTATAGACATTCAACTATCCATGTGACTATGGCCAAGTCATGTAATCTCTCAGACTCAATTTTCTATTCTATAAAATGGGTTGTTATGAGAATCAAATGACTTGATATATGTAAAGCACTTTGTAAACTTAAAGCATGAGATATGTGCTATTAGTTATTATCTTTGATTTAATGCATCTTGTCTTGTTTGTCTCCCCTATTAGACCATGAGCTCATTGAGAGTAGGGACAGTGTTTTGCCATTCCTTGTACCCCCACTGCTTAGAACAATGCCTGGTCCGTAATAGGCCCTTAAATCTTTGTTGACTTGATTTGACATTCCTATAAATCCCTTCTTCATTTCCCTTGAATCATCCGCTTTACAAGTGATGATGTGATTTAACAAAACCATTCATATGTATACTCCTCTATCCCAGACATAATTCTGTCCTTTAAAAAAAAATAGATGCCAGAGAAGTAATCCACCAAACCCTTACTTAACTACTTTTATTGGCAGGAAGTTCTTTAATTCTATTTTCCTGTAATTACAGTTTGAAAGTTCATGGCACAGAGATGTATGTGATGATCTTCATTTATTCTAAAATTTAAAGTCTCTATGTCACTATCTTATTAATAATCACCAGATAGGTACCTTGTCATATGTTTCACCCAACTGCTTATTCCATTATATACCTGCGTATTAGGCTTTTACTAAGTGTTATAATTTATAAATATAATTTATAATTATATATAGTTATAATTTAAAAATCAGTTATCAGTTGTCATCTTATAACTGCTACAAATTAGAGATTTTCCATGTTAACCATGCCATTCTTATATGATTTGTTACAGGAGAAAATGACAGATAGTGCCAGTAATTGCTCAAATAAAGAATATAGCTCATTAAAAAATCACACATGTGATGATAATAAGGTAAATAATTTTTTTTCAGAGTTTGTATGTCCTTCTCAGTTGCTTCTCTAGAGACTTCTTCTTTTGCTTATTTTTTTAACATTAGCCTTATCAGGCAATTTATTTAGTAAGCCTTATGGAATTTGTAATTTTAGACTCATAATTCCTACAATTCTGTCTATAAGTAGTTTAGATTTATTTTATAGTTTTAATTTATCAGCAGTCTTGTATTGACTGGGTAGAAATTTTGCTGTCTGTGTCTCAAGTTACAGTGTTTCACCTGAAAATACCAACAAGGAAGCACAGTCTTAAACTTTAGAATGTGTAGGACAATGTTTGTGAAAACAGCAAGGTACAGCAGATAGAGTATTTGTTGAACTTGGAGTTAGGAAAATATGGATTTAAATCCTGTCTCTTACACTTAGTAGTCGTGTGACCCTGAGCAAGTCACTTAATCTCTCTCAATCCCAGTTTCTTCATCTATAAAATGAGGATAATATAGCTTCTACTTCACAGGGTTGTTGTGAGATTCAAATAAGAAGATATAGGTAAAGTGTCTTGCAGCCCTTCAAGGTTGATGTTTATTATTGTCATTACTATTGTTAATGATATTACAGCTACATACATATGCATACAGAGATTTCATGAGTACAACTCAGATGCCTGCTTTTGAAAATTTTTCCCTAAACATTAGTTAACTTTAAAACCACTGTCTCCTCTAGTTGGTGTAATAGTGTTATTTTTTAAGCCTCCAGAGATCTGTTGGTTTTTTTTTAAGTACTCATTTTTTGGTGTTTTTCTTGTTTTGTTTTTCAAATCAGCATTGCTGAGTTCACGTCATAAAACCTGTGCGAGATTTATATTTATTTACATATATATCTATACATATATATTTATATATCTTTTTTTGTAAAGTTAAAATTTTCAGCAATCTCATTTATGGTAGATTTGCACTATTACTTGATTGTTAGAAGATCACTACTGTATTTTAGGGAGCTTAGAAATGGGAGGAGAGGAATGAAGTTACTTACTTGGAGTCCAAGAAGAGAGGAATCCCAACCCAGTAGGCAGTTACTTTGCTTCCCAAAGTCCTCTTTTGACTACATTGTTTTAAAAGTTAATAACCCTGTCATTTGATGGTTCAGATACAATACTTTGTATCAACAATACTTTGACTTACTTAATGCTAGAAAAATTTGTTTAAGTATTATGTAATTGTTAAATCAATTTGGAGGGACTGCCTGCTGCTCCCTACTGAACAGATAGTTTTAAGAGTTGCATGATTTATTGGAATAAAGAACAAAAGTGGGAGGAAACCATCACTAATTGCTGCAGCTTTGGGCTTCCGAATCCTTAGCAAGAACTAATAACTTCTGAGGACCTAAGGTGAATGACAGAATTTCTCCATTTTCTTTTTAATAGGAAGTTATGTTTATAGTTCATGTGACATGTAAGTTGAAGCACCTTGTGAAGGCTAATATCAGTGAGCACTTTAACGATTACTTAGAAGGATATTCACATCATGCATTAGAGATGCTGAAGCCATGCAAATGTGATGAGGTAAGTTGAGTATATCTGTTTTTAATCAACAAAAGAAACTGCCCTTTAGTGGTAGAACGCTTTGAGACACTTGATCAGTGAGCATGGTGTTGTGAATAAGAATGCTGGCTTCGAATCAGCTAGAAAATGGCAAGGTCAGAATTTGAGCCCAAGTCATTCTAATTCCTGGTCCAGCATTCTATTCACTGCAATATGCTCAATTCATTCAATAATACATTATAACTGATTCTACAATACATGTAACTAAGCTCAGTAATTATTACATATTAAGTAATCTAAAATACTTTTAAATGCACATTTAGGTGGCATTTGGAGGTGTATGTGTCTTATTTTCCATAAATAATATTTTCCAGTCTTCATAAGCTAAGTGTGGATAGAATTCAATTTTCCTGATTTCCTAAATACTCCTTTGGCACTAATGTCATTTACTTCTCTTTACTACCCTCATATTAATTAATACTACTCTCTGACAACTTGTGATACTCTGTTTCCATTGTTTTGAACTTTTTAAGAATTTTTTTTATATTTCAAGTTTCAGAAAACTATAACTCCTCTGTAATATGATCAAGGTATGTTAGGTAAAGATTTTGATGTGAAGACAACGGAGATGGCATGAAAAATTGTATTGTGGGAAAATGTATTTTAACTGGCATTATCTGAGTTCAGAGAATAGTATAGTTAATAGAAAATCATAGGAAAGATTTTCTTGGGTTGGCACTTTCTTTATCTTTATACTTCCATCCTACTTATCCTGAGATATGAATGTATAACAGTCATAGAATCATGCATTGTCAGTTGTTGGAAGTTAGCACAGAGGGTATCTACTCCAACCCAGAGTCAAAAAAGAATTCCCAACACAAACCCACTCATGTGAATTGTACCGCATTTGCTCTAGTGATTAGACCTCCAGTGACTGGGAGCTAAAGAGGTAGCCCATTCTGCCTTCAGCAGTCTTGCTACTAAGAAGTTTCTTATTGACATTAGTTCTAATTGTACACCTTTGCATTTTCTTCCCCTTTAGTCAATACATTTTTCCACTTGTTTGTAGTTCTGCTTTCTGCAAAACAGAACAAGTCCAATCTTTCTTCCCCCAAGATCTCAAAGGCAGCTGCCATGCCCCACCCTACCCCACCCCCATACTTTTGCTTCATCTTTCATTTCTTTAAGCAGATCCTCATATATGATGGATATAAAGCTCTGTGCCATTCTGGTAACCTTCCTTTGTGTGGCCTTCAGCTGATGAATGTCCTTTCTCAAGTGTGGTTTAAGAACTCAGTACAGTACACCAGATATCTTGTGACCAGGGCAGAGTAAAATTTGACTACCACTTCTTATTACTGGAAGCTTTGTCTCAGTTCATCAGGCCAAAATTCACATAGGCATTTTTGGCTGCCAAGTATCAACGGTGACTCATTTCAATCCACTAAAATCCTCAGATCTTATTCAGATTAATTTCCATCTTTACTTATGAAGCCAATTTCTTGAAAATAAATGTCAGGCTTCATATTTATCCCTATTAAAATTTCACTTTATTTGCTTCATCCCCATGATCTAGTTTGCCAAGATAGTTTCAAATCTTGACTGTCAGTGTTAACTCTCCTCCTTATTTTGCTTTTTCTGCAAATTTGATAAAGAATGATATCGATGATATTATCCAGATAACTGATAATGTGTTAAATAACAGAAGGCTAAGCACTTGAACACTGGCGATTTCCTGCAACTTCATGTAGAATGACTGATTGACTGTTCTTTGGGCCTGGCCATTGAACCAGTTCCATCTATCTAACTGTGTATCACATAACCCATACCTCTCCATGTTTTCCAAAAGAAAAGCATAAGATTGACTTCCAGTGCTAATGTGAGGCTGAGTGAGGAAGGAACCCACTGGAGTCCTCCCAAATTCCCTTCCAAACAGTTAGCCACCTCAGAATTGATTTAGGAACAGGGAAGAACAACGTCCACACATTAGGAAGGATTGGTCTCACTGGGGTTTGAGTGGGGCAAAGTCTAAAAGCAGCAGAGTGCCTGCAGCAGGGGTCTAAGTGTGGGGCAGTCTACTGGAGAAGCCCTGCCCTTCTGCAAACCATCAGCCCCCGGGGCAGGTGTGTGGTCTGTGCAGCACAGCAGGGCCCCACCCCAGCAACTCCAACCCAGGCCCCACTGACCCCACTGCAACCAGGAGTGAAGCCAACAGCAGGGCCTCACCCCCTGGGGCCTGATAACAGAGACAGCCTGTTTCCATAGCAACCCAGCAGAAAGGCCCCAATCATGGGCAGATGGGCAGGGGAGGCCATCAGGTAGGCTTCACCCTCCAGTACATGCTAGAAAGGTAACTTACTCTAGTGAAAGCAAGCAGCTAAGCATTGAAGCCCAGTGAAAGCCAGCAGTAAGACCCTGAACCCAAGCACAAAAAGCTTTGGACAGTGCCGGACTAGAGCCCAAATCTCACATGAAAACACCAAGTCACAAAAAAGACAGAAAATGAACAAAAAACAAAAATAGAGTGTGACTATAGAAAGTTACTATGGTGACAGGGAGGATCAAGGCATAAACTTAGAAGAGAATGATAGTGTCAAAATGGCACATGTAATGCCTCAAAGAAAAAGTGTAATTTGGTCTGAGGCCCAAAAAGAATTCCTAAAAGAGCTTTAAAAGGATTTCAAAAAGCCAGTTAGAGAAGTAGAAGAGAAATTGGGAAAAGAAGTGAGAGTAACACAAGAAAATCATGAAAAAAGGGTCAATAGCATGGGAAAAGATATACAAATATTTACTGAGGAAAATAACTCCCTAAAAAAAAAACTGGACAAATAGGAAATAGAAAAGCTCACTAAAGAAAATTATTCCTCAAAAATTGGAATTAAACAGGTGGAAGCTAATGACCCTATAAGACATCTAGCTATGATAAAACAAAATTTTAAAAAGTAAAAAAAAAGAAAAGAAAATGTTAAGTTTCTCATTGGAAAAACATCTGACATAGAAAATAGATCTGGGAGAAATAATATAAGAATTGCTGGACTACTTGAAAGACATGTTTAAAAAAAAAGCCTAGAAAATATCTTTCAAGAAGTTATCTGCCTTGATATATATATATATATATATATATATATAGAGAGAGAGAGAGAGAGAGAGAGAGAGAGAGAGAGAGAGAGAGAGAGAGAGAAATAGAGACTGAAAGAATTCACCAATCACCCCTGAAAGAGATTGCAAAATGAAAATTCCCAGGAATATCATGGCCAAATTCCAGAGCTCACAGTTCAAGGAGAAAGTACTGCAAGAAGCCAAAAAGAAACGATTCAGATATAGTGGAGGTACAGTCATGATTATGCAGAATTTGGCAGTTTCCACATTAAAGAAGCATAGGGCTTGGAATATGATATAATGGAGTTAGTTAGGATTACAACCAAGAATCACCTACACAGCAAAACTGAATATAATCTTTCAGGGGGGAAAATGGACATTTAATGAAACAGAGGACTTTTGAGCATTCCTAATTAAAAGATCAGAGCCGAATAAAAAAAAAAATGACCTCCATATACAAGACTTAAGGGAAAGCATAAAAAGAAAAAAGAAACAAGAAAGCGAAAATGTAAGAAATTCGATAGTTTCACTGTTCATATTTCTATATGGCAAGATAATATTTGTAACTATTAAGAACTTTATTACAATAAGAACAGTTAGAAAGAGTATGTGTAGACAGAAAGTATGGATATAAGATGACTTTGATAGGGTGGTATGACAAAAAAAAAAAAGGGGGTAAAAAAGAAAATTACATTGGAAGAAAGATGAGGGAGATTGAATGGAGAAAATTATCCCAAATAAAAGAGGCATGAAGAAGATATATTGGAGGGGAAGATGGGAGGAAGGGGTGATGGGCAAAACTTAAACCTTACTCTCATTAAAACTGGCTCAAAGAGGGAATAATATACACACTCAGATGAATATAGAAATCAATCTTACCCACTAAGGAAATAAAAAAAAAAGGATGGGCATAATGGAAGGGGGAGAAGGGACTGATAAAAGGGAGGATATATTGGGGAAGAGAGTGATCAGAGGTAAATCATTGAGGAAGAGGGTAAATCATTGAGGAGTAAGAGAGGGAGGGAGATAAACAAGTGAAAAATAGCACGGAGGGAAATATATAGTTAATTATCTTAACTACAAATGTAAATGGGATGAACTTACCCATAAAATGTAGGCAGAGAGCAGAATGAATTAAAAACCAGAATCCTACAGTATGTTGTTTACAAGAAACACATTTAAAGCAGAGAGATACACACAGGGTAAATGTAAGGGACTTCTTGGTTCAGAGAGTATTAGTCATTTTTTTTTTTAGCATAATACTAAATTGTTTTCAGGAATGGTTTGGACCAGTTCACTGCTCTACCAATGTGTGCCTATCTTTCCACAGCCCTTCTAACTTAGACTATGCGCATCTTATGTCCAGTTTGCTACTCAAAGTTGCTTTGATTGTCATTTCTCTTATCATTAGCGATTTGAGACCAATTTCCAAATGGTTGCTCAGTGATTATGATTTTTTTTAAGAACTATTTGTTCAGGTCCTTTGACCACTTATCCATTGGGAAATGGATCTTCTTAATACATACATACATACATACATACATATATATATATATATATATATATATATATATATTCTATGTGTGTATGAGAACCAATCATCTCAATAATATATCCTAGAGTTTTCTTAGTCATCAAAATCTAACACCATGCCTCAATTTTCTATCTGTTTTTTAAAATAAAATTAAAATAGTTCTGTGATAACCCTCTTTATTTTCCATAAATTTTTAAATATCACTGACAGAAGCTGATCAGCTTTATTCTCTAGTTCTTTCAACATCCAGTTATGTAGTTCATTGTATGCCAAGGGGAATATAGACCTGTGAACTCATGATTTGAATTCATCAAGGGATAATAAGTTCTCTCTTGCTATTCTTTTACTTATTTGGGGCATCAACTCCCAATAAATCATTTTCTCCTGTCTTTTTAATGCAAAGGTCATTTTTCTTAGCACAGAAAATAGAAAGAAATTGAAAATGGAGTAACTTTTGTCTTCTCTCTGTTGTCAGTTATCATCAGTTCCTTCACCTCAAGAAGACCTAGCCTTTTTTTGAGTCACTTATTTTCTTAAGTTCAATATAGGTTTAAAAAAGGAAAAACCTTAGAATTCCTTGACAACTTCAGTTTATGTTCTGTGTCTATCTTTTTAAAAATCTATTTGATTGGTAAATTTTCTACACATCCACATTGATTCCTTTGAAAAACTTGTCTTTTCCTTCCTCAGTAGAGTTATTTCTCTTTGTTATAAATTTACTTTAAAGTAGTTCTTACAGAGTTACTTTAAAATAACTCAGAGCCAGAAGTTTTACGACTGTCCAAAGAATTGTCAGTTTCTAATAATAGCCATGATGAATGACTTTTGTTTGGACCTGTCTGTTTAGCTGGTTATGAATCTAATATTTTCCCATACCTCATCATTTTATCCAGAAACATAGCTTGAGAAACATCTTCTTACTTGCTAGAATATAGGTAAAACTTTCTAATAACCTTGTAAAAAAAAGCCATTGAATTTAGTTTAGAACAACCTGTTTGTGAGGAAGCCATGCTGTCTTTCTATGGTCACTGTTTATTTTTCTAGGTATACACTCATCATCTTTTTAATAACATTTCTTAGAATTTTTCCAGGAATCAAACTCATGCTCACTATCGCTTACAGATGCTAAATCGTCCCTTTTTTTAGAGAGTCAGTATAACATTTGCCTTTTTCCATTCCTGCAGCACCATTTATTCCTGAAACTACATGAGTCCAGAATCCCAAAGTAAACAAGAGTGGCAAGGATGTTTCACTACAAGCCAAAGGACTCCAACATCTTCCCTCTCCTTATTTTCAGTATCTGGAGGACAGATGAACTTACCAATCACTGTCTCCTTTTCAGTGCCTTACAAGGAAAACTAAATTGTTGCCTCAAGAAATTGGTTCCAGGACTTTTTAGGAAGCTGAAATGACCATACTTTTTTTTTTTTCAGAAACGTATCAGTTCAAGCCTTTAAAATAAGAAACAGATAAAGCACACAGTCATAAAGGGATGCTTGACCAGTATAACAGCATACAAAAAAGTAGCAATTTTCAGATCAATATAATAATGTGAGTTAGTACTTGGCATGACCACAATTTGAGTTTTTATAGTCAGGGACAAGTGATGGAGTAAGTGGCCCTTTGGAGACATGGAGACCAGAAATATTTATTCAGGTGCTGTTGATCTGGAGTAAAGGAAGGATTTGGATAGCCATACATCGAAAGAAGAGGCCAGGTCATGGAGCATGAAAAAAGGGATGGGGGGGGCATAAAGAGGCACATGTGTACTGGGTGAACAAAGAAATATCAAAGACAAAAGCTTCCAGTGCTTTTAATTTTGTTCCTAGAGGTGGTCCTGTGCCATCCTTTATAAGATACAGTGTAGTTCAAATTAAATTCTTATCAGATATAGCTCTAGTCTCTACCTTGTTCTAATTGGAGAGAAATAGTTGTCAGATACAGTGATACGATACTAATGACAGCTCTGATGATGAGTTCCTTCTTGGATACCTTCAACAGAAGTCAGTTGACCACTTTGGGCATATATTATACTTGGGATTCCATTTAGATATAGATTAGCCATAAAGACAGCTGAGATCCTTTCTAACCCTCAAATTCAGTCATTCTAATTCTTTTTTTTTATTTAAGAAGAGATATTCATGCCCATTAAAAGCAAAAGCTTTGTAACAAATGGAAGATATCATTAAAAATCAAGTGATCAGCAAGGTGACTGAGTAATTATTTTCCCCAAACATCCCCACAACCGAATAATTTTCAGAAAAAGAAATCATTTGTAAGATATAGAGTAACGGAATCTACAAGGAAAGAAGCTGGAAATTTTGAACAAGTTTTTTTTTAAACTTAACAATAACATCAGAGATCTTCAATGCTTAGAACATCGTGTAAGAGTTTTCATCTTGCAGCTCTCCATGATACAGACATAGCCAGCATGAGCTACATCCTTGAAAATGACTCAACTAAAATTTCATTTCCTCCCAGCAGAGGCATCAGATGCTGATTCAGTAAAGACCATGGAAAGAAAGAAAAAGCACCTAGAACAAAGCAGGAAGATATAGATAGCACAAAGCATGGTAGAGAGCCAAATTAAGAGGGAAAATAGATTCTTTGCCTGAGGGAAAAGGAAAGGAGAGTAGAAATTCACTAGGCTTAGTCCTCTCCCCAAAGAATTTACTCTAGAAAAAGAACTATGCAGGGCCCCCATAATTCCTAAAGTGGGGAGGCTGAAAATGCCCACCTTTTGTACATGTGCAATAGTAGAAGATGTGGAAGGCTCACAGAATGAGAGGGAAATAAACATAGACAAGTCATTAGGAATAAAAGGGAAGGACTGAAAAGCTGAAAGGGCTAAAGGAGAATGCCTCAGTAAAAATCTAGCACACAGTGACATAAGCCAACAGTGAGGCTAAGTAAAAATGAAAAAAAAGTCTAGAGTACACTGAACAAGTATATTACAAAGTAAAACCAATGAAAGTAAGAATCTTGAGGATTTTCCAGAGATCCTGAAACAAGAGCAAGAAATTCCAGAGAGAACATTGAAAAAAATTAGAAATGAAATCAAGCTGAGAACCAGCCTTCTCAGTGCTGAGTTCAAAACTACAAAGACAGAAAAACATTGGCTACATGGTGGAAATTTTCACCAAAGTAGATTCTGTTTAAGAGAATAACAGATATGGAATAAAAAAATACATGAGTGAATGATTGGTGAAATAGAAGCAAAAAGCAACAAGATTAAGGAACACATGAATGCTTCACAATGAGAAGAAACTAGGACAGGATGGACAAAGATAAACTTGGGGATCACATGTCTCCAAGAATAACGATGTTAAAAAAAAAAAAAAACCTGAATACTATAGTTCAGGAAATAACAGAAGAAAACTGTTCAGACCTTTTTTATTATAAACAACAAAGTACTAAATCATTTAATTCACAGATTGTTACCTAGAAAAAAAATGTTTGAAATACTAAGGCATGTAGTAGTTACATTTCATAATTACAACAACAAATAAATTGTACATGCAGCCAAGAGAAAGACCTTCAAATGCAAAACAAACAAAACCCTCACATTAGTTTGAATGACCTATTATTATTTAGCAGTCATAAGAAATCAGTTTATTCCAAAAATCAAAGGAACTTAAACTGTACTCCAAAATAATATATTCTGCAAATCTAAGCATAATTTAAAATGTCCAAATTAAAAGAAAAGAGCATTGTAAAAACAAAAATATTAAGAGATTAGAAGAGAGAAGAAGGCAAGATATTTTAAACTAAATGGTGATTGAAAATGGTCAAAAGATGGGGAAATTAGTACAAAAAGAAATTAACAATTTAAGCCTATTCAATTAACTTGGGATAGGACAGGTAAACAGGAGCTCCACTGGGAATAAACTAGCATCAAAGTAGTATAATTTTGAAAAGTTGTAATAAATTAATGATGAAAAGAAAAGAAAATATAAAAAGAAATTATAAATGAATGTTAAAATGAGAAATATTCATCAAATCATTATGGACAATAATGCAGCAAAACAGTAATTAATACGAGTACAAACAAAAGATACAGAGATAAATGGAGATCTGATAAAGACCTCCTGTGAATCAAAGTGTGAATCAAAAAATGATCAGAGAAACTCCTAATGGTTGTGTAAATAAATGATAATTGTAAGAACATCCACCAAAATTTCTGAGATGAAAGTAAAGTTGTTCTGAGAGGGAAAAAGTATATCTTTGGAAACATAAATTAATAAAATAGGAATAAAAAGAATCAATTGAATATGCAACCTAAAATACAAAAAAATAAACTCAAGGTAAGCATAAAATTGAAAATTTTGAAAACAATAAATTCAATGGAAATAATGGCAGAAATGGTGAAACTTAAAGCTGATTCTCTAAAAGATTAACAGAATTAATAAGCTTTTTTGTAAACCTGATAAGAATAAAAATGGGAAAAAAATCAAATTATCAAAATGAAAACAAGGTTACATCACAACGGAGTAGAAAGAAAAACAGTGATCAGAATTAACAGTACACAGTTATATGCTTCAAAGACAAAAATATAAAATAAATGGAAGCTTACCTATAGAAATGTAAAATATCCAAATTAGCAAAGCATAGAACAAAGATCTTAAACTACTCAGATAAAATAAATGGAAGAAATCATAAATGAATTACCAAAGTGACAGGTCGTCTGGTCCTGGTGCATTAATATATAAGTCCTATCAGAAACTTTAAGAGTAACTAATACCTAGTCTACACAAATGGAAAAATTAAAAAATTCTGCCAAATTACTTTTTAAAATCAGAAAATAATTATTTTGTAAAATGTATTATTTTATCTCCCCTTATAGAATGTAAATTCTTTGATTGCTAGAATTGTTTCTTTTTGCGTGTGTCTTTATATCCCTCGTTTCTCAAACAGTTCCTAGCATACAGGTGGCATCTTATAAATGTTTATTGATTGATTGACAAATATCCTTATGCCTAAACTTGATAAGGATAAAGCAAAGAAAGAAAACTAAAGAGAAATGTTACCAATTTATATTGGTATAAATTTTTTAGATAAAATCCTATCAAAAAGACTATAGCAATATAGCCAAAGGGAAAAAAAAAGTACTCCTGTGACGAAAGTGGATATATTCCAGAGGTGCAAATTTGATTCACATTAGGAAAATAATTAAATTAGCATAACAAACTTTATTGAAACCAAAAATACCATAAACCTTATGATTATATCAGTAGATGCAGGGGGAGCAACAACTCATTCATGCCATAACAAATCGGTAAGAATGGTCAATTTTAATACAATTAAAAAATATGTATTTAAAATAAAAAACTAATATGTGTAATGGAGAAATGCTGAAAAACTTTTTTAAAAATGGAGAAGTAAAGCAAGGATCTCCCTCTCTTACTGTTATTTTACATAATTCTAGAAATGCTAGTAATACTAATAAAGAAAACAATTAGAAATATGGCAAAGGGATAACTAAATTATTGATATTTACAAATGACATGATAGTTTACTTAGAAAACCCAGAAAGTCAGCAAACTCACTGAAGCAATAGCTTCATTAAAATACCAGGACACAAAATAGATACACAAAACCATAGCTATCAGTATATAATAATTCAAAAATCCAAAGAGATATGATAGCAAAGTAGATCACATTTACAAAAAAAAAAAATAGAATTTAGGTAACAGTTTAGCTGGAAGGATATTGGTACTTCAGGATCCATTTTAGAATTGTTTTTTTTAAATTTTATGTGACTCAGAGTTACCTGAACTGAACTCCAATTCATTTGCAACCAGATATCACATCTTGTAATTCTTCTGTATAACTCATAGGAAATACTTATTTTACCTATCATGATACTGGGCACATTATGAGTGATCAATAAGTAATTCACTGATTACTGTCATTGAATAATAGTGGAATGAATGTTTGCAGAGACTAAGTTCCTCTTTTTCCTATTCCTCTTCACTGGCCTGTTTTCAACGTCCATGAGTAAACATTTATTAAGCGTCTCCTATGTTCCTGGCACTGTGTTAAGTAATGGGGATACAAAAAGAGACAAAGTCCTTGCGCAGAAGGAGCTTACAATCTAATGGATGGAGACAATATACAAACAAATATGTTCACAACAGACTACATACAGGATGAATAGGAAATAATTAAAAGAAGGAAGGGACTGGAATAAGAGGAGTTGGGGAAGGGAAAGCACTGAAATTAAAAGGGGCTAATGGAAGACTTCTTTTAGAAGATGGGATTTTAGTTGGGACTTAAAAGAAGTTCAGGAAGTCAAGGGGTAGAAGAGATAGCATTCTAGGCATGGAGAACAGCCAGAGAGGATGCTGGGAACCAAGAGATAGAGCATCTTGTTCATGGAACAGCAAGGAGGCTAGTGTCAAAGTACCAAAAAGTACATGTTGGACAGAAAGGCATAAGAAGGCTGTAAAGGAGGGAAGAGGCTAGATTATGAAGGGCTATGAATGCCAAAGAGAATTTTTTTATTTGATCCTGGAGGTGATAAGAAACCACTAAAGTTGGCATTCTGTCATCAGGATACGAATTAAACTAAGATGAGATGCCAATAGAGAAAGATCAACAAAAAAATTCAAAGTTTGGTCATCACATGGCACATTTTTGTTTGGTTTGGTTTTTAGGAGAAAGAAAAAAAAGTAGAAAGAAAGATGGGAAGAATCCATTCTACAAGTGAAGCCTCTCCCACCAAGAGTTCAGTAAGAATTGATCTCTTTTTCTATTCAGCCTCCTTCCTAAGATCGTAAATTTAAGGCCTCACAGGTCATATAGTCTAACCCTTCTCCTCCGTCTCATTCTTTGGATGAAGAAACAAAAGTCTGTAAAGGTCAAATGACCTTCCCAAGGTCACATAGGTCATTAAGGACAGAAATGGGATTTGCACTTCGGTCCTCTAAGTACAGACACATTGCTCTTTCCTTGTATCACACTCCCTGGGAGAGCAGTCCATGTCCATGTCCATGTCCATCCAAGGGGCACTTTTTGAATTGCATTTTTTCTCATCTACTTCCCCAAAGCCAATACCAGTTTCTGTCATGCAATTTTTTTACAACCTGCATCACATCTTGACCATGTCATATTGTTCTCCCTTAGGTGAATGGAACAGAGAAAAAGACAGGAGGACCCTGCTTCAAGATCCTGGTAAGAGTGAATTTCCTTATTTTCATCCTAGTTTCTCAAAAGAAACCCATGCCTGTGTTTCTTTTAACTTTGATTTTCTATATATAATTTATAAAGAATTACATATGATTTTATAAAAGTAGTAAGAACCTTGCCTCATTAAGAGGAGCCCTTTTTCAATTGCATTATTTTGAAACTTGAACTTTTAAAAAGTGAGTTGCAAGTATGCTCCCCCAACAACCTGTCTGAAACAGTTTGCCCATCTAAAGACTCTTTTCACCCTTTAGGATTCACCCAGGGCTGGAGCAGTCATCCCCAAAGTGCCCCTATGACATCTCAACCCACATAGAACATGCTACATTGTACATGTCAAATCCACTGCTTTCAAGGAAATTTCTCACAGGGACGTAACAACCTTTCTCAGACTGGTTATACTTTTAAATTACAAAGAGAACTTTGAAGGTAGACCAAAGCAAAAGAATATGTTACAAAAAATATAGGAGAAATCACTCTCTCTCATTGATTTTTATATTTTTTTAACATTCATCTTTTGGTGTCATAGGGAAAAAAATGTGATAGCAGTGATGTTTATATAGCATAGCTGACTTAGCTCAGGATCCCTCACTACAAAGAACATAGAAATTCCTGCTCTATATTTATACTTAAGAACTTTTCCTAATGTGGTATGGGTCATAGAATAGCCATGCTTTTCTCCCTCAAATCCAACTTATACAAATGATATACATAGCTTATTTGTGTGCCAACCTGTAGCCTCCTGTAGGTCCAATGTGAAATTTGCCTTTTCCATTCCCATGCTTTTTTTGCTCCTTCTACAGAAATCTGGATCTGGGACTTTTCATTCTTCTATCCCTATAGGACCCCCATGGGGCCCTCCCTTCTACCCCTTTAGTGGCAGCTTTCAACCCTGTGCAGATCACCCATGGCCACTTAAAAAAAATTATTTATCTTAAACTTAAATGCAAAATGAGAGAAAAAAACATTTCTTTGTACACAGAACATAAGAGAGGATTCAATATAAAGCTGTTTAATTGTAGCCTTCTGTAGGGCAGGTGTTGGATGGGGGAAGGGAGGGAGGAAAAAAGATAATAAAAAAACAGCAGAGAACAACAGAAAATCTAGAAGGAAGCATAGAAAAATTGGATTGCTTTGAAAACTATGTGTAGTATTTATTATCTATGTTTTTGTGAAATGGATTTATGTGTGTGTATTCCTATATATATACATGTGTGTATATATATATATGTGTGTGTGTGTGTTTATGTGTATATATATGTGTGTGTATATTCCTATATGTATATATAGATGTGTACATACACATCTATAATCATATGTATATATATATATACACACACATATATATGTATATGTAAAATGTGCATATTTTGATTTCTCATTTCTTTCTCTGGAAGTAGATAATATTTTCCTTTATAGGCCAAGTCTTTTCATATTTTTTTCCTAAATCAAGCAGCTCATCATTTCTTATATCACAGTAGTATTCCATCACAATCATATCCCATCTCAGAGATTGTCTCTGGCTGAGCTCTTTCTCCTTGGCTTCCTCATTTTTATTTTTTGTTGTTTTATTTTTAGCAGCTTACTATTGATATTCAGAATGATGCCCCAGGTCTCAGGTCCTTCTTACTATTATTTTCTGAGCTCTGTCTGTGGCCCCACCCTTGAACTTTCCTCTCTACCTGTAAAGCTGGGCCCCTAGCCAAGCTATCCTGCAAAAACTTCTTACTCCCTGTATTCTCTCCAGAGGCTACAAATTTCAACTGTCCTCTTTGCCCTGAAACCAAAATCAGAGACTCTGCTTTCCTGTACGTACCCACAGCATATGCATATGTGTGTATGTATGTGTATATATGTATATGTATGTATATATGTATATATAAGATTTTAAGTTACAAAACAAAGGGAATTTCCTCACCTGAATGTTCTCTGTGAACAAAATTGCAGTGCTCGTCCATATCCCTATTCCTTTTCCTGCTTAAGTCTTGTGCTACACAAATGCTAGCTACAAAACAGTAATACTTATTGTTGTGGTTATTATTTCTAGGTATATATAGACAAAAAAATAATAGCTAGCCTTTCTACAGCACCTTAAGTTTATATATGTAATCCCATTTGACCCTTACAATAACCCCAGGAGTTAAGTGCTTATTATCCCTATTTTACAAATGACAGAGTGAAGTTGAGAGAAGTTTCAGTGACTTGCACAGGGTCATACGGCTATTACAGATCCTGAAGTAGAATTGGCAATCAAGTCTTTCTGACTCCAGCTGTGTGACCTAGCTGCCTTTACAGGATAATTTGAGGAGAGGGATAAAGAAATGTTTGAGATAAAATATTTATGTATAATTTAATCACAGACAGCTGGATGGTGCATTATGCCAAGATGACTCATATTCTTGACTTCAAATCTGGCCTCAGACACTTATTACCTCCCCTGAGCAAGTCACTTAACCCTGTTTCCCTCACTGTCCTCATTTATAAAATGAGCTACAGTAGGAAATGGCAAACCACTCTAGTATCTTTGCCAAGAAATCCCTAAATGAGGTCACAAAGAGTCTGATAGGACTGAAATGACTGAACCTCAACAAGTAATTTAATTGTGTTTCATGTGAAGATGAGAGCTACAGACATTTTCATTTGTCGTTATAGGGAGAAAAATCTTCCAAGGAACGGAAAAAACAGAATAAATGTTTATGCTTAATACAAAAAATGATAACTGATGTTAGCAATTGCTGGAGGAAAATGTTGAATATAAATGCCAATAGAAACTGAAACAACTTGGATGGAACAGAAGGCCACGATTTGATCAACTCTCACTTGCACTCTCCAAGTGTTTATCTGCTCGCACTTATCTATCTCCTCGCCAGAAGCTACTTGTATTTAGGCTGGCAAAGCTATGGCACCACGAGCGAATGACCATGAATTCTGCTCAGCTCCACTGCAGGCACCAGTAGACAGAAGCAAACCAATGAAAAGAAGATGACAGTTCATAATAAAAATTACTTGATAACTACCTGGATGTGCGTGCATGCACCTGCCTTTATTCTGGAGCAGATTACATGTGCGGAACAACAAAATACCAAATCCCCTGTGTTCTCTGTTGCAATAACTTGTAAGGGTTTTTGTTTTTTACTACTCAGCTGCAAACTTCAGACAAAGAACTAATATAATAATATATTTCGTGCAATATAAAAAAGTACAGCAGGATTCCCAATTAATATTTCATTTCTTTCATTAAACAATTCAATGACTCTTTAACTTTCATTATACTTTATTGAACAGAGGAAAGAGCATCTTCAGGGCTAGAAGATATGCTTCACATATGAGAGTGGAACACTGAATGCTTACTTTTCTTAAAAGGTGGTAGTGATTGATGCACACAAGTCACAAACCAAAGAGCTCCATGAAGCAGAAATTGTCGACAGAGAGAAGAACTTGAAAATGAAATGTCAGAGTCTATATTCAATTCAGTGCAAAAAGCATTTGCTGAGGGCCTCTTCTACTCAAGCAATCAGGGATAAAAAGACGAAAACCAAATGCAATCCCTGTCTTATAGGAACTTACATTCCCCTGAGTGATGCAATATGTCAAGAGAAGTAAATGCAAGACAGTGTTAGGAGAGTGAGGAATACAGGCTGTCAGAATAGCTTTCAGCTTAGTGAAAAATTAACTTTGAACTTTATGTACATAGCAAAATTATCTAAGTAACCTTAATATGAGTATTTTTTCAGAGAATAATATATATTGACATTTTATTAATGATATGTATGTATTTAATTTTGATTGCATATCTTTGTATATATATACATATATATATTTTGATAGATTCTTATAACTATTGCTTTGAGTAACATTACTCCTTTCTTAATAAAAGGCATATACAATAATATGGTATAATAATTTATTTTATTTTCTATGATTGGCATTTGTACTTATAAGAGGGGAAATAAAATCAATCTAGCCTTATCTTCCACCACTCCCCAGTCTATACCTTTCCACTGTAATCAAATTTGTCTCTTCATGGCACTACATCACATAATGGCGAAACAACAGGGCATGCTAACTCATCCAGACATTGTGATGTGGAAATATCAGTGGATGTGAAGTCAGAACACCCCAAGTTCAAATCTCAGCTCCACTATTTGCTGCCTATGTTCCCTGGGCAAAATCACCTAATGTCTTTGGATTTCTTTGTCTTCATCCGTCAAATTAAGGGGCTGCAATTAGATGATTTCTGAGGTTTGCTCCATCTCTAAATGTCTCTCCCTATTTCTTATCCCTGTAATAATACTTTTGCTCATGCTGTTCCAGGCGCCTGGAATGCTCTTCCTGCAACTATTCCTCTTGACCTCAACAGATCTGTGTCATGCTCTACCTCCTGGATGATACTTTTGATCACCATGACTCTCCTAACACTTAAAGTTATATCCTGTATTTTTATTTTATTACATTCCATTTAGCACTTGATGTAATAGTTTGTATTGTTTGATAATGGATTCACATTCACTGTACATAAATGTCAGATGTTTTGTTGTATTTCTTTCTGTATTCCCCTTATAGTGCCTAGCAGTAGATTGAATATTTTATTGAGGTGAAATATGACTTTTAATACTCTTCAGACTATATTCTTGAGTATCTGGACTTGCTCTATGATACACAGAAACGTTTTCATCCAGGAAGCTCACTTCACCCTTGGACCTCACATCCTGGAAGTACTTTATGCTCCTGAAGCATCTCCCTCTGATTGTGTGGTTCCTCTCAGAAACTCCATTTTAAGGAAGATGTCCAGTCTTCCTCTGTTTCCATCTTGTATTCATCACATTTATCTGTTCTCTCCTCACACACCTCCCCACCAGTTTCTTTTTACGTTATTTTCCTCCATTAGAATTTAAGCTTTTGAGGAATTGCTCTGTCTTTCTTCTTTTATTTGTATTTCCAGCACGTAGTACAGAGCCTGGCACAATGGAAGCATACATACTTGATGATAACTTGAACTAAGCTGAATCTAGAATTGAAAAGGAGGAGGAGGAGAGAAGACTGGGCTGTATTTGGAGATTTCTGCAGCATTTTCAGTTATTGCAAACTACTATTACTTTGTAAGTCCATATTTTTAATGTCCTGATGATGTCAGAGAGCTATGACTCATGTCAAACCATGATATCATAAGAATCAAAATGTCAGGTTACCCTTTGGACAATAGAAGGATACATTGTAACTTCAGAGTATCACCTATGATGTATAATGTGTAAGAAGTGATGTTAATTACTCTATTAAGGATATATGTGAATGCAAAAAAGGTAGGCCAGTTACATAGTGATCACCAAAGGTAACTAGTAGCCAGCTAGAATATTTTAAAATCTAAGGGAAGGTTTCCAATCCATTGGGCTGACCCATAAAATACCATGAAACTTATGGGTTACAATCTACTGGCCAGTAGAGGAAGTACTAGCATTAATAAGGTCACTCTTCCATTGTTGTAAATTACAATAATTGCTTATACAAAGCAGATGATACAGTCTCTCTTTAGGATAAAGTCAGAGACAATGTAAATTATTTCAAATTGAAAGCCTAGTAGATAAATGAAATGATGTTTGTAAAGCACTTTGCAAAATTTAAAGTGATATTTAAATGTCAACTCTTAACAATATTGTTATTATTATCTCTTTCTTTTCATCTTAGTTCCATGGTGTTCAGATCGAAATGGTCCTGGGACAGGGTGATATCCTGCTATTATTCTTTTACATTTAATGTTCTGGGCACCGTTGTACTGGTGGTTAAAATGACTGTGTGTGTGTGTGCGTGTGCGCATGTATTTTGCAATTGAATCAGAATATTGGGAAATAAAATCATATTATGAAGATTTCTCCAGGAAGGGAGAGAGAGAAAGAGGGGGAGAGAGAGAGAGAGAGACAGAGAGAGAGAGACAGAGAGAGAGAGAGAGAGAGAGACAGAGACAGAGACAGAGACAGAGAGAGAGAGACAGAGAGAGAGAGAGAGAGAGAGAGAGAGAGAGAGAGAGGAAAAAGAACAAAAGGAAAAGAAGGAAAACTTCATATTGAATATGCATAGTCCAGTAAAACAAATTTCTACACTGGATGTGTCTAAAAACAGCCCCATAATCATATTTTATATTTTAAATCCATCACTTCTCTCACAGGAGGTAGGTAGCATGCTTTATCTTTGGTCCCCAAGAATCATGGTTTATGTTAGTACATATTAATATAGTTTCCTCAAAGCAGAGAAATAAAAGTTAACCTTGATCCGGACAGAAAAAGGCAAATTATTTGATGGTGGATATACCTGATATACAAGGTGGCCCTTTAGGCAGGTTTTCCCTTTTCCCATTTTTCCATCCTGAACAAGTTAAAAAAATATGCCCATTACAGCAGGGGCTGAGTCAAGGTCACTGAGTAAGAGACTCACAACTCAGAGGGCAGGAATAGGGAGAAAGGATGCTGAATCCAGAAAAGTGGCTTTTTTGGCTAAATGATTTTAAGTCACACTTCCAGAAGCATATGAAAACTGTTAGAAGTGAAAATTCACTCATGACAAAAAAATGTATATCTCCAGAGAAAGAACTGGTCTGATTGCAAATTCAAGTGCAGTTTTCTCATTTTTTAAATTTTCTTTTGCTTTGTTTTTTGATACAGCTAATATGGAAATATTTAGCATAATTTCACATGTGTACTTCATATATTGTTTGCCTTCTCAATAGCTGGGGGAGGAGAGGAAGAGAATCTAGAATTCAAGATTTTAAAAGAAAATGTTAAAAAAAAATTAAAAGGTGAGAGCTCATCCTGAGGAAAAAAAAATAATTGTCTTTTTATTTTGGCTTTGATCTTTTCTCTCATTTTTATTTGTTATCATATTTTGTTGATAATTCTCCAGTGTGTAATTTTCTCCCCATTGCATTCGACTGCTACATTCCTACACTGAATTTATATGTGAAAGTCTGCATGCAATGATGACAATATTGACATTAAATGCTATACAATTGCCTCTTGTATTGTAAACAGAACACTATCATAGCTGCTATCTGCATATTTATTTTATTGTTACTCTCTTAATTGATAGAGCATTGCTTCTGGAATTAATACTGGCCTAATACTGCAAGTCCACTTCATTTTGTTTGGTTTGTTGAGTATAATTATTATGATCAATATATTGATCAGATGTTATAGAAGTTACTTGAAAAGATTTGTTGATTTTTTTTGTAAATTTTTGAAATTTATTTTAAACGTAAATACAAAATGAGAAAGAAAAAAAGTATTGCCACGTACACAGTAAAACATAAGAGAGGGTTCAATTTAAAACAAAAACTTTTCATTTCAAAAAACCTATATAATAAATACTACACATTATTTTCAAAGTTGCCCAGCTTTTGTTTGTTTGTTTCCTTGTAGATTTACTTTTGTTCTCTGCTGTGTAATTTTTACTTCATTTTCCCCTTCCTATCCCACCTGAAAGAAAGCTACAATTTAGAGTGTATATATATGTATATATATACATATTTACATAGATATCTTTAAACATATACAGTCATACACATATGTGTAAGACCTTACTAAGCTTATTTCCACTTGTTATTTGTTTCTCTAAAGGTGGATAGCATCTTCCTTCATAAATTCTAGTTTTTCTAGATCAACCAGCTCATCATTTCCTACACCAGAGCAGTATTCCAACCCAACTGCACCATATCTGAGAGATTGTCTGAAATTTTTTCCCCCATTTTTCTGCATTCCTTCCATTCTTGGCTGCATTGGTTTTATTGATACAATAAAAATTTTAATTTAAAGTAATTAAAATTATCCATTTTATACTTCAACAATGTTCTTACCTGTTTAAGGTTTGATACTACTAAATCTGTTTCCTTTACATCTTTTTTTTCCGTGGTTTCTGTGAAGTTCCTGACCTGTTGTTCTTTTAAATGGACTTTGTTATTATGTTTTCTGACTCAGTAAGGTAATTTTTTTGAAGGTCCTTCAATCTTTTCCCACTCAGCTGTCAGACTCTCCGCTCCCCCCTACCACACACACACACACACAGTCCACAAGATGCAAGTTTCTTAGGCTGAAACTGCCTCCCAACCCCAGCTATCCCCAGGGCTTGCTATTTGTTGATTCCAGAGAGTTAGCCTGGAGGCCAGCTTCACTTGGCAGAACTTCCACCTCTGGGTCTTTCCTGGGGTTTTCTCAAGTTGTCTTAGAACTGCTTTACCTTCACTTTTGTTTATTTCCACCGGCAATGTTCTGTCGTGTGTGTGTGTGTGTGTGTGTGTGTGTGTGTGCGTGTGTGTGAACTAATCTACCTGTTCTCTCCTGAGAAGGAAGAGTTGATTAAGAAAATAATAGCCTTAAAGAGTGCAGGAAGTTGAAGAGAATATTTGGAGCCATCTCTGACAAAGGCACATCTCTGACCAGGGAGATAGACCATAGCTAGGTTCACTATGCCAGAAAGGGACTAATGGATTTATTCCCCTAAGTCATACAAAGGAACACCATCTGTAATAAAGGGGAGGGTTAGATCCCTTGGACTGCATAGAGAAGCTTCATTTGTGGCTAGGTCCAAGATTAGGAATTTTCTCAGAACAGAATCCTGACCCTCCTGGAGACTGAGTGTACAACAGTACTATTACAGAACCGGCAGGCATCTAAGAAGGAAACAGATGAATTGTTTAATGAAGAATATCGGAGGCCCTTCATTTGAATACCTGAAGGCCCTAAGGAAAAGGATTCCATGAACCACATCAGAAATACTTGCAAAAATTCAAGTGGTCCCTTGGCCAAGTTTGGTAGTTTCATTTAGTACAAAGGAGAATTACCACCCAAAGCATTTCACGGATGGATAGCCATTTACTTAGACTTTGAGGAAGAAAAATGGTATTCACTGAAAGAGCAAGCATGACCAGATTGATCCCAGGAGACAAAAGACTTTGGGATTGGATTGATTTAAGGGTATCCCAAAATATAGCTGTAACAAAGAAAGAACCATTGACTTGTAGCAAATTAATAGACTATGCGTAAGTGTTCTAGAACTTGTAAGGAGGTCCATCAAAATGTGTGCCTTGCAAAACTTAAGTCCCAGTCACCTTGAAAACATCTTTTGTATACATCAAGGAAGCCGGAGGTTCAGAGTTGAACGAAAAAAAGTCATAGGATTTTTTTTGACCTTATCATCAATTCCCAATTGGTCTATTCCACCTGGATTTATACAACCCCACACAGAGATGACAGTAAAACTTGAAGATGGGGAATGCCCCATCATATACAGTCGAGCACAATCATCATGTTCCAGTCATTCCATAAGAGACACTGGATAAAAATGCTTTTACAGCCTTTTAAACAATTTGACTATGGGAAGTGTATGTAGTACAACAAAGAAAACTTGAAATTTCACAAAGAAGTTTCTGCTTTTAGTGGAATACGGTTGTACTTCCGGATCCATCATCTATCAATGGATTGTCAGTACTGATTGGAACCAATTCTAGTCCATTCAGGATATTAACAGAATATTGAAAACAATGTTGGAACTCTAACTGCATACTTAGACCATTCATGCCATTTGTATAAAGGTTTACAAGAAAACAGATGCAAAAAAGTGAGAGTAAGTATCACAAGGATTCTTGCTTTTCAGTCTCAATCAAGAAAGTTGATTCTGGTGTTTTTACAATATAAAAAAAATGGAAATAATGGTTGAAGCAGGAACTTAGGAAGAAAATAGATGTATTGTTTAAACCACATAATCAAGAGTAACCCATAGGCATATAGCTGAGCAGCTCCCAACCATTTCAAAAATATCTGACAAAATTTTCTTTGTGATTGATGGCCTCAGGGAACACCAAGGATCAGCTGCTACTCCTTGCAAATGGCATTCTTACAAAGTCTAGTATCCCATGTGTATCACCTGTAAATGTGGTACAGAAGGATGGAAAGCTATATATGTGTGTAGATTACAAGACTTTGAACAAAAGAAGTGGTGTGATACACTTTCTAGATTCTCAGTCAGGCAGCTAGAAGTTATCACTGGCTACTACTGAGTTCCTGTGGCAGAAGATGAGAAGTCTGCTTTCATCTGCTTGACTGGATTTACTCGTGTATTCCCCAAGCCTCTTAGTAGCACCTGACACTTTCTAAAGACTAAGGAAGGAAGTAATTGGAGATATAAATTAGATGCAAAGACCACATAAGATTGAAGCTATGGTGGTAACTAAAGAAGTAGTAAAGACTAAATGTAACACCAAAGGCAATTACCCAGTAGATAAATGGTGAAAGCAAATGAACAGGCATCCATATCATCAGGAAGACCATGGAAGACCACAAAGAGAAACTGATTAAGGTCTTAGATTGTCTAGGTCAAAGTTTCTTCATGTGGAATTAGTGAACCTTTTTAAAAATAGTTTGAAAAATTAATATATTTTGCTTCCTTCATAAATCCATAAACATAATTCTATGTATTTTATGTGATACAGTTCAAAACATTATTCTGAGAAGGAATCTCTAGGCTTTCTCAGCACCAAAAGGGTGGATAACACGATAAAAGTTAATAGTTTGAAGCTTTCCATTGACTAGTGCCATTCTTGCCACTCAAACTGAATTCAAGTTCCAGAAGAAAGGAGATCCCAGATAGAAGACAAAAAGAGCCAGGCTACTCTGTTCTATAGTCCTGTGTTCTGAGTCACTACTACTGCCTGCCACATCCTGGAATGCTAGAGTGGGGAGCAAAGGCAGAGGCCCAGAAGGGGACTGCTGGAAGAAATAAATCTTGCTTGGAGTCACAGATCAATGAGACACAGAGCAGTTGCCTCAGAACTGAGAACAAAGTCATAATGATGAGGAAGTAGTTAGCTCTCCCTAGCCAAACAGCTCTCACCCCACTAGAATCTAATTTCTTTAATTGTATTTTATGTTCAGTTCTGGATTCTTTCCTTCCTACATTCCCCTCCTTCAGCCATTGAGAAAGCTAGAAAAATAAAACCCATTAAAAGTGTGTAGAGTTAAGCAAAACAAATCCTTGTATTAACCATGTCAAAAAAAAGTACTCTTCAGTCTGAACTCTGAGTCCATCCCCTCTTCATCTGTAATATGTTTTTTTCTTTTTATTAATTTATTTTTAGTTTTCAACATTTACTTCCATAAGATTTTAAGTTCCAAATTTTCTCCCCCTCTCTACTTCCACCCCAAGACGTCATGCATTCTCATTACCCCTTCTCCCAATCTGCCCTCCCTTCTATCACCACCACTCCTCTTATCTCTCCCTTTTATTTTCCTGTAGGGCAAGATAGATTTCTATACCCCATTGCCCATAGATCTTATTTCTCAGTTGCATGTAAAAATAATGTTTAACATTCATTTTTGGAACTTTTGAGTTCCAAATTCTCTCCCTTCCTCCTTCCCTAACCACCCTCATTGAGAAGGCAAGCAAATCAATATAGGTTTTACATGTGCAGTCACGGAAAACACTTTCTGTAATAGTCTGTTGTGAAAGACTAACACACATTTATTCTATTCTCTCCTTAAAAACGTTTGCTTCTGATTGCGCCCTCCCTCAATCTGCCCTCTCTTCTATCATGACCCCCCTCTTATTCACTTACCCCTACTTTCCTTTAGGGTAAGAGCATCCAAATTCTTAATAGAAAAGTTAAATGAATTATGGGAAGAAAAAGGCAGCAAAACTATACTAGTCAGAGGACTGCAACTGTCCCCTCTAAGAATTTGATAAATCCAACCAAAAATAAGGGAAAAAACTAAGGATGTGAATAGAATATTTAAAAACTTAGAAATGACAGGCCTTTGGAGAAAACTGAATGGAAACAGAAAGGAATATGCCATTTTCTCAGCAGCATATGGCATCTACACAAAAAGTGACCATATATTAGGGTATAAAAACCTCAAAATAAAATGTAGTAAAGCAGAAATAGTAAGTGTATTCTTTTCCCATCATAATTCAATACAAATTATATGCAATAAAAGGCAGCAGGTAGTTTAAAAATAAATTGGAAACTAAATAATCTAATCCTGAAGAACAAGTGGGTGAAAGAACAAATCATAGAAACAATAATTTCATTAAAAAGAACCATATAAATCAGCATTTCTTTATATAACTAACAAAGTCCAGCATTAAGAGATAGAAAAAGGAATTTCATTTAAAATAACTTTAAAGAATAGAAAAAACTTGGGAGTCTACCTGCCAAGACAAACCCAGGAACTATGTGAAGACAATTACAAAACACTTTTAACACAAATAAAGTCAGATCTAAACAATTGGAAAAGTATCAGTTGCTCATTGGAAGACTAAGCCAATATAATAGAAACCACAATTCTATCTAAGTTAATTTATTTATTCAGTGTCATACCAATTAAACTACCAAACTACCTCCATGTTTGGCCACTTCTAGACCAGAGAAGAGGATTGTTTCTTATGAGAATAGTCTGTATGTGTATTATTAAGAGGCACCTTTGATGACAATATCAGAAGGAAATACAGACTTTTTTAACAGACCACACCTTTGGGATCACACAACTTACTGAAAGATGTAGCACATATGCGTTTCTTTTTCTTATTCTTCGACTATAAAAAAAATCATTCACTTGGAAAAAGCCACATTCTCTTTCAACAAGATATTTCATATATATAGATATATACAGAATTTATATAGACATATAATTTATATATATATACAGAATTTCATATATATACACATTCATATATACATATATATCTATTGACAAGGTTTATATAAGAAAATAGGAAATAATAAAGGGAAAGCACTAGGATTAAGACAGATTAGGAAAAACTTCCTGTAGAAGGTAGGCTTTGAGGTTAAGATCTGAAGGAAGTCTGGAAAGCCAAGACACAGTGATTATAAAGGAGAATATTTCAGGCATTGAGGGCAGTCAGTGAAAATACCTGGAGCCAAGAGTTGGACTGACCAGTATGAGGAACAAGGAGGGCAGTGTCATTGAATCAAATATGTGGTGGAGGATGCTACAAGTATAAGACTTGAATGTGAGGTGGGGAGTCTAGATTATGAAAGGATTTGTAGACCAGGAAGATTTTATATACTTGTGGGTATAAAATAAATACATGGGTATAAAACACAGCTCCGGTAATAAAGGAGAATTAGTAGGCTACACATTCCATGTGAGTCAACAGTGTGATACAGTAGCCAAAAAAGTAATGCTATGTTAGGCTGTATAGAAACCGTATACAGAACCATGGAGACAATTAAGGCTGCTGTCCTACACTCCAAGCTGATCATATTTGTAGCAGTGTCAATTCTGGGTACCACATTTTAGAGGGGAAAATGTTAACAAGTAGAAGCATGTCTAGAAGATGGTCATGAGTAAAATGAAAAGACAAAAAATTTATAAGAGAAGCAAGTGAAGGAAGTTGAAGTGCTTATCCTGGAGAGAAAAGAAGACTTGGGCTAGGACAGCTGGTCCTGTAGATGCCCAATTAGATTTACTTTGCTTGACTGTGTCTGATGACATTACTGCAATATGTTTCCTAAGGGAAGTATTTTATTCAAAAGAAAAGAGTAACAATGGGTGTGACTAGCATTGTATATTAAAAAGATAAAACTCATTGGAGGAAAAGAAACCATGGAAGGAAGCATAGCAGAGATCACGTGAGTAATCATCAACAGATATAGGAAAAGGAATATATGGAGCAGAGTACTTTCTATCCCCTAAACAATGACCCTATCATTTCTTTGATCCTTTTCTTTTTCCCCAATATATTTTGGGGGAAAAAAACCAAACTTGTGAGTGATCATAATTTGCTTTTAGAGTCTTAAGTCATCCTAAATTTTTGCTTTCCTCATACTCTTTATTGGAACATGCATATCATGCTTTTTACACACATTATCATCAGTTACCAATTTGTTTTCATCATCTATGTCTTAACTTTTTGCATCTGTTGCCAAGTCCCATGTACATCCACATAGGTTACTTTAAACAATTTCATCTCTGCCTTCTTATTAGAATTGTTTCTCTTAGGCCTTCATTCCTGAGAGCTTCCCATCCTGCTTGGGATACCTTCCACTTTAAATTTCAGAGGTTACATTCCTCTTCAAAATCTTTTCTTCTCAAATTTAAGATATATGTCTTGACTATTCCCAATTTTCTTCTTCATTACACACTCTAGGAAAATACTTATAAAGGGGGTGTTTTTTCTATCCTTCTAAATTTAACTGCTCATTCATCTCATGAGTCCCAGCCTCATATTCAAAATCTCTATAGCAAGTATTTCCAAAGCCTTTTGGATTTTTTTCCTTGCAAGACAGTCAAGTATGACTTCCAACTGCCTTTCTTTGCTATAAGAATTGAGGAATGGCATTTTCAGATGCCCTTTTGTCCTTAAAAGACAATCATTTGAAGAGGAAGTTCTCAGTAAATGATTGCTACATTTGGGGAAGTCCAAAGATTACTCATTCTTGCTAAGAACTAAATCGGGACATTTGTAAGCAAATAGAAAAATCAATCTGCACTGTTTTAACGTATATAAATCAGTAGTGGTGAGATATATACACACAAGTAGACGTATGCCGCCATGGAAAATAGACTGAGGTCTTGTTTTGGGTGCTTGTTACCACCCTGTCCTCCCTGCCTGCATTGTGTCTGAATAACAGCCACACTAGATTACAAGTAGCTCACTGTTTTCTTCAGCATTTTTCTGGGTCTCCTTTAGCAAGGTGTTGACCTGCTTTTCATGCATCTCTTTTCATTTCTCTTCCCAGTTTTTCCTCCACCTCTCGATTACTTAATTTTCAAAATCCTTTTTGAGCTCGTCCATGGCCTGAGACCATATTTATTTTGGATGTTTGGGATACAGAAGCCTTGACTTTTATGTCTTTCCCTGATGGTAAGCATTGTTCTTCCTCATCCAAAAGGATGGGAGAAGATATCTGTTCACCAAGAAAGTAACCTTCTATAGATTTATTTTTTTGGGCATTTTCCCAGTCAGTTACTTGATTTTTGAGTGCTTTGTCAAAAGTAGGGTATACTCTGGGGACCTGTAAGATCTCAGTTCCTCCAAGGTTGCACAATCAAGTGCATACACTGGTCTGGGAGTAGTAAGAGATTTTTGTGCCCAGAATCTTAGCAGTTTCCTCTCCACAGCCACCTGGTCTCCAGTTCAGCCAAGTCAGCACTGGAGGCTGATTTTCAGATAAGCTGGATGGGAAGGGCTGCCATCAATGTGAGATAAAGATCAGCTCCCTCAGGGCCGCTACACAGGGTTGAGGTAATATTCAGTTCCTCAGTGCCCCCAGCAGTTTTTACGATCCAACAATGGATGCAGGAGGCTGCACAGGCTGCTGTGGGAACTGCTACTGCCTGCCCCATGTGGCCTCTGCTGCTGCTGCCTGAGACTAGAGCTATGGGAAGGCCCTTCTCCCTTCCTGGCCAGCTGACCTTGGGCACCTGTGAGTTGAGGGATCTGTGGACCGCTGCTGTTGGGACTGGAGATTCCGCCCCCAAGGTGTTCTCCTCCCAGAGTCATGCCATGCCACTAGGCCAAGGCTGGGCTGGGCTGTCCTCTGCGCCCGGTGCAACCGATGTTTCCCATGGGCGTTTCAGATCACCCTGGGCTGGAAATCTCCTCCACTCTGTTGTTCTCCACTTCTGCTGCTCCAAAATTTGTTGAGAGTCCCCCTACCAGTATTTTATGGGCTGTGTGGGGACAGCCTGCATATGTGTCTTTCTACTCCGCCATCTTGGCACCACCATAGCTTACTTTTTAAACATAGGTGCAATGTAATGAACACTTAGGTTCACTCAGCACCTTCTCTGCTACAATATGGAGTTTACATCTGATGGAAAACTAAGAATATAAGCACATCAGCTCAGTCACCAGTTAGAAAATTACTAGCATTCAGTTATGGGTTTGACCTTCTAGCCTGAATTTAAATTTGTATTTATCTATAAGGCCTATTTATGTTTGAAGTAAAAGTCAGGATTCAGGGAATGTTAGGTAAAATTAGTAAACAGAGTATGTTACTAGGTTTGTTATTAGATAAGTCACTAAGATGGGAATTTGGAAAAAGAGGTGGCCTTTTTGGGGGCATTTTCTTCCATTCTTTTAGAAGTAGGTATGACCAACAGTTTTAGTCAGTCTTCTGGTCCAAGATATCTATAGGGGGCTGACAGCCCTCCTCAAGCTCTCCCCTTTTCCACATCTCAAACCTTTTTACTTCCTCCTTTCACTTTCTCTTTTCTCCTATTACTCCTGTACTACTGATTCTTTCCAGCTCTGCTGGATAAGTCCTGGGTGGGACTGGGCATACTGTCCCAACACTTGCTGCTGATCTGCTCGTGTACCTTTAAGAACTCTCAGAAGTGATTAAATTCTGTTTTCTGCCTCAAAGACTGAAACAATCTCATCACCTAAAGGACTGAGAGGAAGATTCTCGTCCCTCTGAGCTACAAATCTCATGACGTCAGTCTGTTTACAGATTCCCCCACACACACACACATACAGTTTATGTGTATAATTTGACTTTAACAGTTGTTCTTTTCCCGTCCAGATTGATCAATTAAAGAGAAATATCCTTTCCTCTGTAAATTATAACAAAAGTAACTAAGGATATCTCTATGCTTGCTTGAGTTTTTGTTAAAGAAATCTTTGTTTCCCTCTTAAAACAGCCTAATGCAAAGTATGAGGAAAGCAGGGTGATGCCATGTGACACAAACCATTCCACTCCCTATTCAAGAAATTCCAATGGCTCCCTATTCTTTCAAGAATCTAATATAAACTTATCCTATTTGACTTTTAAACTCCATAAAACCTGACTATTTCCTATCTTTCCAGAATTTACATCTTGCTCCCCTCCCCATCTTGGATTACATAGGCAAGTGAGAGTCCTGCTTCCTTGCTATTCCTCCCACAGGACACACCATGCATTTTAATTGGCTGCCCCCATAAGCAGAATCCTCTCCCCCTCCTCATCTCCACCTACTAGTTTCTTGACTTCCTTCAACCTTTCATTTTATATGGCACAGAGTAGGCACTTAATAAATGTTTACTGACTTGATGTGAGGATAAAAGAAAGAACTCTAGACCAATATCACTCATGAATATTCAAAAATGTTAAATAAAAATGAATATTCAAAAATGTTAAATAAAATCCTTTCAAACAGACTTTAGCAATTTATCCAAAAAAAAGTATTATGATCAAGTTTGATTTATACCAACATTTTTGATGCAAGTACCCACTACTTGCAGTCTAGAACAGGTATCAAAGAAATAAAGGGTCCCATCCATCTGAAGATGAGGACTTAAAACATGACTTCAATGAAGGTTATTACTATTTGTATTTACTACAAATATTAGTATTTACTACATTTTAACAATTATGTAGCTGGTACTCTTAGTTCTCTAAGGTTTCCAAAGTACTTTATACACATCATTTAATCCTCAAAACCCTTAAAAAGATTAGTATTTTCATTTAACATATGATGAAACTGATATAGAAAAGGTCATCTCATGTATGGTTGGAGTCTGGATTTGAGTACATGATTCTAATGAATCCAAGACCAGCATTTCACTACATCAGATTGTATGGTTTTGATTAAGTTGGAGATACTAACTTAAAACAGTACTAAAGATCTATGTAACATAAGACATAAACTAAATTTGCTGCCTAAAGCAGAGGTTTTTAACTTGAGTCTTTCATCCTTTATCATTTTTCATTTTCAAAATCTTCACCTCCTTATGGCAATCAGATTGTGCCTGGGTCATTAAGCAAAAACTAAGCATGCCTATTTCAATCATATTTTCAACAAATATCTCTTAATTTAAAAATAATGAACTGAATATCTCCATTAATTTTTAGGGTCTATATTATTGGAGTGGTTAATTTCTCTCCAAGCACATCACATCCCTGTATGTACTGGATTTATTTTTAGCCAGGGAAAGGTTTTCAGAAATTAGCTAAGAGTCATGACAAGATTTTTAGTTTTCTAGGCATTACTGGATATTAATTGCAAATTGATAACTTCCCCTATTCAAACAATGTTTATTGTTTAATTAGACATACATTAGCCATATTTTTATATTCCAAAAGATTACCTTCAGCAGAAGGTTGCTGTGCTTCTATTAGGATAGGCAAAAGTGTGTCAATCTATTCTTTAAAACTGTGGCAGTCTTTGTGATAATAAAATACAGTTTCAACTGCAAAAATCTATGACCATTAAAAACAACTGGCTAAAAAACATCACTCTCTTATATAAGAATATGTACTTCAAAATAGATTTTTTTCTCTGTATACCAATGTGCTGACATACATATTTATGAAGGTGTTTGAAAAAATAAGATGCTATGTTTCATATCTTTATTGTAGGAGGTCAAACACACCATACATTATGTATAAAAAGTTACAGTGGACAACAGACAATATTTATCTTATTCTTAAACTAATAAATTTCAGAAGACTACACTAAGGATTTTTACATTTGCAGTTAAAGCTTAAATTAATTACCTATACTACAGTACTGGAAAATACATTACAAAATAAAATAAAAACAAAATAAATGGTGCATAGCTGTAGGATAATTTCTGAAAAACTGAAGTACAGTATTGCACAATAAATCAAACTGAGAGTAATATATGTATATAATTATGGAAATTCTAAAATGAATTTAAATACATTGTCATGGCATGTTTCATAATTCATAAATATATTTTATCTCCTCACAGTCCATAATAATCTCTTTGGACTCTGAAAACAAACAATTCCATATCAAATCATTTTCCCATGCATTACATTTAGACATTTATTTGTTACTATAAAATTCATTACGAGAAACACATATGCCAGTCTATCTGATTTAACTCCTTTAGCTCTACTTCTTGTGCAGAGAAAATTCTGTGGCCCTAACAAAAGGAAAGCAAGAAAAAATGTAATGGTCAAACTTTGATAACTTAGATTTGTACAGCATTTTACAGTTTGCATGGTGCTTTCCTCACAACAACCCTGTGAGGTAGGAAGTGCAAGCATTGTAATCCCCACCTTGCAGATGAGGAAACGGAGGCTAAGAAAGGTTAAGTGACTTGCCCATGGTCACACAGCTAGTAAGTTTCTGAGGCAGGATTTGAACTCAGGTTTCCTGATTCCAAGTCCAGCACTCTTTTCACTATGCGAAGCTGCCTCTCAGTTCTTCATAATTTGGGTTAGAACCACCTATATTAAGAACAGAAATTGGTCAAAAATAAATTCTAAAATATGCATCTTAAATTTTAATCTAATTATGAGATAATAATTTTTTTGAGGATTTGTTCAATATATACCAACATTTTTGTATATAATTAGCCCTATGCATTAATTAAAACATAATAAAAATTAGGAAGGAATTATTGGTGGGTAGAATGACAGTTCCTCTTCCCCTTTATAAATCTTTAATACTGAGCAAAAATCATAGAAATTAAGCATAACTACACTTTGGAGAAAGAAAGGCCCAAGACTGCTACCAATGTCCATCTCAATTCCCCAGAACAGAGCAACTCTACACTAAAATAGCCAAAATATAATCTCACATACATCAGTTTTGTTTGTAATCAGCCCTATGTATTTTAAAATAGAATCAAATTTTCCTAAATTTGAATGAGTTAAAAATAATGTAAGAATGCTGAAAGTGGTAGCAAAAACTATGCCACTTCCAACAGAAGCTCTTAAGAATCTAGTATCTACCATATGCTATGCTATTAGTGACAATGTCTCACAAGTAATAATTGGAGATAACTAAGTTGTAAGGAAGCCACAATTAAATTGTTAATATGAATTCCTGACATACAACTAAAACATGAAGTTAAAAAACAAACTTACATAATAGATCTCAGTTACATATTAAAAGCCTAATTTTTATGGGTAATTATTGATTTACAATGTAGTATTACAAGACTGAACCCTACACAAAAAATTAGGAAAAACTAGATCTGGGTTTCCAATATATAACAAAGGATAACTGTACTTACGGTTGACTGGATTACTATCTGTATACACACCAGTTATAATTCATAGCTTTCTTTCATTCATACTTTACCTCAACTCTGTATTTATCTTATGTTCTGACATATATATGTTGTTTCTCCTATTAGGATAGAAGCTCTTTGGAGACAGAGGCTGTCTTTGTTTTTTCACAGTATCACTAGCACTTAATATAGCCCTTGGCAGACTTTAATAATTGCTTCTTGATTGAAGGATCCTGAATTTGCATTATCAGACAAACTAAATTCCTATAAAATCTGTTATATAGTTTTGTGTGAAACACTAAAAAATAAAATCTAAATACTTCATGGAAATTTGTTAAAAAAAAACAAATTGTGATTTTATATTACTTATGGAGGAGTAATATATATTTATACTTTCTAAACCCACAAAAATGAAATTCCGAAATTAAAATTTCTTCTCAAAAATGAAGACAGAGAAGAGGCAGAAAAATAAAACAGGGGCTGAGGACATAACTGGGATCAAAGAAGAAAGATAACATAAAGTACTTTCATGGGCTTTAAGGGAATAAAAATCTTTAACTAAAAAATGGGAGTTGCGAAATTCATTATTTTCAATTTGGACCATTCTTGAAGTTGCAAATAAGCATCTCAAAAGCAATTTTCACTTCTATTTTCAAAGAATGCACAAGTATGTTTAAAATCATGTTATTAAATGTTTAGAAAAATAGGCAACATAGGTTTTTAAGTGTCTACTTTAACAAATTTCATTAAATTAACTGCAATGGCACAAAGAGAATATCATCGGATAAAATGTTAGCCAAAGATATTCTCTGCAAGTACAAAATTACAGGAAAACCATCTACACAACTGACACTACCCTCAAGCAAGTCACAACCTTCCTGGACCCTGAGAGAATAGAACTAGATGGCCATTGAAGTTTCTGCTAGCTCTAAATCTCTATTATGATCTTTCAAAGACAGCATCTGTTAAAATAATGTGTTCTCCAATTATCTTCTGAAAGTAACGGACATACTCCTAAAATTTCAAAGTAAGTTAGTTTAGACTGTGTTGGGATAACATGCTTTTAAAAACAAAATAAAAATTACTATCCATAACTTAACATATGCCCACTTGAAAATAATACTGACAGAAAGAATATTTTCCTAAATGACACATCTGTGGGTACCTGAAGTTTACTATTTACACAGAATATATACATAGTATATATATATATATATATATATATATATATATATATATATATAAATTATGCAGCCTAAAAGGATTACACTAAAAAAATTACTGTTTGCATATTTATAGCATGAAATGACTGGAGGAAGTGCTCTAAGTTTTCATGAAGCAGTATCTACACAACTCTGGGCTTAGATTTTTCTTTTACTTTTTGGTACATGTTCACAGAACCATCCTTCGAATGCCACATTCACAGCAAAATTTCGCCCATTCCACTGGGTATCTAGTTCCACATTCGTGGCAGAATTTTGGTAATTGTCCGGATGAATTTCCTTCATTGCCTTTAAAACCTCCTCCATTGACAGATGAAAAATCTACATCTGACCTGAAGTGATGAAGAACATTAGAAATACAAAATCTGTCAGTAACATTCAAATAATATTTTTTTAAAAATTAACAAAATGAGTTATATGGTATCTACTTCTTGCTAAGGCTTTCAAAAGTGTCCTTTAGGTCATATGAAAATAGCAGCTCATTCAATAGAAGATAAACCTGTTAACTCCTTTCTTCAGCATCAAAATATGAATACCATTTTAAGACACTGTTATGAAAAATAACTGAATGCATATTAAATAAATAGCTAAGAATGTTCACAGATCAATCTAACAAGTCACCAAACATAGGTTAGCAAACATTAACACACCAGATTCATTATTGTTAAAGTATAACCATGTAAAAAGTTAGACATCTAGTAAATACTGATAATGGTGATAGTTATTAGCTAAGATGACCATTTTCAAAAAATTCTCAAAGAGATTCCTACACTGGGAACAAAGTGCTTCTAAGACCAACTGACTAATTTTAATGGGGTGTTCATGTCCCCACATAATTTCTCAAGCAGTTTAGTGATGCTTGAACTTATTTTAAAAATGAAACAAGTAATGCATCCCACAGACTGGACCCCTGATAGTAAAAGGTAAAGAGTTTTACAATGGAAATGCCTATTTCAGGTAATACTCTATTTAAAAAAAACAAAACCTTCTTTTAAAAAGTAGTCATTAAACAACAAATATAAATGGTCAACTTGAGTCCATGTATATTTAGAAGAAGCAGAGCAACCTGTGTTTCTAAGTGCAGTTAAAAAGTACCTAGCGCACATCTGACCTAATTCATTTGAAGTTAAAAAGGCCAAAATTTTGCAGTTATCTTTTTTCTGCATAGAATCACCTTTCTCCACTGTCTGTCTCCAGTCCTCCTATTGGAAACACTTCAGGTACCGACTACCTTCCTGTTCATTTCTCACTCCCTTGTCAAAATAATAATTCATATCATAGTCGTTTGTCTTTGTATAGTTCTTTATAGCTCTTCTTCAAATAATATATGAAGGTTTCTTTTAAATATCAGGTCAATGCCTCAGTGTGGTATGGAGGCAACTCAGAGAAACAGATGGCTTAGTCAGTAGAACATGAGAATTCTGAGCAGGGAAAGCTGTAAAATAGGTTGGCTAATAGACGATTCAGTTTGGCCACAGAAGCTTATGCAGACCACTTCCTTACATGTAGAAGGAGTGCAGTCTCCACTGGTACAATCTTTTGAAGTACTGTATCTTTTAAAATATTTTAAAATATGAAGAACTGATACAAACACCAGCTTTGTTCCTAGGAGAGTCATATAACTGAATTACAGAATCTCCACATTTTATGGCTGAAAGGGATTTCAAAGACCACTCAATCTCAACTCCTCTCCACAAGGCTGTTGGGATATCAAGATGAGACAAGGGAGTAAACAGTCTAGATTTTTTTTGTGAAATAAGAGGTCTTCTGAAAAAAATGGGATGAGAAGATAATACTGTGGGAGACTTGAGAAAAGAAAAGATTTGGAAGAACTGCTATGGTAAGGAGAATAAAGTTAATTATGGAAAAGTACAAAGGACTGCCTTATTGCAGTGTAGGTTCAGTCGAGGTTGGAGCACATTTGAATGACTTCATCTTGCTCCATTTACAGCATCTAGGTAGCAGTGGAGGCAGCAGAGGGTAGGAGTACTTTAGGGTAGGAGTCTGACAAAGCTCGAGTGGTGATACAACAAAGGAGTACATGGTTCAAAAGTACAAGATAGTCTAAAGCTCAATTGGTCAACTACAGTTTTGAGATTAGAAAAAGAAGAATGTGAAGAGCTGGAATGATATAGTCTGGGGTACAGGAATTAGAGGCCACAGTAAGGATGAAGAGTAAGTTTAGGATGAGTAAAGTAAAAGGATATATGCTAAAAGAGAAAAAAAAAACAGGATTCTATTGCTCATATAGCTAAAATCCACTAAGCATGCCTGGTGAGAGTTTTCTTTCTGCCCTAGGCCAAATGGCACTCTACATATTTCAAGTTTGGACAAAATTTTAGGTTCAAGAAATTCCATTATTTGCAGCAACTACATTGTGGTTCTTAGAATATAGCATTGCAAGGAAATCCAAATGCAGATATTTCAATGGAACCAATAACTACTACATGACATGGAAAGTTACATTTTAACGTTTTTCAGCAGCTTGCAATGGAAAGCAAAACTATATATGCCAAATCTAATTCTAGTACATATTCAAAAACTGAATGAAATCATCTGGTAACAAAAAGAACGAGTTGTTTACTAAAAACCATTATGTTCTTCAATATACCATTCTGGAAAATATTTTAAAATTTCTCATAATAGCACTATATAGCTAAACATACCTGTTTGTGTAACTCTCAGCATTATAGGTTTTTCTCTTGTTTGTTAACACACCTGGTATAGAATTTTTTGCCAAACTAGGTGGTGTTGAAGACCGTGCTTTCGTGCTTCCTCTAAAAGGGAGAATAAGGTAGATTAAAAGAGACATAAATGATTAGCACCTTAATTGTGTACAAATGCAAAAAACTAATTATTAAAATAACTAACTTGAAAAATTTAAGTGAATGAAAAGTTCAGTCATACAGAATCAAAACAATGTTTATAAGACTATGGAAGAAGAGAATAGTATTGAAATTAATGTTATATTTCACAATCACTAATTTGAAAATACAAATGTTTTTTAAAGCATACAAATGTTAATGTGAAATTAAAATGGATTCAATCATTTCTCTAGAGATTTTAAACAAGATAAAAGACTGCCTTGAAGCAACAGTAGTAGAGCAGAAAGGACACTGTGTTTGGAGTCATAAGCCCTGAGTTTGAACCCTGGCTTCATTAATGTAGTGGTTTGTGTGACCTTTGGCAGCTTACTGAACCATTGTAGGTCGAAGTTTCCTCAGCTGCACAATAGAGATATTATTGGCACTGCCTCTCTACATGTAAAGCACTTTGTAGCCATAATTGTGAAGAGTTATGACCTAATCTCACATATATACAAATATTTCTTTATTGCACCATTCTCCACCAGCTCTCACCACAGAAGATCCCTCTGCCCCCATGGGCCCTTCCTCTTTTTTTCCTTTCACTTTAAGGAAGGGCTAGATTACTCTTCATTCCCTCCTTCATTCTTCAAAGATGACACCTGACTCTTTAGATTTCTTGCTTTGCCATACCCCTGGGTTGGTATCTCCGTCTCCATCTTTACCCCTTCTTCCCCTACTTCTGCCACTGATTTTCAGCTTCCTTTTATGGGCTGCTGCTTCCCATCAGAATATAAGCTCACTGAGAGCAAGGATTGTCTTCTTTCTTTTTACTTCTATTTCTATTCCCACCACTTAGTACAGTGCCTGGCATGTAGTAACTGCTTAATAAATGCTTGTTCATAAATCCCTGTTGACTTATATTTGTAAAATAATTTGCAAAGTAATTTATCTATTGTAATGGAAGAGAGCTAGTGGGGTGAGGCAAATAGTACAGGATAGTGAGTATAGGGCTGGCCTCTAAATCAAGATCTGGGTCCAAGTCAGGACTCTAAGACACATAATATCATAGATCTAGAGCTGCAAAAGATCCCAGCAAGTCATCAAGTTGAACACCCCTCATTTTAAAGATGAAAAACTAAGGCCCAAGGAGGTTAAGTAACTTGCCGAAGGTCATACATGCAGTTACAGGATCAAGTCCACTGACTCCTACAATCAATTGTTCATTCCACTACACCAGACTGCCTGATATACTATGTGACTATGAACACATCAACTTAACTTTCTCAATGTCCCAGACAACTCTAAGCTTTAAAAACTGTCAAGTTATTGATCTGCATTTGTGAAAGGAGTTTTCCTATGAACCTGGGAGTTCCCCATGAAACAGGTCTGAACTAAAAAATAATAACATAACTCATTTTATTATTATTATTCACTAAACTAGGAATTAAAGAAAATGGAAACCAGTTAAGACATTAAAAACTAGTATTTGGTTTATGCTTACAAGTACAGTTATTAAGGGAATTTGGTGAATGCCATTCTATACATTGTTTTATTTAAAGAGCCATGCATTCCATATTACCTAGTTCCAGGTTACCAGTTCTACCTAGCTGACTGATGCCTAAGTCTAATAATCTAATGTTTAAATGGTCAGGATAGCCAAGATAAACATTAATGTTAAAATATTCAGTTAGATTAATGGTTCTTTAACAATAATATAGGAGAGGTGGAAGAGGGAGAGCCAATCCTAAAAACTTTAAATTGTCATATCAATGACTCATGTCAGACTACTTGGGAAATATCCCTTTTAAACTGCCAATTCTAAAGCCCAGCAAGAGAAATGAAGATGTACACCACTGGATCTGGAAGTTAAGGCAATATCACCTTCAAGCTGTCACTAACTACAAGGTCACCTCTAAAAAATATCCAACCAAGTTACATACAGAGGGAAAGAGTACATTAAGTTTAAATTAAAGTTTCTCTACCTCATTTCTATTCAGCACATCTTGAAATCTACTGCAGAATTACTGCAGTGCCTTATTTAGAAATTATTTTTCTAAATTATATACTTCTAACAGAAAATAAGCATGAAAAGAAATGTTCACTGAAGATGGACAGTAGAGCCTTCTCCCAAAGTTCTCTCAGGAATTTTAAAAATTCAGTCCCTTTTCTTGCTTATATTATCTACATAGGCCATGAACAAGTGATCAATTACTGCAGTTTCAATCAAGAATATTTAAATGTTCCAAAGGTTCAATATTAAAATGAAATGCATACAAAAATGTACCTCTTCAGAATAAGATAAAAATTTCTATAAATTCCAAGAAGACAGAGGATTTTTTTCTCAACCAGTACATGAAATATCTTGATCCCAAGATAGCACTTGAAAACAAACTTTTCTCCCTAGTCTGTATCAGTCACTATTTCTGCATCTAAAATATGCATTAGAAAGAGTGAAAAAATAATTAAAGACAGGGCTTATTCATGAGGCCAAAGTTCTACTTCCTCAATAACATCTATCCATTCTTGATATCAGCTATTGAAGTAATAATTAGAAGAGGTAAAACTATAAAAGAAATGGCATAATGTATATAACCTTCCTTCTTTGCCATCTTGTCACTAATCATTTTTTTTTTAAAGATGGCCTATTAAGTTCAAGACAACTTTCCAAATTTTAGTGTTTTCTGTGTCTCTGGTTAAATGAACAATGATAAGTTTAGAAGTGGGTATCTGCATGATGCAATAAAAGATCTTAGATTAAGAATTTTTAAAAAAATAGGTTGTAATCCTAGCTCAGTGCAATTAACTAGTTATTTCCCTTTGGAGAAGGTTCAACTTTGGAGATCTGGGTCCAAGTCCTATTTCTGAAGATACTAGCTATATGACCAAGTCACACAGACTCAGGGGTTTGGTCACTTAAAGCCTCAGCTTCCTCACTTGAAAAATGGAGACAACATTTGCACCTTTAGGTTTAAATGAGTGAAAGAAAAAGTATTTATTAAGTACTTTCTACGTGATGTACTGTACTAAAAACACTGTGGATATAATAGAAAAAAAAAATGAGCAAGCCTTGCTCTCAAAGAGCTAACATTCTAATTATGGTAGACAATACAAATGGAGTTGTTACAAGATTGATGCAAAGACCCAGAAATATTAAGGGTCAAACTCTAGGATGCATGGCAAAGCTGGAAGGAATCTTACATCTTACAGATGAAGAAAGTGAAAGCCAGAGATTAACCTGCTTAGAGAGTTGTACAAAGAGTGAGCAGGCTGGGATCCAGACAAAAGCCATTCGAACCCAAATTCAAAACTCTTTCCTATATATATATATATATATATATATATATATATATATACATATATATATATCTCATCATTCATCATCATCATCATCATCATCATCCTTACATTTCCTCAGTTCTTTAAGGTCTACAAATTGCTTCAAACATGCTCAACAGGATTAAATCACAATATAAATGTGACCCAGTATTTCTATTATTATGTGTAAGTTGAATATATTTGATTTTAGAATATACTGGGGATCTTTAAACAATAGATGACCCTGAAATCTTATCTGGAAGAGCTTAATTTTGGTCGTGTCTCCAAATCTTCCAAAGATAACAAGTTTTTCCTAACATCAATACAGGAGCAGAGCTGGTAAGAGTCTACTTTCTTTGCTCTACCTTCACAATGGCTTTATTAAGATTTGAAGAAATAAAAAGTTCATTTTTAGAAATGGCTTTAAAATCAAAACTAAAAGAAAATACTTTAATACAGTAACATTTTAAAATTATCAGATTAAAAAGGTACTAACTGAAAGAGCTTCATTTAGGATAATGAAAAAAACAATAGAAACTTTTAAAAAGGATTTAAGTTTCTATTTAAACCAGCAGCAATCATAATTTCTTAAAACAGATATGCTTTCTATATTTAAAAAGTTAAAGGGTATCCTAATATTTCAATCCTTTAAGGAAATATCTGAAAGAGATTAATCAAACTCAGTCACAAATACTTACTTGTTAATGGGTAATAACTTATTTCTTTTGATGGCACTGTCTGATTTTGTATCACTTTCATACAACCTTTGCACATCTCTTCCAGTTCGAAGTGGTGGGCCTAATTTGTCCATCTTACTACTAAAATATATAAAGGGGTACCCATAAGGAGATTGCTAATGTATACGATTTTAAGTAGTTAAAAAATTGTACACAAATTAGACATTAATCTTCCTCATCAGAGTTCTTTCTTTCCTTTTCCTCCCATTGTCTTAAGTACATTAAGAGGTTTCCAGGGAATAAACTAATTTAAACAGGCAGTTATGTATAGATGATAGACATTGACAGAATTCACTCAAGAGCCACTATTGGATCCAGGAATTCTACACAAATTTCCCACATGACAATGCAAAAAAACTGGCACAAAGCCACAATAAATGTTATGTTAAAGCATGTCACACAAAAACAACTTCATAATCACCTTGAACGATACATATTATTCTATATATTAATGTAGGTGAATAAATCAACCAATGGGGGAGGGAGGAGAGGGCAGGAGAGGAGGCAGAAAAGCTAGTATGCAAATTTGTGCTGTTAAGTGGGAACCTAGGACCAATTAACTGTTAAATTTCTCATCTAACACTTTCCCTTCTATTTGCTAAGTACTTTTTTTTTTTTTACCATTCATATTCATCACTTTCTTAGATGACTTCTTTGCCATTTCTGATAAATGCATGCAAAGACAAAACTTTCATCATTGAGATCTACAACTTGAGTCCTCTACTACTAGGAAATTAACTAATAAATGACCCCATTCTATATAATTTATCTTAAGTATGACACCTTTGCGAGGTCTCTTATGGAAACTACTCTTACAAAGGTTGAGTTTGTGAGGAGAAAAATCAGGCAATGGAAAAAAAGAATATTTAACTCCAGTAGTCAAGAGACTACGAATGAATTTATTTAAATGCACAGTGAGCAAAATACAGCATGATCCTACATGCAACTGCATTAAATTTTCAATCACCTGAAAAAAACAAAACAAAACAAAAAGCAAACCTAAAGTCCTATTTGCATATATCATAAAAGTTTTGCAAAAAGCATGAAGGGTCTCCACCTAGAGGATGAGAGAAAAAACTGCACCATTTTTAAGAGAATTTTCATCCCTTTATAGAAGCATTTTATTTACATGTAACAACCACCATTACCCTTTCAATTTCAAAGGAAAACAGAATTTAATTTACATTTAAAGGAAAAGTTTCAAATTATAAATGCTACTTTAAATTTTTTAAGTTTTTATTAAACTGTAGAAATTATCTTTAGATATTCGTAAGATGAATTTATTAAGCTCTGAATTCTGCTTAAAAGGATTTATTTTTTAACAAATTCTTTTTTAAAAAATACCTCTCCAGTGATTGTGGGGATGGGAGGTAAAGAAAGGAGAAATTCCTATTACATTTTAAAGTACCAATCTGAAAAATCATGCTTGATCAAAAGATACCTGCCACTTGAGTCAAATTATCAAAATATGTAGGTGAAAAATCTGGGGATTTGGTGAATAATTTCACCAGAAAAATGGTACAAGAATTAAAACCTTTTTATGGGTTTTCACAAATTTTTTCCCTAAATGTGGATAGCAAGAACTGCCTTCTCTACGGTGCCATCAGATGAATGTCAATCTCTGGTTCTGCATGTGTGATATTAACTTTCCCTGGGTACAGTAGTTCTATCACTTAGTCTCAGGACTAGCTGCTTCCCACTAATACCACCTCTGGTCTCTGACATTAAAGCCTATCTACTAAGCAGAAAGTAGCCACTTTCACCAAGGAAAGACTGTTTCATTCTTGGGTAAGTGGCTGCTAATTTATCCTTTTACTTCCCCGAATCTCTTAGGAAGGGATTAGTTTAAATTTCCTATGAGAAACAGAAACAAAAACAATTATGAAGATGCATATAGAAAGTCTGGGTGGCAGAATTTTTTTCTTTAATCTAGACCTAATTTTCAAGTAGCATGTTTTGTACTTCAGTTTGAGTAATTCCTCCTGTAAGTTAGTTCACCTCCTTGTCATTGTGAATACATCCTGGTGATGAGTTCTCTTCAAACTTAGGATGACCTTCAGAAAACAGACATGGAATATATCACAGATACTTGGACTCAAAGTCTTTTCTAGTTTGTTGGTACCTATCAGAATTTTCACTCTGCTTTATGCACCCAAGGTCACCTCTAATACCACAATAAAGCCTAAGAAAGGGACTCTAAGGTGTCACAGAGTAACATTACATAAATAATAAATGTATTGCAAAACTAATTACAAGATTATTTTTTCATTCTTTGCTTAAATTTACACATACACAGTTCAGAATTAGTTTTATCTGTGCTACAAGGATATGTTGGGGGAATGACAACACAAAAAAGTTATGTTCCTCATATGAATAAACCTCCAGCAAAGTACTCCTGCAATGCCTTGTCAAGGTATGGAAATGACTAGATTTTCAATTCTATGGCAGCAGAATCCAAGTTTTGGTAAGGTCCTACCAAGCTACGAAGACTTTTCATACAAGTCTAGAACTGGACTATGTAACTTTTGCCTGAGGACTGGAATGGAAAGGTTCCTTACTGAAAAGCTGACAGTTAAGATAAGGGAATTTTTTTTTTTTTTAATCCACACCAAAAGTCCACAGTACGGAAGAACTGAAATGTTCACTGACTGAGGAGTGAGAACACACTAACAAAAACCAAAATACCTTCTGTATTCAATAAGTGAATCAATAAAATATAATATTAATTAATAGCATATGTAACAAAAACATTGTTTAGAAATAAAGCACTAAGAGAATGTTTGACACAATTAAAAAAAAACCTTTACAATTCTTAATGTTTACCTGGGATAAGAAGGGAAGCAGTCAAATGGGCGGGGGGAATCTTCACATCAAATTTCTTGGATGAGGAGTTGTACTCAAGGTATATAGACAAGTTAAACATATATATGTATGTATGTGACTACATATATATGATTAAAAGCCATTTCAATAGATAAGTGATCAAAAGTTATAAACAAATAATTATTTTTTTAAAAGGCAAACAATTAACAATCGAATGAAAGAATGCTCCAAATTTACTAATAAGAGAAATGTAAACCAAAACAACCCTGTCGCTTCAGCTCACAACCAGCAAACTGGCAGAGATGACAAAACATGGAAAGTCAATGTGAAAGGGATTGTAGAAAGATTGGTGGAAATGTGAATTAGTACATCATTCTGAAAAGCAATTTGAGATTATATATAAAAATTTACTAAACTGTGATACTCTTTCATGGAACTATACCCAAAAGAAACCAAAGAAAAAATAAAGGTCTATTTATACAAAAAATATTTATAGCAGCTTTACATGGTAGCAAAAAACTGGAAACTGAGGAGATACCTATCAATTTACCCATCAATTAAGGAATGATTGAATAAGTCATAGTTTGTAAATGTAATGGAGTACTGTTGTGCTATAAGAAATGAGGAAATGGATTATTTTAAAAAGATAACATAAAAAAGACAATTTCAAAATTTCAAACACTGTATCAACTGATATAAAGCAGAGCAGAACTAGAAGAGCAATTTATTCTGACATTAATATTATAGTAATGAACAATTTTGAGAACTTTTATAAACTGATACAATAGCACTGTGAAAACCACTCTGAACACTGTAAGAATGATTCTGCACTACTGATGATAAAACACACTATCCTTTACACACAGATGATGGATTTAAGTAAATTAGATGTGTGTGTGTGTGTATAGGTTTACACTCACACGTATGTACTTGGCATATGGTCATTGAAGGAATTTTTTACTTTACTATACATATCTGTTACAAAAAATTTCTTTTTCTTTTTTTTTTTTTAGGGTGGAGAGAAAATAGATTTGTTCACTTAAAAAAAATAAAGGTAGGGGTGCTACCAATGTGAAATGCTGCACACTTGCAGATGAGGTCACAATATTATTAGTTGTACTTAAATGCTTTACTTTGATACAAGAGAACTCTCACAAAGTGGGGATAAACTATAAATATAATGTAAAAATAAAATGAACTGATACAAAGTTAAATTAGTAGAGCTAAGGGAACAATATAAATGACAAAAATGTAAATGGAAAGAATAATGAAATAAAGTGGATACTGTGAAATTACAAAGAACAAGCTTGGTGCCAAAGAAGAGATATGAGAAAACATTTCCCTCTGTTCCTTAAAAGAGATAAGGTATCATGAGGTGTGAAACACTGCATATATCTTAGGACTTTTTTCAATGCAATAATTGATTTTACTGATTTCCTTTGGGAGAAAAAAGATATCAGAAAAATTTATTTTTAAAAATTCATGTTAATGTTAATCATACCCAAGTTGGCTGGGATCTGATTCCAACAAGAATAAAATGCTTACTGAAGTAGAAATTATGGGTATATTGTGGAAACGAGACTACCCTCTCCTAAAGTATATGATAGAGGAAAGCTATGAATAATCTGATGTGCTTTTCAAACTTTGGACAATCAAATATCAAAGGGTTCAGAAGAAGGATAGATATGATTCCTTGGATTAAAACTATATAAGAGAATTCAGCCCAGATGACACAGAAAATTTCCAATGAGGAAAAACTGAAGTGGTATTTAGAAAAATCAACAAAACACTTAAAATACAGAGAAAACAACAAGACTTTCAGGAGAAACTTTTTATTACTTCCATGTTAAATTTAAATACACTTTAAAATGTAAAACTATGTAAGAAAAAGTCATGATCTTACATATAATCCTCCTTTTTGTTCTTTGAAGTGTTTATTAATTGTATTGTATTGTACGGTATTGTTTATAGTATGCTGTTCACATTTAGTGATGATAAAGTCCATAATAAAGAATTTATAAAAAAAAAAATGCACAGAAGATTGAATCAAAAGCAGTTAACAGAAGATGAATAAAAGAATGTGGCACAATCCTTCCTATAAAAACACTGTGAGGCGTTCATTATGAGCTTGGGTGATAAGAGAAAGTCAGGACTACCAAAAGGAATTTTTTTTTTTGCCTTTATTTCCTTGCTTTTTTCCACAAAAAGAATCAAAGAAGGAATAGGCCATAGTCTGGGACAGAATGGGATGATGGCAGCTAATAACAGAAATGAAAACTGCAGTTCTTATTCTGCTTTTGTGACTGCTACTTAAGAGAACAACCTCAGGAAACAAAGAAGTAGAAATGGCTGATAAGTGCAGTTATCCTTAAAGAATTTAAGTAATCAGATTATATTCAATATAATCAGATAGATTTGGAAATGACTGAATGGTCAGATGTAAAGAGTAACAACTGAAAGACAACACAGGAAGTCTGTAGTGCAATCTATGAGATTTGTGCTATTAAACATTTTCATTAATGACTTTAATGCCACAGATGGCATAATCATCAACTTTAAAAATCATACAAAGTTGAGAAGAGTTAACACAGTAGATAACAGCCAGGATCCAAAAAGAATTTAAAAGTTTCTTTTCTTTAACCTCTAGTATTTGGGTAGGGATAAATAATTTCTGCTTAAAGAGAATATACATTCCTGCCCATTCATATTTTCAGCTCTATTGCTTGCTTTTACTCTTTAATGACTCAATGATTTAGGTAAGCAGATGATGAAATTATAAAAACATTGTGACTATAGTAAGATCCATAGCATCGTGGACAATAATAATACTTTTGATTACATACAGATAATTAACATCCCTTTTTTTGGATAGCAAAAATATGAAAATCAATCATTTGCATCATAAGGATAACTGTGAGTATATAATGAATTCATATTTGAAAAGTTATTTTTGACTGAAAAATAAATAACCTCTAATTATGTAACTACTTTTATTATAAACTTTAAGGTTATTACTGAAAATATGAAATTGCAGAATTTAAGGGCTATTATTTTAACCTGGTAGTAATTTATTAAGGGCACGTCTATACTACTGGATTTCGTAGTTTTGTATCATTTAAAATGAATCTCAATCTAGTCAAAGAAAAACATTTGGGAGGGATGGAATCTCCAGTGGCCCCGAAAGTCCCTCAACCCACAGGCGCTACAGGTCAGTGAGAGAGACTTCTGGGCTGGCTGAGAGGGGAGCGGGGTGTCTCCATAACTCAGGCCCCCTTGGGAGGCAGCAGCAGATGGTGCTCCCAAAGCAAGCAGGGGCTCCGATCCATTGTTGAAGGTCTCTGCATAAACCCCCTGAGGGAACAGAGCCTGGGTGGTGGCCCTGCCCCCACCTGAGAACCTGAACTTAATCTCATACAGAATAGCAGCCCCCCCCCCCAGCCCCCACCCACTGAAAGCTCTGAGGCTGGGAAGCAGCATTTGAATCTCAGAGCCCAAGCACTAGCTGGGTGGATCTGGAGGTGAGGGGGGGGGGGGGGAGAAGAATCTCAGAAGTCAAGTAACTGGCTGGGAAAATGCCCAGAAAAGGGGAAAAAAATAAGACCATAGACGGTTACTTTCTTGGTGAACAGATATTTCCTCCTTTCCTTTCTGATGAGGAAGAACAATGCTTACCATCAGGTAAAGACATACAAGTCAAGGCCTCTGTATACCAAACATCCGGAATAGATATTCAATGGGCTCAGGCCATGGAAGAGCTCAAAAAATCAAGTTAGACAGGAGGAGGAAAAACTGGGAAGAAAAATGAGATGCAAGAAAAGCATGAAAAATGGGTCAATACCTTGCCAAAGGAGACCCAAAAAAATGCTGAAGAAAATAACACCTTGAAAAATAGGCTCACTCAATTGGCAAGAGGTTCAAAAAGCCAATGAGGAGAAGAATGCTTTCAAAAGCAGAATTAGCCAAATGGAAAAAGAGGTTCAAAAGCTCACTGAAGAAAATAGTTCTCTCAAAATTAGAATGGAACAGATGGAGGCTAATCACTTTATGAGAAACCAAGAATCATAAAACAAAACCAAAAGAATGAAAAAATGGAAGACAATGTGAAATATCTCACTGGAAAAACAACTGACCTGGAAAATAGATTCAGGAGAGACAATTTAAAAATTATGGGACTACCTGAAAGCCATGATCAAAAAAAGAGCCTAGACATCATCTTTCATGAAATTATCAAGGAAAATTGCCCTGAGATTCTAGAACCAGAGAGCAAAATAAGTATTCAAGGAATCCACCGATCACCACCTGAAAGAGATCCAAAAAGAGAAACTCCTAGGAACATTGTGGCCAAATTCCAGAATTCCCAGGTCAAGGAGAAAATCTTGCAAGCAGCTAGAAAGAAATAATTTCAGTATTGTGGAAATACAATCAGGATAACTCAAGATCTAGCAGCTTCTACATTAAGGGATCGAAGGGCGTGGAATAGGATATTCCAGAAGGCAAAGGAACTAGGACTCAAACCAAGAATCACCTACCCAGCAAAACTGAGTATAATACTTCAGGGGGAAAAAGGGTCTTTCAATGAAATAGAGGACTTTCTAGTATTCTTGATGAAAAGACCAGAGCTGAAAAGAAAATTTGACTTTCAAATACAAGAATGAGAAGAAGCTGAAAAAGTAAACAGCAAAGAGAAGTCATTAGGGACTTGCCAAAGTTGAACTGTTTACATTCCTACATGGAAAGACAATATTTGTAACTCTTGAAATTTATCAGTGTCTAGGTAGTTGGTGGGGTTACACACACACACACGCATGTACACGTGTGTGCACACACATATACATACATGCATGCACACACAGAGACAGTGAGCACAGAGTGAACTGAATAGGATGGGATCATATCTTTAAAAAATTAAGGTAAATGTATAAGAGAAATGTATTGGGAAGAGAGAGGGTGAAATGGAATGGGGCAAATTATCTCTCACAGAAGAGGCAGGCAGGATACTTTTAGTGGAGGGAAAAAGAGGAGAGCTGAGGAAAAAACATGACGTTTACTCTCATCACATTCGACTAAAGGAAGGAATAAAATGCACTCATTTTGGTATGAAAAGCTATCTTACAATACAGGAAAGTGGGGGAGAAGGGGATAAGCAAGGTGGGGGGATGATGGAAGGGAGGGCAATGGGAGGAGGGAGCAATTTGAAGTCAACACTTGGGGAGGGACAGGATCAAAGACAGAATAGAAACAATGGGGGGCAGGATAGGATGGAGGGAAATATAGTTAGTCTTACACAACGTGACTATTATCAAAGTCATTTGCAAAACTACACAGATAGGGCCTATGTTGAATTGTCTGCCTTCCCAAAGGGAATGGGTGGGGAGGGAGGGATGGGGAGAATTTGGAACTCAAAGTTTTAGGAACAACTGTTGAGTATTGTTCTTGCTACTAGGAAATGAACAATACAGGTAATGGGGAATAGAAAGTCATCTGGCCCTACAGGACAAAAGAGAAGATGGGGACAAAGAAAGGGAGGGATGATAGAAGAGATGGCAGACTGGTGATAGGGGAAATTAGAATGCTCGGTGTACTGGGGTGCGGGGAGGGGGCAAATGGGGATCAAATTTGGAATCCAAAATTTTGTTAAAATGAATGTAAAAAGTTAAATAAATAAATTTATATAAAAAAAGAAATAAAAAGAAAAAATAAATAAATAAAAAAATTGGGGGCCAAGATCTGATATAAAGTCAAATGATGAAACTACAGGCAATACAAATGGTTTATATGATACTCAGTACAACAAGGTCACTTTGGTGGTAGGCTAAGAAGCTTACCCTTCATTATATCTATAAATATCCATGGCATCTTTCTTGTGTTTCCATATGAGGTTGGTTGGAATATGCATATTCTAGATACAACTAGGAATGTTTTCTTACAGTTCTTCAATCAATTAATCTAGGGACTCACTGAAAGCATATATTCCTATTTCTACCACAGCCTATAGATTGTTATCTCAGTTCCAAAAGCAAGCTAATCTCTCTCCTGGAGGAAATGAAGAAACTTTAAGAATGCCACTCCAGAAGATGGCAGAGTAGAAGGATGGACTTGCACTAGCTCTCTACCCATGGCCCATAAAATACCTGCAAAAAATGACTCTAAACAAATTCTAGCAGTAGAAGCCACAAAATGACAGACTGAAACAGATTTCTAGCCCAAGAGAGCCGGGAGGGCCGACAGGAAGGGTCTATCGCACCAGGCTCTGAGCACAGCACAGCCCAACATGGGCCATGCAGCACAGACAGGATTAAAGCAGGCTTCTTCAGGGCATGGAATCACAGATAGCAGCCGCAGTTCCCAGATTTCTCAACCTACAAATGCCAAAGACAGCTTCAAAAGTCAGTAAGAAAGCTCTTTCACCTGGATGAGAAGGGAGCTCTGTCCCCAGAGAGGCAGCAGTCACTGTGGCAGTAGCATTCACTTTTGGATCCCTCAGCCTAAAGACCCTGAGCGAATCAAGCAGCTGCTCTGGGTCTCAGTGGCAGTCCTGGAGGGAGAGAGAGCACTGGAGTGATGGAGCTGGTGGTGCAATGGAGAGGGAACCCTACTCAAAGATCCTGGGCAGAAAAAGAGTGCTTGTGGTTGATCGCAAACCAAGGAAGAAGTAAACTCCTCTCCCTTGATTGTGCCACCTTGTAGGAACTGAGAAGTTAAAGGTCCCTAGAAATATCTCAGAGAACTGCTGCACAAACCCTATGATGCCTAGGATAGTATACCCTCCACTTGACAAAGGGCTCAAAAGTCAAGTAACTGATTAGGAAAATGCCCCCTAAAAAAGGAAAACAAGTAAGGTTACTTTCTGGGTGAAAAGATATTTTCTTCCATCCTTTCAGATGAGGAAGAACAAAGCATACCATCAGAGGAAGATATCAAAGTCAAGGCTTCTATGTCAAAAAAAACCTCCCAAAAAAATATGCAATGGTTTCAGACCATGGAAGAGCTCAAACTGGACTTTGAAAATCAAGTAAGAGAGGTAGAGGAAAAATTGGGAAGAGAAATGAGAGCAATGCAAAAAAATTATGAAAAGAGAGTCAACAGCTTCCTAAAGGAGACTCAAAGAAAAGCTGAAGAAAATAACACCTTTAAAAATAGAGTAACCTAAATGGCAAAAGAGGTCCAAAAAGTCAATGAGAAGAATATTTTAATAAGCAGAATTGGCCAAATGGAAAAGGAGATTCAAAAGCTCACTGAAGAAAATACTCCTTTAAAAATTAGAATGGAGCAGATGGAAGCTAGTGACCAAGAAATTATAAAACAAAGCCAAAAGAATGAAAAAGTAGAAGACAATGTGAAATATCTCATTGGAAAAACTAGGCTGGAAAAAAGATTTCAGATAATTTAAAAATTATTGATCTACCTGAAAATCATGAAAAAAAAGAACGTAGACATCATCTTTCAAGAAATTATCAAGGAAAACTGCCCTGATATTCTAGAACCAGAGGATAAAAGAGAAATGGAGAGAATTCACCAATCACCTCCTGAAAGAGATCCCAAAAGGAAAACTCCTAGGAATATCGTAGCTAAATTTCAGAGTTCCCAGGTCAAGGAGAAAATATTACAAGCAGTCAGAAAGAAACAATTCAAGTATTGTGGAAATACAATCAGGATAATACAGGATTTAGCAGTTTACACACTGAGAGATAGAACTTGGAATATGGTATTCCAGAGGTCAAAGGAGACAGGATAGGAAAGATGGTATTTGTAACTCATAAGACCTTTTTTCAGTATTAGAGTAGTTAGAGGGACTATACATATATATACAATGTGTGTGTACATACACATATGTACACATATATATGTAGGTATGTATGGGTATGTGTAGGTTATGTATATGTATGTGTAAGTATGCATGTATAGGTATGTGTATGTATGTGGGTATGGTGTGTATATATGTATGTATGCATACATATGTATGAGTGTGTGTGTATATACACATATATACACACACACATATACACACAGAGGGCACAGGGTGAACTGAATATGAAGGGAGAATACCTAAAAAAAAAAAATTTACTTTGAATGAAATGTACTAGGAGTAAGAGAAAGAGAGAGGTAGAAAGTAGCAAATCACCTCACATAAAAGAGGGAAGAAAGAGCTTTCACAATGGAAGGGAAGGGGAGGAGATGAAAGGAAGTGAGTTTTACTCTAATGGGATTTGGCTTAAGGAGGAATAACACACACTCAATTGGATATGGAAATCTATTTTACCCTGCAAGAATGCAAGGCGGAAGGGGACAGGAGAGGGAAGATAATAGAATGGACAGCAAATTTGGAAAAGGGATAATCAGAAGCAAACACAATTATGGGAGAACAGGTAAAGGGAGAGAATGGAATAAATAAAGGGCAGAACAGGACAGAGGAAAATGTGGTTAGTCTTTTACAACATAAATATTACAGAAGTGTTTTGCATTGTTATACATGTATGATCTATATTGAATTGCTTGTTTTCTCAATGAGGGTGAGTGGAAAGGAAGGGAGAGAATATGGAACTCAAAGCTTTAATAATGAATGTTAAAAATTGTTTTATCATGCAACTGGAAATTAAGATATATAGTGCAACAGAATACAGAAATCTATTTTGCCCTGCAGGAAAACAGAGGGGAAGCGGACTGGAAGAAGGGTGAGTAATAGAAGGAAGGGCAGACTAGAGGAAAGGGTGGATGGGGTGCATGCCGTCTTGGGGTGGTGGGGTGGGGAGAGATGGGGAGAAAATTTTGAATTCAAATTCTTGTGGAAGTGAATGTTAAGAACTAAAAATAAATAAATTATATATTAAAAAAAAAAAAGGATGCCTCTCCACATTTCCTAAAAGGAAACAGAAGTTTGACTTCAATGGATAGTAAAGGGATTTGAGGGTAATGAAGGGTGAATTAACCTGTATCAAGATGAGGAGGAATGGAATTGTTAAACAGAGGAGAATGAGAAGGAAAAGGACAATTAGGGCTTAAAAAGCAGATTTGAGGCTCTACCAAAAGAGGGTAGTGCTGAATTCTCTAAAGAGTAAGAAGCTTCTAGTTCTTGCAAGAATAACAAGGAAGTCACCTACTTGATTCTATCAATCTTCTAGTATGGGACAGAGGAAGTAGAGAATAGTAGTATAGTGTATTGATTCACCCCTTACGTGTATGTGAAGCGGTTACTTTGTTGACCTAATGGCAATAATGGGAGCTGTTTTGCCTTTGTGGGCCATGTATCCAAGATATAACAGAGAATCTCTCAAGACATTAAAAAAAAATGGGTAACAATTTATGGTAATTCACAGGAGCAAAAATGATACTTCCAGAAGGAACCTAAAAAGTATTATCAATGATTATAAAGTCTTGAGCAATAAACTGAAGACAACTGGAGGCATAGGTGTGTTTCTCCTTACTTTTGCCCACTTAAGGCAAGGAATGCAGAAAAGAAAAATTAATATACGAAGTATGAAGAAATCCAAGAAGCTGAACAGGGAAGACTGATGGAAAGTATTTAAGTAACAGAATTACTAAGATTTTTGAAGTTTACTATCTTTACAATATTGCTATATAAATTGTTATTGTAGAACTTGTTCTCCCAATACTACTCACTTCAATAAGCATCATACAAGTCTTCCCAGATTTTTCTAAAACTATCCCCTTCATCATTTCTTACAGCACAGTAGTATGAGTGACAGCTGAGAGAGAAAAACAGAAACAGAAACGATTATGCCTATATGGACTATGGACCACGTGGCCAGAAAAAGCAGAGAAATAGTATCATAACCCTAGAGCAGATGAATGATATAATAATGATGGAAGATTTCAATTATCCAAACATATGCTGGACCTTTCTTCCAAAAACAGCAGTTAATAAATACTCAACTGTCTTTAATGACAATGAAGACCAACAAAGTGAATTTCTATTTCTCACTAATTCTCACTAACCACTAAGAGGTTGCCAGGGAGAAAATAACTAGAAACTCAGCAGAAGAAATAACTTCATCCTGGAGCTTGTGATAAAAGAGAGGGAATCTGAGCAAAGTCTCATTTGCATCCCAGGTTTTGGAAAAGCAAATTTCAAAAGATTCAAAGGAAAAAGAGGCAAATCGGATACCTGACAAGCAAAGTCAAGACTTCTTGTCTGTGACTCAATTTCTTCATTAGTAAAATGGGGACAATAGTACCTGCCTCCCAGGATTTTTGCCAGGATCAAATGAAACAGCACATGCAAAGAACCATAAAAGTCCTTTTACAAATGCCAGTTATTGCTATTACTATTTTTAATACATTTTCTCTGCAAAGGAGAATGATCTTTACACTGGAAATGACAAAAGAAAAATGACTTAACAGGGAGCTGATACCAAAGTAAAGAGTAAGAGAACACAGCTGCCCTCAATAAATGAGTCAATTGACCCAGATGAACACTACCTTTGGGATTGGAAAGAAATGGCAAATGTGACTAGAGGCTCTTGTCAGTGATACTGAAAGGTCACAGAAAATAGGAGAGCTATCACAAGGAAGAAAAAAAAAGAACATGTAAACTATAAACCAGTGAGCTTGACTCCAATTCCTGGAAAAATTCTGGAATAGATCATTAAAGAATTGGTTGGGGAACATCAAGAAAAAGGAAGCAGTGATTACAAAACGCCAATGTTGCTTCATCAAAAGCAGGTCTTGCAAAATATTTATACAGTAACAATAACACTGTAAAAACACTCTTGAAACCTTAAGAACTCTGATAAATGAACAATCGTGACCTCAGAGGACTGATGCAGCTCACCTCAGATAATGAGATATATTTTTTAGAAATGACCAGTGTGGCAATTAGTTTTCTTTGACTATGCATCTATTTATTAAAAAGAGTTTTGTTTTTCTTTTTCCCTAGTGGAAGAGGGAGGTGGAGCAAGGCTGAGAGAAAAAAATCATTTTTTGTTCATTACAAAAAATTTTAATTAAAAAAAAAAAAAAGACAGGCCATGCTAGATTTAACCTCATTTCCCTTTTTGGAAGGATTACTAAACCCAGAAAATGAGGGGAATACTAGGGGATATAGTCTACTTAGATTTTTCAGCAGAGCTTTGATTAAAGTAGCTCATATTATTCTTATAGAAAAGAAGAGATACAAGTTAGATAACAATAGGAAGGCAAGAAATATTTATTGAGCACCTATGTGACAAATATTATGATAGGAATTGTGCCAAGCACTTTGCACTCTGAGAAGTGAACTGCTACTACAACCACCTTTTTTACAGTTGAGGAAACAGAGGGACAGAGATAAAGTAACCTTCAGAGCCAATCCTACTAAGTGTCTGAAGCCAGCTATGATTACAGGTCCAGCACTCCAGCGAACTCAACCTCTAGCTTGCTGGTTGGATGACTAGACTCAAAAAACAATTGTTACCAGTTCAACATCAACACAACAAGAATTCTCCAGTGGAATGTTCCATAGATCTCCTCTTGGTCTCTTCTCCAGCACTTGATACTGCTCATTATTTACTCCTCCTAGATACTTTCTCCTCTCAGGTTTTCCTGAGACTGTTCTCTCCTGGTTCTCCTATCTCTCTGACAACTCCTCAGTCTCTTCTTTCTGGTTCTTCATCCACGTCATGCCCACCAATTATGGAGATTCTCAAGGTTCTATCTTTGGCCTTTTCTTTTCCCGGGGTCATGTACTTTCTTATTAAAAAAAAATTGTAATCACTGTATTTAAATCTAATCAGTTTCCTTGGTAATCCTATTTTATTTTGTGCATTTAAAAACATTATTCTGGGGGGGCCATAGATTTCCCTAGAATGTTAAAGATATCTCCCTGCTCTATACTATCTCTCATAGTGATTTCATCTTATCCCTCATGAAAATAATTCCCAAATCAGTATTTCCAGTCATCCTCATTTTTCACCTTTGGTCCTGCATCACTTATTTACATTTTTGACATTTCAAAGAGTCTCATAGTCATCTCAAACTCCGTATGGCCAAAATAGAACTCAATTATCCTTCCTCCCAAAACCTTCCCTCTTGTGAATTTCACTATTACTGTTGAGGGTACCATTATCTTCATAGTCACCCAGGTTTACAACCCTGATGTCATATGTGACTTCTTATTCTCACTCACATATATATTCAATCCATTGTCAAATCTTGTCACTTCTATCCTCAAAATGTGTGTGTGTGTGTGTGTGTGTGTGTGTGTGTGTGTGTGTATGTGTGTATCTCCTCCCTTCTCTTCCAGATCCACTACCCCAGGTCAGGCCCTCATCACCTCTCACCCAGATTACCAAAACTGTCTTTTTCCCTCCTCTGATTCATTCTCCACTTAGCTACTACCTCAATGATTTTTCTAAAACGTAGGTTTGACCATGTCACCCCCAACCTTCCCCTATACCTCTGCTACTCAATAATCTTAATAACCTGGCCTCTTCCTTTCTAGCGTTCTCACATTTTTATTCTTCTCCACTGTAACAATGACTACTAGCATTCCTCCAATGATATAGTCCTCTCTTATCTCTGTGCTTTTGTAAGTAGTTATCCCCCACATCCTGGAATATTCTACATCCTCACTTGTGCCTCTTGGCTTCCCTGACTTCCTTCAAAACTCAGCTCAAATGCCATGTATTCCAGGAGTCCTTTTCTGGTTTCATATAACTCCAAATGCTTTCCCCTCTCAGATTGGCTTCCATCTACTCTGTACATATTTTGAATGCACTCACATGTTGATTTCCCCCATTATAGTGTAAGCTCCTTGAAGGCAAGGACTTTACCTTTCTTGGTATCCCTAGTGTGCACAGTGACTGGCATATAACATATTATATACATAATAAGTACTTGTTGACTTGCCATGGTATCTTCAAATAATATCTGAATACATCTGAAGGAATATCATAAGGAAGAGGGGACCTAAGAGCAGAACTAAGAATAATGTGGAAGGTGTAGAGACAAATTTAGGCTTAATATCAAGAAAAACTTAACAGAGCTGTCCAAAAAAGAGTAGGTTGCCTTGAGAAGTGGTAGCTTCCCTCTCCTTGGAAGTCCTCAATCAGAAACCAGATGGTCTCTTGAAAAATATGTTATAAAGGTGATTCCTTTGGTGTAAAGATTGGACTAGAAAGCTGCTGAGGTCCCGTCTCTCAAATTTTGTGATTCTGTGATTAATTAAAAGTCTGTGCTAGGTGCTAGAGATGAAAGAATAAAAATTCCCTTCATTCAAGGAGTTTACATCCTATTGGGGAAAATAACACATGCACATGTATGTAAATATAAAATATACACATGTATAAATATTTTAATGATAAATGGGGGGAAGTTAGTGGTGGTCAGCATAGGTCTTGGGTAAATGGTGACATCTGAACTAAACTTTGAAGGGATTTAGGGTTCCTAAGTGGCAAAAGTGGCAGGACTACATTCCTGGCATGTGAAACACCATGTATAAGGAAGGAGACAAGAGATGGAATATTGTTTACAAGAAACAACCAAGAGTACAGTCTAGCTAGAACAGAGTGGATTGAGAAGAGTAATGGGTAATAAACCTGAAAAGGTAGACTATAAAAGATTTGAATGCCTAATAAAAGAATTTCTATTTATTCTAAAGGCAAGAGGTAATCATTGGCACTGCCTGATCAGAAGAGTTAACAAGCAAAGCTACAAGAATATCACTTTAGCAGCTTCCACTTATCTACAAGTCAGTCTCAGTAGAAAGTATCTTCACTGCACATTGGACATTAGGTTTTCTAGTCAGTTAAGTTCCTGGGTTTTTTTAAAGCCTGATACAGAGAAGTTTTAATTGCTCAAAACTGATAATGCACAAAATCAATTTTGTACATCTCTGAAAATTAAAATGATAAAACCTAATTTTAGAACTTATTTTATAAGGAAAAAAAAATCTAGTTTCCTTTGTGCTTCCACAGCACCAAAAACTAATACAGTGTTAAATATCTTACTCTTCAGGTCAACAAAAAATGAGAACTTACCTAAACTGCTACTTTTATTATTATTTTACGAAGCTATTGTACAAATGATAATATAAAAAACATTACATCAGTATATAATCCCTCCAAAAAAGGGCACTGTAGTTAGTATATGACTAAAGATTTTTTAAATGGTTACAAATAATATTCAAAAGGAAAAATTGGATTCACTTAACAGAAACGTGCTTTACAGCAGACAACAAAACATCTACTATCCTTTTATTATTCAAGATTATAGATATTGAAATCAGAAGAAATGACTCTGATATTAAGAATGAGGGGCTAGTGATTTTTTTTTTTACAGATTGACAAAGCATTCATAAGGAAGATACTCAAGAAAATCTTTTAACAAAAAGGTGAAATAGTTCTAAAAGGAATTCTTAGTACTTTTAATCAACCCACATGTATCAGAGAAATTAGCTCCTTATGAAAATCATTTACTCAATATGGTTTACTAAAGACCATGAAAAATATTTTTCAAATTTACATACAATAAAAGGATTTAGGTATATGACAAATGTGAGACAGAAAGTGTAAAGATGAAATTTGTTTCACCAAGAAAAGTATTCCTTGCTTTTGTGGCCCAGCTGGTGATGATGCGGACAGAATGTTAGGTTTGGAATCAGGACAACCCAAATTCAAATCTGGCCTCGAGATGTACTAGCTATAAGACCTTGGGCAAGTCACTTCTGTCTGTTTTCTCAATTATAAAACACTGACAGTGCTTGGCAATAATATGCACTATATAAATAGTCCCTTTCCCTTCTCTGCGCAGTTAGAATAGCTATATTCACTCTGGTTCTCTGAATCCTTACAGATTTGTATATGTCATCTCCACTTCTGGGACTTAAGCTCACCAGTTGCTTAGACCATTAACAGTTGTTTTCAAGGCCAAAAGTTAGTCCCTGGACACAGAGCTCCATTCCTGATCTTCCAGGTAAATGGCTAGGCACCAAGGTCTTCAAGCTTCAGATTCAGAAGCCAAAGTGGTCCACAAAGGTTTGTATTCATGGCTCATATATATAGAAGGTAGGTAATGATGTGTATTTCTTTTTGTAGAAAATACAAATAAAGTCTACAGAAACGTGTTTGTTCCTCTTTTGTCATGCTAAAAATAAAAGAATTTTTTAAAAAAATTACTGTTCTTAATCCAAGTGTTCTAGGCCAGCCTTCTGCTGAATAAGTACACCCTAAATAACTAAATTAAATGACAATTTTCCACAATAAATGGCCAGAAGGTAATTATTGATATTTGACTTTCTTATAGTTATAGAAACTAAGATATGTTATCCATTTTGTTTAAGAAGAAATACGATCCTTAGGATACAATTATGCAAACCACATTACCCAATTCAAATGTTGGCAATATTTCTCTACTTAAAAAAGATGGTTGGGGGGCGGAGCCAAGATGGCGGAGTAGAAGGACGCACGTTTACGAGCTCCGAAACCAAAAGCCCATAGAATTAATGTAAAAAGAGTCCCCCATAACTTCTGGGTCAATACAAGGTGTGCAGAAGCAGAGTGGAAGAGATTTCCATTACAGGGAGCCCTGAAGACCCGTCCCCAGGGTCCGGCGCGCCCCGGAAAGTGGACCCGACCCCCAGCGCTGCCCTGGCCGAGGCCCCAGAGAAGCTGATCCGAGTAGGCTTCAGAGACGGAAGCTCCGGCAGCCGGGAAAGTCCCTCTGCCCACAGAAGCTACAGGTCAGTGAGAAAGAAGGCCAGGCTGGAGGAGAGGGGAAGCGGGGCGTCTCCGTGACTCGGGCCCCCTCTGGAGGAAGCGGCGGCGGCAGGGATGGGGCCAGGAAGCGGCGGAGACAGAGGCGTGGGCGGCGGCTGAGGCGGCAGCAGCCCAAGACTCAGGAATCCCCCAACAGCAGGCAGGATCTTCATTACGGAAGATTCCTGCATAAAACCTGACGGAGCTGAGCCTGGGAAACGGCCCTGCCCCCACCCCGCTCTGTTACTGAAGGCTTCTGCTTAAAGCCCCCAAGGGAGCGGGGTTTGGGAGGCGGGTCCCCCCACCGCGCCCCCACCCGTTCCATTCCTGAAAGTCTCTGCATAAAGCCCCCGAGGGATCAGAGTCTCAGAGGCGGCCCTGGCCCCACCCCAGCACCTGAACTAAAGTTCACTGATTGACAGCCAGCAGGAGGAAAGCCCATTTAAATCTCAGAGGCCAAGCACTAGCTGGGCGGATCCAGGCGGGGCTGGAAAGGAATCTCAGAAGTCAAGTAACTGGCTGGGAAAATGCCTAGAAAAGGGAAGAAAAATAAGACTTTAGAGAGTTTTTTCCAACAAATGCAAATGATCCCGACCTTCGGATCTGATGATGAGGACGTATCCTTGCCATCAGGGAAAGATGTGGAGGGTGGGGCCTCAGTACCCCAGACACCCCAGGGGGGTGGTGGGTGGGCTCAGGCCCTGGAAGAGCTCAAAAAGGATTTTGAAAAGCAAGTTAGACAGGTGGAGGAAAAACTGGGAAGAGAAATGTCAGAGATGCAACAAAAGTATGAAAAACAGGTCAATACCTTGGTAAAGGAGACCCAAAAAAATGCTGAGGAAATTAACACCTTGAAAAATAGGCTCACCCAATTGGCAAAGGAGGTTCAAAAAGCCAATGAGGAGAAGAATGCTTTCAAAAGCAGAATGAGCCAAATGGAAAAAGAGGCTCAAAAGCTCACTGAATTTAATAGTTCTCTCAAAATTAGAATGGAACAGATGGAGGCTAATGACTTTATGAGAAACCAAGAAATCACCAAACAAAACCAAAAGAACGAAAAAATGGAAGAGAATGTGAAATATCTCATGGGAAAAACAACTGACCTGGAAAATAGATCCAGGAGAGACAATTTAAAAATGATGGGACTACCTGAAAGTCATGATCAAAAAAAGAGCCTAGACATCATCTTCCATGAAATTATCAAGGAAAACTGCCCTGACATTCTAGAACCAGAGGGCAAAATAAGTATTGAAAGAATCCATCGATCACCACCTGAAAGAGATCCAAAAAGAGAAACTCCTAGGAACATTGTGGCCAAATTCCAGAACTCCCAGCTCAAGGAAAAAATCTTACAAGCAGCTAGAAAGAAACAATTCCAGTACTGTGGAAATACAATCAGGACAACCCAAGATCTAGCAGCTTCTACATTAAGGGATCGAAGGGCGTGGAATAGGATATTCCAGAAGGCAAAGGAACTAGGACTCAAACCAAGAATCACCTACCCAGCTAAACTGAGTATAATACTTCAAGGGAAAATATGGTCTTTCAATGAAACAGAGGACTTTCAATCATTCTTGATGAAAAAACCAGAGCTGAAAAGAAAATATGACTTTCAAACACAAGAATGAGAAGAGGCATGAAAAAGTAAACAGCAAAGAGAAGTCTTAAGGGACTTACCAGAAGTGAACTGTTTACACTCATACAGGGAAAGACAATATTTCTAACTCTTAAAACTTTTCAGTATCTGGGTAGTTGGTGGGACCACACACACACATGTACACGCATGCACACACATACAGAGATAGAGAGCACAGATTGAACTGAATAGGATGGGACCATACCTTAAAAGAAACTAGGGTAAATGGTGAGAGAGAAATGTAGGGGGAGGGAAAGGGAAGGGGGTAACTATATGTCATTTAAGAGGCAGGTAGGAGTTTTTCTTAGTGGAGGGAAAAAGAGGAGAGCTGAAAAAAAAAACAAGAAGTTTACCCTCATCACATTTGACTAAACGAAGGAGTGAAATGCACACTCATTTTGGCATGAAAACCTATCTTACAGTATAAGAAAGAGGGGAGAAAGAGATATTGCAAGGGGGGGATGATGGAAGGGAGGGCAAAGGGAGGAGGGAGCAATTTGAAGTCAACACTTGGGGAGGGACAGGATCAAAAGACAGAAGAGAAACAAGGAGGGGCAGGTTAGGAGGGATGGTAATCCAGTTAGTCTTACACAACACGACTATCAGGGAGGTCATTGGCAAAACTACACAGATATGGCCTATATCGAATTGCCTGCTGTCCCAAAGGGAATGGGTGGGGAGGGAGGGATGGGGAGAATTTGGAACTCAAAGTTTAGGAACAACTGTTTAGTATTGTTGTTGCAACTAGGAAAGAAGACATACAGTTAAGGAGGAATAGAAAGTCATCTGGCCCTACAGGAGAAAAGAGAAGATGGAGACAAGAGAAGGGAGAGATGACAGAAGAGAGGGCAGATTGGAGATAGGGAAAATTAGATCGCTTGGGATATTGGGGTGGGGGGAGGGGATAAAAGGGGAGAAAATTTGGAACCCAAAAATTTGTGAAAATGAATGTAAAAAAACTAAATAAAAAATTAAAAAAATAAATAAATAAATTTAAAAAAAAAACATGGTTAAGTTCAGTTTATTTTAGAATTCTACATTTCAACCTACTTTAAGGATCCCCTAGGATTAGAGACAATCATTTTCTGGAATCAGGAAAATATTTTCCACTGGGTTTCTCACAGTATAGGTCCTTCAAACACCAATGCAACTACAAACAATTAGCAAAAGCTAATTCACATCCTCCACATCCTTGTCTTTTTAAAAATTAGTTCAGTAGCTATACAGATAATATTAGGCTTTAGTAACTTAGCTACAATAAGTAGATACTCAAATTTCCTATAGTTAACCCACAAATAATTGTGGCAATGGTTCTGTTGTGAAAACGATTTAGGCCAGATTTGTAGTCCTTTTCCTAATAGCAGCTGACAACCTGGGAACCCCAAAAATCAGTAAGGAATTTCGATATTACGTATATAACTGTGGCCCACACCCAACTTATCAGTACAAAGTAAGATAACAGAAAATCTTACTCCATTCATCTCAGTGTATGTATAATTTACATGTAGAGATAATCAGTAATTGGCAGCATGCCTGTAAAATGCCACTTAAAATCTTTAGTAGCTCTGTTTTTTAAATATTTGGCAGTATAAATATTTAAATATTCATAAACAAATCATGCTCCAAAGGTTGTTTAAAGCTGGTTGTCTGGTATTCTGAATGCAACAAATAAATGTTACAAATGGTGACTTGCTACTCAGTCAAGTCTTAACGATAATAATAATAATAATAGATAATGTTTACACAGCACCTAATACGTCAGGCATTGCGCTAAGCACTTTACAAATGGTATCTCATTGATCCTTACAAACACCCTGGAAGATAAGTCCTATTATATCCCCATTTTATAGCTGAAGAAACTAAGGACAACAGAAATGATGTAACTTGCCCAAAGTTACACAGCAAGCAAAAATGTCCGAGGCTAGATTTGAACTCTTTTCTGACTTCAGGCCCAACTCTCTATCCACTGTGCTACCTAACTGCCCTAACAAAAGCTTATTAAATCTATAATGGAGCTGAAATAAGGTATGAAAAGCACTATTTTATCTACACCTAAACATGCATTAATTTACTTAATGAAAAAATACATTGCAATGTCTAATTACATGCAACAAAATCAAAGATAGGGAAGGTATGATATAGTCCACAAAGTACCAGTAACTTGCTGACTAACTATATCTGTATAAGAGATAGTAACTCTCTACATTTGAAGAAAAGAGATAGTAACTCTCTACATTTGAAGAAAAGGTACCTCTCTGGATCTATCAATTCCATAGGTGTATTAATGTAGAGTTTAAAAGACACTCCCCCTCTTGTCACTTAAACTTGGAGAAAATTTAGAAATTTAGCTGACATGTTGATCAATTTAACCAACATAGGCTCAAATATGATAATGTATGTAAATGGCTTTGCAAACTTTAAAGAGCATCACCATCATCATCATCATTTGTTTAAGTTATAGGTAGGAACACTCATTTGAAAGCACCATATAACAACCTCTTAATTTTTCAGCCATGAAAAAGGAACAAGAACAGGTCATATTTAAAAGCACTGTAAACCCTTTTTTGGTTAAAACAAACAAAAACTATTAGCTTTCCTAAGTTACAGTTATGGCTGAACTTTCCATTATATTACCTTCTAAAATAAATTAAGTACAAAATGAAAAAAACAAGAAAAATTTTTTAAACCCACACCATTTTACCTAAAACCCACTGCCAATAAGGATTCTTATTAACTAAAATCCTCTGCAAGCTCAAAATTTTAAACAAAACAATTTGAATGTAGCAGCAATGAACTGAATTAATCCAAATATAAACTTACCCTGAATGTGGAGCTGCTATCCCTTTATGAGAGGGAGATAAGTTCTGAACTTTGCTTCCAAAAGAGCCACTGACAGAAGACCCTTTACTTGAAGGTGCAGCTTGCAAAAAAAAGAATGAATATTAGTCTTTACTAGCACTATATGAGAGATTGTTTTGCATCTCTTTAAAGACTGTCATGGTAATAATTTCTGAGATAAGAATAAAGTACAACTGCAAATTACAGAGAAAATTAAAAACTGCAAGAAATTCTCAGAAATCAAGAAAATAACTATTCCACAATCTCATGATAAGTTTTGCTGGTTTCTTTATTCAATTAAAAAGACAAAAGTGCTCACATATCCCCAATATTGTATTATATAATTAATCATTAACATATGATTACATAAGACAGTGAAAAAAAGCTTTCCAACGTAACCAAAAGTACCTTACACTATGAGGTACAATAAACCTTTATAGGTGGTATCATGACCATACTAGCAAACATTTGAGATTTTGTTGTTTTTGTTGTCCTGAACAAAAGGCAGCATCGATAACAACAGTAGTAAGATGTAAAATGTATTATGATAGGGCACTAAAACATGGAGTCACTCAGGCTAAGTGGTCCTAATGACCACAAACATGTAACAATAACAAAGAGACTATACCTTTCCATTGGCCTCACTCATTCTGACCCTGTATCAAACATTAAAATTATCATGGTTCGTTTTTGGATAAGATTCTGGGCTAACTATTGCAGCTGTGGTGCCAACACCTATTCCTAGGTTCTCCAATTACCAATTCAAACCCTCACCAAATTTCTGGTCCCAATTAAGAAACTCCCACTTGAGTCTGGTATTACCAAATGTCCCAGAGAATGTCCTTATCATGTTTGACTTTGATTAAGAATGCTACCTCTAGAAATGCTTCCTCCCACATTTGGTATCATCTGTTCTCAATCAAATTCTTCTATAAAACTTCCCTGCTCATTCTGAACGTGTGCCCCCCATTCCAATCTTCGCCAACATATACATCACCCTTCCTCTTAGGTGAGTGACTGAGTGTGAGTATGTGTGGCCAAATCTGACTGTCTTGCCATATAGTGTATGTATACTTTATCTGCCTGCTTACTGAACTGCACAGGAATAAAGTCATGTTTTTACAAGCTTCCTGAGTACCCACATTTACTATAAATTTTTAACCTATGTCTTCGCTCTAAGCTGAGCCAAGAAGTCAAATATAGCAATTAGTAAGAAGCAAAAGTAGTTGTAGTTAGGAAAACTGAAAAATAACATTACTGAATGATATTTTACTTAATATCACAGATGCATTATTTTTCTTCAAATTTCAGCAATTTTTCAGTCAAACATGTCTTGCTTATTTTACTTCACTGTATGTATAATTCACATGTAGAGAGAATTTGTAATTGACAGTATGCCTATAAAATGCCATTTAAAATCTCTAGTGGCTCCATTTTAAGATATTTGGCAGTACAAATATTTAAATATTCATAAATATTCATAAGCAACTCATGCTCCAAAAGTTGTTCAAAGCTGGTTATGTGTTATTCCGAATGCATTTCCCCCCACACACTACCTTCATGTCTTATTCTGATAACATATTTGGAAAATACCTGTGAAATTTATGGTACTTCATACCTACAACAGACTTGCTAACGCTACTTGGCTGTGGTAAACGTGAGGATGCTGCAGGCATTGTTCCTGGAGAATTTGTCTTTTTAAGAGCAGGAGGCTTGTACTAAAATAAGGAAAATAAAACAAATTAGAAACTTTTTGTGATGATTGGCACAAATTATTCTTGGAAAAAATGTTCTCTTTTAACTGCATCTTATTCTGTTAGATTTGATATGTAATAACTTTCTGAGAGTAGTAAATTATTTCAGAATCCAGATATCAAGGAATATAGACAGAATACAAGCAAGCAGTAATAGTTCTTACTGTACTTTAAAAGTTAACATTCAACCAAACAGTTTATTTGTGAACCATCTTGATGACTTTTTATTAAGTAAATATCAAGCTTCCATACATCATGGATCTTGGAATCCCAAACTCAGATAAATGACCTTACCTAAATATGCTGATTTTAGGGTTTCTATAAGTCTAGATTTGACTGAATTCATAAGGTATAGAAGAGAATATGATGTCACCCTATGGGTTTCCTTTTTAAAAAGAGATCATTTCACCATTATTATTCAGTACTGTATTAGAAACACTAGGTCTAGCAATAAGAAAAAGAAACTGAAAGAATGAAAACAGGTAATGAGGAAACAAAACAGTCTTTGCAAATGATATGATGGCATATTTAGAGAATCCTAAAGAATCAACTAAAAAAACTAATGGAATAATTAACAACTTTAGCAAAGTTGCAGGATATGAAATGTATTCTAGTATGAGTATACTTACAAGCCTTCTCCCAAAAGAACTTTATGCATAAACACTAACAGAAATAGACCTCATTTTTTTTTGCTACTTCAACTGAAAGCACATTCAAGTATGCTTCAGGATGTTTGGATATATAATTTAACACTGAAATTTGTTTGAATACTTTCCATCATCAATGAATGTGTCTTTTGAGTAAGTATTTTTAATAAATATATATATTTAATTTAAAAACTATTTTAGGCAGCAAATAGTTTCACACACAATATAACTAATATAAATATATTCTAAAATTCAATATTTATACGCATTTTCATAAGTGATTATTTTATTGCAGTCTTCTCAGAGGATCAAAGGATCTAGAGTGGGAGAAGACCTTAAAGAATATAGAGTCCAACAGTCTCATGTCAGCATATCAGCCAACTGAGGTCCTGAGAGATTATGTAACATGCACGAGGTCACACAGTGACACTGAACCAGGATCCAAATCTAGGTCTTCAGATTCCAAATCCTCTTCTAACTGTCCAACACTGTTTCTGAACTAATTATTAGAGAATTCCAAAGTCTCTCCCACTACTTCACCACTCACATGAAACAAAAACAAGATCAAAAGCATATTCTCAATATGGGAAAGGACCATAAAACAACAGCATCATAGCTCTAGAGACAGAAAGGGCTTCCCAGGTCATCCAGTCCAAACTGCTTATTTTATGGATATGGCAAAGGAGGCCAAGAAGGTTAATTTGCCCAAGGTCGAATATGTAATAAGTTTCAGAGGCAGTGTCTGAACAAGGTTTTTCAGAATCAGTCTACTTCACCAAGTTGTCAGCAAAGTAAAAAAGAAAAGGTAAGGAAAGAAAATTGGCAAGGCAAGGAAGAGAAGGGAAAAGAAGTTGTATATGACTATTAAACTGTTCAAAGAAGGAAAAAGGAAACTGGGTATGCTGTCAATTTAAGAGCTGAAAATAGGAAATAAAGTTGTAAAGGGAATAAAGGTTCAAAGAGGTAATAATAGCACAACTGGAGTACTATCTTCAGTTCCAGGCACCACATTTTAAAAAGAACACAGATAAACCAAAGATCTTCCAGAGAAGAGCAACCAGAAAGATTAAAGACCAATTGAAAAAATTGTTGATCCTTAGTCTGGAGACAGTAAGGCCAAGAAGACATTTGACAGTGTAGAAAAGAGAGTAGATGTCTTGTTTAAACCCAGAGGACTAAACCAGGAGTAATGTGTGGAAGCTGAAAAGAGGCAGGCTCAGGTTTACTGTTAGGAAAAGCTTCCTACCCTTTAAGAACTGTACCTCCAAGTACAATTGGCTGCTAAGGAGAAAATGAGCTCCTCCTTACCAGGTGAACTCCATTGGATGTTACAGTAAAAGGCTTTCTGAGTATATGCTTACTCTATTATGGGTCTTTTCAACTCTGAAATAGTTTACATTTCACTTTGTTTTTCTTCTAAATTTGTTTCTCTTCTTAATCTTTTTTTTCCTTATGACTCCTCAGCACTATTACATTAAATATACTTAGAATCAGATGTTTGGAGTTGGAAGGATCCTTAGAAATCATTAAATCCCAAGCCAGAGATACTTCTCCTAAACTACAATGCCACAGAAGGTAAAATGTATGTAAATGCTCTCTGGAATATAAGCTTACTACTACTTTGAACTCTATGCAGTCTTTCCCATATGTTCTCAGAAATTGTTTAGCAATTAAACCAACAAATCCTCTTAATAAAAGGATTTGTTCTGTGAAGTTTTAGATTCAAGGGCTTCACTTGAGAAACTAGAATGCCACATGTGGCCTCAAGGCCACAGACCCCCCCATCCCAGGTTTAACCCATATCATTTTACCTGTGCTCGAGAGGCTGACTTTCCTTTAGTATCAGTAGAAAATTTGCCTTTGTTACTAATACGAGCAGCTTGTTCCTTACAGAAATTAATATGTCTGTCAGCTGCATTTTCATTGAATCTCCTCTGGCAATATGGACACTGAATGTAATCTAAAAGAAATATAAATACAAAAACAGATCAACCGTATGTGAAATAAGTCTTAAATTATAGCAATTACATATAAATAATATAGAACATGTATACATACGTATCACACATTCAAAACACAAACTATAAATAAGATACTAGAGGTGAGTAAGAAAATCTGCCAAGTTGTAAATTGTCATCTTCATCATTTTATCTTTTAGCTGACAAGCCAGAAGATAAACCATGTCTGTCCCCATTATAAGGAAGACTGTAGATCAGATAGCTGCTGAATTCTAACTTTTCCCTACCTCAACCTCACCTCAGCTAAGAGGGAAAGGGGATTGAGAGGAATAAATAGAAGAGATGAACAAGAATCCCCTCACAATATTATGGTATTGATAGAATAGAAATAACCCTTTTCTTTATTTGTTGCACATTCTTTCATTAGAGATGAATTCTGTAGAATGATTAACTTGGAAAATATATCTGGTATATTAATTACATGAAAGTATTGTATTTTTAAAATAAGGGCTTGAATATGGTGCAACTTAGTACTTCAACAGGAAAAATATATATAAAATAAAAATGGTTTTCTCAACTTATCACATGGGTTCTTTGCTGGAACATGAAAACATATTAGAAAGAGTAAAATGTAGTTCTCTACTGACATAATCCCATTAAAATATTTAACAAGATTCCATAGACACAATTATAATAAAGAGCATGGTTCATAAAAAACAGTAATATTTCTTACAAATGAAAACAAAAAGTTATCCCAAGAAGAAATATATTAGTATTAGGATTTACATAAACAGATCACCTGACTCTGGGCAGGCACAGCAATTAACTGCCTCAAAATCTACAGATGTGACCAGAGCAAGTTTCCTTGGTAGTATGGAATACCACCTTTAAAGAGTCCAAAATTCATGTGCTCCAAGTATCCCTTTCAAAGTATCCTTCCTCTGGAGAACAGGCCTAGTATCCCTAATAATTTAAAGGTTGCCTTCAATAGGCCTCAAAATATGACTGTTTCTTCCTATAACAGTGTTCCCTACCTTTAGCACTGTAAGGGTGATAAAAATATTTATAGCTTACATTTTTCTAGCAGGTAATGATTTATAAAGTGTTTTAAATACATGATCTCATTCTCATGGCACTTTTAGGAAAATGGCAGTCTAAAGTATTATTTTATCCAATCTTATAGATGGGGAAGCAGATTCAAACTTGCCTGAGGTCACCTCTACTAATCAATGGCTAAGCCAAGATGTGAGTCCAGGTTTTCTGACAATGCTATTCACTTCTAATATATCAGAGGAGCAAGGAACTAACTTTGTAAAGATTCAAGAAAAAGGAGCAAAATTAATCATCCTGAACTGTCCAAGTCCTGCAGCCACTCCAGTAAACTAGTACTCTCAGAAGTATAAGAAGTCCATACACAAATAAAATTCTCTTATGTAAACACTTACTCCCTATCAACCTTACTTTTTCTTCTCCATCCTATATTCACTTATTCCTAACTCCCTGCCTTAGGGCTCAGGCTTAAGGAAGCCCTTTTACTGACAGTCTCTGTCTCAGTCTTCCTTATCTCTCAACTAGCCTCCTCAGATAAATATACAGCATTAGCTGGCAAAAGCCACATGAACTGGCAACGCTACTCAGAATGTTTGGTCAGTAAAGCTTCAGTCCCACTCCCAATGACATAGGACAACTTGTTCACAACACCTACAGTACTGATTGATGAACTGTTTAGAAAGAAGTATTCACCACCTCCTGAAAAAATGCCACAGAATGATTTATCTGGTCAAAAAAGTGAATGCTGTGTTCCGGTTTGACCTGGAGTAATTCAAGATTGAAAATGCCAATCTCTATAGCCATTTTTTATTAAAATTCAAAATGTCTCAAGACTTTTCCCAGCATTCAGCTTGTTCTTCAAGAGCCTGCTGAAGAAATTCTCTAGAAGGCAGAAGTATTGCCCATGGTTTTGTTTTTGTTTTTAACCAAATCTGAATATATCTCAAAATCTAACCCAACAACTTCACTATCCATAAAGCAAAGGCTTAATGTATGATTTCCAGATTATCCAAATAGGCACTTAATGGGTGATGACTGAAGGAAACTCCTGGGGTAATTTAAAAATAAACCTTTCAAAGTTTGGTTTATTCAGATCTTAAAAGGATCCTGAGCTAATAATTCTACGACCAAAAGTTAGGACCAACAGTACTGATGGATCAAAAGGGACAGGGATTCCATCTCAGACAAACTTATGGAAGTATACAGTACAGCAAAATCTCTAAAGCAAAGTTCTTCATTTTTAGAATTTCTTAAGGGCAAAAGCTACATCTAGGTTTCATCAAGAATGATCATGCTGAAAAAAATAGCCATTTTTTTCTAACATTTCATATAAATAATTAATTTGGTGCATAATTTCTTTATTTTCAAGTTAGCCCTTGAAAAGGTTTCCAGAAAGCCTCTATTCTGTCATTCTGCTGATCAATGACTACGCTTCATATGAATGGCAACAACACAATCAACATTCTAATGAGATGAAAAAAATTCCAGTTAGTCCATATAAAATGGAGTTGAGGCACATTACAGGCCTCCAGGAGACAGAAATGGCACCCTTTTAAGTATACCTAACATGAAGGAACTGAAATCATTATTAGAATTTACTAGCTACCACTGCCATTTAACTACACAATTATTACCAGTAGATATCCACTACTGAGTTCTTCAAAGAACTCATGTCAGTCCTTCATGTGTTGTGGTGGAAGCAAAATTTTCAAAAACAGCCATTGAGATCATCTTTATTTCATCTACTGAGTTGTCCCATAAACTCTAATTAAAACATCTAGGAAAATAAATTGCTCATAATCTAGGCAAACCTTTCTCTCCTTCTATAGAAAGGAGCCTAGTATTAAGTTAGTAAAAAACTAATTACTGTGATCTTGAACAACTCATCAGTAATAAAATTCAATGAACAACAGATCTAATGGATACTTAGCTTCTACAGCTTATGATGGATTTGCTGCACAAACCTAGCTCAAAGACACTGAGAAGGGACAATCCCTTTCTCCTTAAGAATTTTAGCCTGAGCACTCTCATAGTCAGGAATTATGAAACTCCTTTATCAACACAACTAAGCAATGGAATACATTTTCCTAAGTCTTCCTGACTCTGAGTCCTCCTTCAAACAGATGACTCCTTCAAACAGATGACTCATCTCCATAGGTACCCCTCCACATCTACATATGAATATGCTTCTTGGGATAGAAAGAGGAGAAGAGCTATTCTATATAGAATATAATTATATAATACAAAATATTTTGCATTCTAGCATGATGGATTAAACATGGGTCATGTGAGGGTGTTAAAGACCCTCTATGTGGTTAAAGTATACACAATACACATTGTTTCCATTACATCTTATATGGTCTACACATAGGCTGAAATATCTAGCAAGAAGTTTAATGGGCTATAACAGAGGATTTGTTCTGTTAAGTCTGAATTCAAAGGACTACACTTGAAGACCCAGAGGGCCACATTTGGCCTCAAGGCCACAGGTTCCCTACCCCTGGGCTATGACAACCTTAATACAGTAAAGCTATTCTGATGGTAAGTGGCCTGGGGCTGTTTCATAAACCTGTAAAGGTCAAGTCACCATTACAGTGGACACTAACAAAAATGGTACATCTTCTATTTAACTTCCCTCCCCACTCCAACTCACACAACTATCATAGCGACAGCATGATTGTTCATCATTTTCTACACCTTCCATTCAATTTATTTCTGACCAAACTCCACATTTCATTTCAAACTTCTGAACAACCCTTTCTCCCCCCACCTACCTGTCCCTAGCAAGCCAAACTACAGCTTTCTACAACCTACCACTCTCAAGCTGAGGGTCAGACTGAGTAAACCAGTTTTTATACTGATGCCAGAATGCTTACCATCAATAACTGGTCCACCTTTTCTACTGCTGACTTGTATTTTAATAATACAATACATGCTTCCTTTCAAAAATATGTAATGTATTTCAAACTATAGAGTCCCTCCTTAATTATTAGCATTTATGGTGCTTCATACCACTCTCCTTGTAGCCAAACAGCACCTGAAGAAACTAGGTGACTACTAAGCCTAAATCGTAATAATAGCTAACATTTATTAACTAATGTATATATTATCTCTTGTGAGCTCCTCAACATCCTTGTGAAGTAACTACTTCAGATATTAGCCTTATGTTACAGATGAGGAAACTGAGGCTCAAAGAGCTTAAGTGAATTTCCAAGATAACAAACCTAATTTCAGAGGTGGAATTCAGAGTCTAGTGTATCCTGGCTTCACATTCAGTACTCTGTCCATATCCTATTACCTTTTAGGATACTGACCACAATCACGAACTCTCTGCAAAGCCCTGTAGGTCAGAGATGAGGTATGCTATCAATTTTTACAACAGATAACACTACTGGAACCTGAAACAAAGAAATAAGCCCTTTCTAATAGCAGTAAGTAATGAGCCTAGTAATCTTTTGATTGAAGTTTCCTGACTCCATGAAGAACATAAATCCAGTCTTTCCATAGTCATGGGTCCAAAAGGCACAGGTAGCAACATTCTCCCATTTCTGTAACAGATCTACCAGTAATAGATGATAAAGAAAAATTTGCAGTCTAATTCCCAAAAACAGGGCAAATGTAGTTCCTAGTGGATTAAGAGGCTTGCGACTCAATATAACTGAGAACCAATCATGAACCTCAACCACAGTTCCCACCTAATCTAACCATTCCTTCTGCCTGCTTTATCAATAATACTCTGGGTATAAGGAATACTACAAGCCAGTGCTTAGACTTCCAAAGCTGCCACTTCTACAGAACATTCATATCTTTGAGTAGCAGTATATGTAAGTGGCACACACACAAGAACTGACACTACTGTTCATTAAGGGAACAACTGTCACATCCTGGACATTCATGCTCCTAAATCTGGAATCTGGTTTCTTCGTACTTTTGAACGCTACACAGAGTTCCCTAGTGACAATTCCTGGACTTTGCTCTAGTTTTCCTCCTAGATGGACCTCTATGGTAATTTAAATTTTTAGCTTAACCATAATGGAATTTTTAACTTAATACCTAATGGAACCCTGAAATCTTGCTCAAGATTCCTCGGAAATGTGGATATATTCATACCCCTGCTGGCACACAGCACATAAATAGCTTGAACACACAACAAATTTCAGAGAATTACTGAGTCACTTGATTCTATGGGCAAACCTCTTCAGACAAGATAGATTCTCTGAAAGAGAAGCTACTAGAAAGAATCATGCTAGAAGGTAAATCATTATGCAGACATGAGTTAAAACTTCAATGGCAAACTTGCTGTGTCAAGATGTCTACTCAAGTAAACAAAAGAGAAATCTCACTTTAATTTTTCATAATTCTTAAAGCACTGAAACACTAAGTATGTAGTTTTTATCAAGATTATGTAGACTGAAATTTGATTAAAGAACACCAGCTATACATCTGTATCATTGTGGAAGGTAAATAAAATGTGGGCTATTTCCACTTTAAAGTATTACACTAATAAATTTTCATCACAAATAGAATTTTTTCTCTAATGGTTTTAACTTTAAGAGTAATATTATCATGAAATATACCTTATTTGTATTAAGAAGTACTGAAACAGTGGGGCATATATATATACATAATTAATCAATCACATTTTAGACAAAATGACTAAACCCACAGCAAAAGAACTTAAAGTTCTTATCTTTAATACTTAAAAGCAATTTTAAAATGAGCACTCTTGTATGAAAAGTTAAAATCAAAATGCTGAAATTATAAAATTTTCCCTCTTTTACATGCTAAATAACTATGTTATAAACTTGGGCTATTTCCTTTGAACAAAAAATTATGATTTGTTAGTCCATGACCATCATATTAACAATGTAATAGCAATAAGACATGGCTACAGCTATCTTTCAATAACCCCCTCATATTAACATATGTCTCATCAATATTATATACCAGGATCATAAGAAGGTGGAGGTGGTGGTGGAAGTTTGCCACCCTCTTTAAGTGCCTGATCAAGTCCTTTAGCTGCTCTTATGGTGGCAATGAATTCTTCATGTTTTCTTCTCCAGTTAGACTGTTTCTTTGGAGGTTCTGGCTAGAAAAAAATTTTTCAAAAAATAATGAATAACAAAAAAATAACTTTTTCACAATAAAATTCATTTTACTTTCAACACTGTTTAATTCAAAGGTGTTCATAAGTTATGGGGAGAATAACTTTAAGGAGAGCATTATAGAAGGTGTCTCAAAAGTCTCAGTAGAGTTTTAAGCTCATTCTAATAATTAAAAACTCCACTGATATTTCTGAGACACCCTGTATATGAATCTGATATTATGGTGATATTATGGTAACCTTGTATCCAATCTTACATTCATAAATGAACATAATACACAAGTAATTTATTTTATGTATCTAATAAGACATTGAACTGAGAAAATTCAAAAAAATTGGTACCCTTTGGTTGAAACATCAATATCTAGCATAAAGTATTATATATGTGTGCATATACATACAGAAACAGCTAATATCACTCTTTTTTTTCAAATTAAAAGCCAAATGGGGAATAGAAAGTTATCGGGCCCTACAGGACAAAAGAGAAGATGGGGACAAGGGAAGGGAAGGATAATAGAAGAGAGGGCAGATTGGTGATAGGGGAAATTAGAATGCTTGGTGTATTGGGGTGGGGGGAGGGGGCAAATGGGGAGAAAATTTGGAACCCAAAATTTTGTGAAAATGAATGCAAAAAGTTAAATAAATAAATTTAACTAAATAAAAAAAACATAGTGTAAATAAGAAATTAAAAGGCAAGATCTTTGAAAAAGTTTGGGTCATTTCAATAACCCTGTAAACTAAGAAAATATTTTTTTTAAAGTATAGGCAGTCAAACCTTTGTTCAAATCACATTTTCCAACTAAGTTCATTACATACAATTTAATGATATTGCCTTTACCAACCATTCAGTGCTTTCTGCTGCTTTCTCAGTTGAAGAAAACAACTGCACATGAGTAGTTAAGCTTTACCTTCCTAAAGTTCATGGGTTTCAATCTAAAGTTTAATTAAAATTTAATCTAAAAGGGGAAACTATTTTAGCTTATATAGCCACTGACTGATGTATGCGGATACAATAATGGAATAGGACTGTGCACTTAATGGTTTATTAATTCATTTGCCTCTGGATCAGGAAATATTAGAAGAAAAAAAGTTGAGCTAGATAGTGATAGAAACTGAGTGTATCCCCTCCTCTCCCACAACTGATTATTTTACCACATTATTTACAAGCTTAGAAAACTTATAAAAACAAACTTCTGTTCAGGAAGATTAATCAACTCAAGTACAATTTGTTCATTTTTTTTTGTTCTTTATGGATGTTAACCATTCCTTAAGGTTTAACTTGAAGAGATTTAAACTGATTATTCTGCTTGGCTCTGATTGGTATGATGGTACTAGTACTAGGTGGAAGTTGCAAAACAAGCAGCTTCCAGCTCAATTAATAAAGTTTCCTAACAATTAGAAGTGTTCCAAAATAGAATAACGTGGCTTGTTGGCAAGTAAATTCTCCATCATAGGAAGTATTCAACCAGAGGCTAAATGACCATCTTTTAAGAATGTTGCAGAAACGATTCATGCTGTCAGAAGGGAGAGGCACAATTAGATCTAAAATTCCTTCCATCTAATGATTATATGATTCAAAACAAGTTTAAAAGAATTTAATATTTTTTTCTACAAAAAGTAAACTTGCTTATATAATATTCTCCAAAAATCAGTTTTAATTCTGAACCTAGAGAAACCAAAAAAAGGAAGCATTTCCATATACAAAATAGAACAGATAAAGAGTGAACATGAAACTGTGATTTGCCTTTCAAGTATATAATGAATTCAACATATTAAAAGCTGTCCTGACCATCTGTTTCACGCAGAATTTCCTTCTGTTTGCTTCTTTGCATTCTTAAATGCTTCAATTACCCCTTTCATTTTTCTTGACAATACTACTGACTAGTTCTCTATTCTCTCCTTAATACTACTCTCCTAAACTAGAAGGGGGAAAAAAAAAAGGAAAAACAAAACACTTCTAACAAATGTGCACAACCAAGCATGATCCACAGAATGGCCAGGTCCAAAAATATACATATCATTTTATAATTTGAGATCATCAAATCTCTATCAGGAAGTGGGAAACACTTTTATTATCTGCCCTCTGGTATAATGGCTGCTCATTCCATTGATCATATTTCTTACAATGTTTTTCTTTACAATGTTGTTATTGTATAAATAGTTCTGCTATATTCTTATTCTGCTCACTTCATTCTGATACAACTTTTCTCAGATTTGCCCAAAACCATTCCTTTCATTACAAAATCTGTTTAGCCATTCCCCAACTGAAAAACACACCCTTTATTACAACAAATAAAGTTGGTTTAAGTAATTTTTTTTAATGTGGGTCTTTTCCCTTTTTCTGTGAACTCTTTGGATATAGACCCCATAGTAGAAAAGTGGGGGAAGAAGGCATGTATAAATTAGGGACTTTTGAGTTGAGAGTTCCAAATTACTTTCCAGAAAGGTTGGACCACTTCACAGCTCCACCAAAACTAAAAAAAATGTAATTGACTTCCTACAGTTCCTCCAATAATTTTTCAGTTTTCTTTTAAGCCATCTTTGCCTATATGGTAGAAGTGAGTTCATTTAATTTGCACTTCACTAATTATTAGTGATTTGGTTAACATTTTTTTCATAAGGTGCTTGACACTCTTCCACTAAGAACTGCATATTCATATCTTTGACTAAACTAGATAATATTTAAGAAATATTGCTCTTTTTATTAGGGAAATTTCCAGCAAAAATTTTTCCCCAGTTAACTGTTTCCCTTCTGATTTTTTTACCTCAGCAATTCTGTTTGTCCAAAACATTGTCAATTTTATAAAAGCAAAATTTTCTATTTTACCTCTGTGATGCTCTCATGTCTAGCCATGCTCTCTATCTCTAACCCCTAGAAACAAAACGTATTTCCTTACATACTCCTTTTATATTCTTTTATGATTTTCTATGTCTAAAGCATGTATTCATTTAAATTTATCTTGATCTACAATGTAAATTATTGATCTAAGCGGGGCAGTTAGGTGATGTAAACATCCTTCTGTGATACGAATATTATCTTGACATTTAAACCAGGGAGAAACGAAGCAGAGAAAATTACTATGGAATAATACCCTTATATTGATGCCAAAAAAATTAGTTTTAATTTTAGTAATTAATTTTAATATTAATGCAGAGGTTTCAACAATATAATTAAAAGATTATATAATAGACCTAATTGGATTTATATCACAGCTCCTAGTTGGTTTAATATGTTATAAACATAAGAAGCCATGTTAATAATAGTAATAATAATATAATTATGTTAACTTGGTAAAAAACTTTTCTTTAATGAAACAGATTTCTTTTTAAAAGGCTAAAATGCATAGGAATAATTACATTTTTTCATTAATATGATTAGTAGTATCTATCTAAAACCATGGACCATAATTACATGTAATGGAGAAATTGAGAGTTAGGTCTTTTAATCTGAGGATCACAAAGTTGATTTGTAAAATATTTTGATAACTGTATTCCAATTTATCTCTTATTTATCAAATCAAGGGTACTTAACTTTCATTTTTGTCAACATCTTTGATTTTCAAAATTTCTGTATTGGTGCTTAATTAGTATTCCATTTCTAGTTTTTTGTTTTTGTCTAATCTGTTGATTTCTTTGTCTTTTATGATAATAAAAATATTTTAAAATAAATCTTCCAAAAGACTTGATTGGGCTGTATCTCAAAAAATTTACCTATATTTTCTCAGTGTGGTTATTTCTTTGATGACATTGTCTATTGCTTCTATAATTTCTTCTTCGAATCATCAATTTTATAATATTAAATTATTTAATACCAAATCAATTTCAATTCTTTTCCAAAAGATCCTCTACTTAATATGATTCTTTAATATATTTATTAGGTTGTGATCGTTAAAGAATATACTTAATAGTTCTGTCTTTTGGCTTTTTAGTGAGATTTTTAATACCCCAATTTATGATTTTCATAAAGTAACCTACACAGCTAAGAAATGTGTGCCTCATTCTATTCTTATTCAGAAATGAGAGTAACCTACACAGCTAAGAAATGTGTGCCTCATTCTATTCTTATTCAGAAATGAGAGTTCTATCCTATATAACTTTTCTAAAAGTATTTTGAAGTCTGTAACCTCTTTCTTGTTTATCATTTGGTATCTGTTTATGGCTGCAAAGTACATGGAGGTCCCCAACTATTACAGTACTACTAAACATTTCTCTCTATAGACTAACTCCTCCTTTAGGAATTTAGACACTGTCATTCAATGGATATATATTAAGTACTGCAATTAATTCGTTATTTATGGCACTTTTAAATTAAGTTTCCCTTTTTTATCCCTTCCTTTTAATCATGAATATTTTTATGTGTCAGATGATTACTACCTCTGTATTTTGAGTTTATGTGAAGCACAGTAAATGCTGCTCAAGCCTTTTAATTCTTTATGAACATGCTTGAAAAGTTTCCAGTAAACAACAAATTATTAGATTCTACTTTCCATGAGCTATCTATCCTTTATCATTTTATAAGTGACTTCATACCACTAACATCCAGTAATTTTAAATTGTTTTACAACCCTCTATTTTACCTCCCCTTACCTTTTACCTCTCCACATCTCATTTTTCATTCCATTCTTTACAAAAATGGTAATAAGGATGCTCTCAACATTAATAAGCAATACCCTTCTACTCCACGTGTCTCTCTTCTCTTCTCCTTGAGAGGACACCAATCACAGGATTTTGCCATCTATTTCTTTGCCTTTAACCCTCACTTCACAATTCAATCCTCCAAAGCTGGACTTTGTTTCATTTACAAGTGATACCTCCCACTTAAAGCAACTGAGACAGCTAAATGGTTCAGAGTATATAGTGCTGGGCTTGGAATAAGGAAGACCTCATTTCAAATTCAGTTTCAGACACTTACTAGCTATGTAGTTCTGGATAAATCACTTAACCCTATTTGCCTTAATCTCACTGGAGAAGGAAATGGCAAACCATTCCAGTGCCTTTGCCAAGAAAAGCCCATGGATGGCATTTGTGCCCAGGAGGTCACAGAATCAAACTGAACAATAACAGAAGCATCCAATCCCCTTTTCCCTGTTCTCACCTGTCACCTGTTTCCCAAATAAATATCATTTTTTCTACACCAAACTGTTTGTGGGTGTGTTCAACCCTCCTCTGTCACATGCATATACAAGTAAAATTCATGTGATGCCCATTTCTACCATCCTTTCTTCTGTTTATAGAGTATTCCAATTATTTGAAATATTAAGTTCCATACCTCTTTCCCAACTCCCCTCCCACCCATGTATTTCTTTTATCCTCTTTCCTTTTTTTTCAATTTAAATTAAGACTACTGACAGAACAAATTCAACCCCAGGCTCTGTTTGTATTATTTGCTCTATGATTCTTGAAGTGAAAAGAGTTCTGGTGAGATACTTGTTTCTTTTCTATCTATTAAAATATAATACATACCCATCAAAGAGTCCCTACCAAGTGCTCCAATGGTATTTTTATCTTACCAGGTTTCTCTTTACTCTAGTGTTTTATAACTCAAATATTCAATTCAGCTCTGATCTTTTCATCAGGAATACCTGGAGCTCCTCGATGCCATCAAAGATCGATTTCCTATGGTCATTTTTCCCTTTGCAGGACCATATTCAATTTTTCTGATTTAAGTTTTGGTTGGAAGCTTTCTGGAATATTGTATTCCAAGTGCTCCTTTCCATTGTAATGATTGTTGCTAAGTTCTGTGATACCAAGTGTGATTCTTTGGTGCTTGAATTCTTTCTTTCTGGTTTCCTACAGTATTTTTATCCTTAAACCCAGAAGTTCTGGATCTTGGTTTGAAGTTGCATGGAATTTTTATTTTAGGGTTTCTTTCAAGAGGTGGATTATTCTTACTTTTACTTTGCTATCTGGTTTGAATGAGTCTTAGCAGTTTTCATTATGATTAAAATATGGTGAACAGGTTTTTTTTGGATGTTGTTATTGTTCAAGTCAATGTTTCTTAGATTATTTTTATCTTGACCTGTTCTCTCAGTCAGTTTTTGAGAGGATTTGCCCTATGTTTTCTTTGATTTCATCTTCGTATTCCTGTTGTCTAATGGAATGTTTAGTATTTCTGTCTGGCCTATTTTTTAAGTTTTGGGGTATCTATTACTTGGCTGAGATTTTGTACCTTATATACTAAGCTATTTATTCTTTCAATTCTTTCCTTTATTGTCTCATATTGTTTTAAAAAAATCTCTTTGAAGAGCTCTAACAGACCTTCTAGTTATGACATTCCTTTCTCCAGCCTCTGTCCATAGAGATAGTTTCTCTCTCTGTCCAGAGTTTCTCTCTTTCTGAACTTCCTCGGATCCACAAAATTATTTTATCATCACTATCTTCCTTTAATTTATTCATATTTCCACCTTTACTTCCTGAATTAGTACTTTTTTCCATGATTTCTCATGCATATTTGGATAAGGTGGTAGGCTCATTTGCTCCCAATCAGTACTGTCTGGGGTTCTGCCATTGGCCTTTACTTCTGCTGGTATCTGCTGTGCACAAAGGGGCAGCCAGGTGGTACAGTGGATAAAGCACCAGTGCAGGAGTCAGGAGAACCTGAGTTCAAATCTCACCTCAGACACTTGACACTCACTACCTGTGTAACCTTGTGTAAGTCACTTAACCCCAATTGCCTCATCCTGGGTCATCTCCAGTCATCCTCATGAATATCTGATCACTGGATTCAGATGGCTCTGGAGAAGTGAGGTTGGTGACCTGCACAGCCCTCCCTCACTCAAAACGAAGTCAAGTGCAAGTCATGTCATTATTTCTCTGATGGCATGATCTTCTTCGGCAACAAAGGACAAACACACACATAGCTGTGCACAAAGTAGAGGTAGGTCCTGTGCTTGCTGGTATCACCTGAGTGTAAAATGCTGAAGAGCTGACCTCTTCAAGGTCATTAAGAATGGCTCACATCAGCTTGCCATAAACTTTCCAAGTCTCTAGAGTATGTATTGTTGCCCATTTGATAGCAACTTTGCTCGCTAAACTGGGGCTCCTCACTGAGGCACTCTAATCCCCCTTCTAATCTGTGTCTTGACTTTACAGAGGCTTCTGGGTTGGAGCACTATCGCTGGAAGCCAGAAAGCTTCCATGTGTTTCATCTGCACTAGTCTCAACCCAGTTCCTCTTGCTGGGTCTCATCTTTAATGCCCTAAGAATTCTGGATGTCCCCCTTTTGCCAACTTAAGCTGGATGAATATACTGCCTGTAGTATCTTTTTTCTTAATTATTATTTGGCATGGTAACTCTTCATTTATCTTTTACAGTGAACATATGGGAATTGAGTTATTCTATTCTTATTTACTCTGCAATCTTGACTCGAAATGTCTGATAAAATCTTAAAGCATATTCTTCATATCCCAGAAAAGAGAGTTTCATTCTAAAAAGGTATAGTCTATATCATTTAATTCTTCCCTAAAGGAAGATGAATTTAACTATACTAGTAGAATTAAAGACTTTTGAAGGAAATTTTACTTCTTCCCAAGCCAAAGCAATTAAAGTACCCCTTTCAAGGATAAGTTTAACATAAATCAAAGATGGCTTTCTACTAAAAACCATTCAGCAGACACTGACTCTAGAAATTCCAAGGATGTGGATATAAACATTAACATAATATAATACTGGATACACACTTTGGTGTACACATGCTTTTTTGTTGTAGGTATTACTCTAAACCTATATATTTACCCGAGGTTTAAGTGGTTTCACTGTTGGAATATCAGTTCCCTCAGCCCTCTGCCTGCTCGAATCGAAGGCCTTCCGCTTTTTAGTGGTAGTTTTCTGACAAATTGGTCCATGCTTTTTCTGTTAAAGGAAAGAAAACACAGCACATCATTTTCTTCTTAATAAGGAATAACATAAGCTCTTGAGTTTTTAACCTTCTCAAAAACAATGTAAAGCAACCATGCAAACACAATTTATGTTAAAATCTGAAAGACAGTAGTGAGCAACAATAATGCAAGCATATATTTTAACATATAGTGAAACCCGATTTAGTCATTATTCTTACTAATATCAAACATAAACATCGTATTTTTTCTTATGAAATTTTCTTTGTCCTTAACATCTCTAATTCCCACAGAATACATCAGTATTTTCTGCAATTTGTATTTGTCCTTACACTAACCCCAGTGCTGCTGCCACTATTATAAACTGCTCTGACACATTCCACTGTAGTTCTTCCTACTCAAATTCTTATCCCTAAGGCTTTGAAAGAAAATCAGTGAATGAAATGGAAGCTGGAATAATGGAAAAGTAATTATTACATTCTTAGTGATATTTACAAAATATCACTTGCTTTTAGCCAACTTAGGTAATCATAGTCAAGAAAGGGCTATCAAAAGCCCATGGCAATCTGGTCATAATGAATTTAGACACTGAAGAGGTCCAGAGCCTTTTCAGTACTACAGAATCTCAGAATAAGAGCTTAACCTCTACCTGTAGCATGAATATATACTACACCATCACTGACACATGGCCAGGTAGCTTCTATTGGAATATCTCACAAGAAATCCACATGTTTAAATAGTTCTCATTGTTACAAAGTTGTTATATGATAACCATAAACCTGCTTCAACCTAATCTCTACCCATTGGATCTCCCCTCTGGGATCACATGATTTTGAAGAACTTAAAGAGATCAGCTAGTTTAATGTCCTGAAATTTTCAGTCACAAATTTAATAGGCAGCAAACAGATACTGAACCCAGTATGACTTCAAATTCAGTGTCCTTTCCATTAAACCAAGTTGCCCCTCTTTCAAATGAGAATTCTGAAATATTTTAAGATGTGAGTGATCACGTCCCTCTTAAGTTTGGGGTGTTTTTGGTTAGGCTTTGTTTTTTTGTTTAGGCAGACATCCCTGGGTCAACTTGGATGTCCACTGCCTAGCAGCATGACTCAATTTACTTTCTTTTTCTTCTTCTTGGCTTCAAGAAAGTAAGGTAGCAAAAGGACAAGCTTCAACACAATTTTAATGGGGTGACTAGATGCACTGAAAGATTAGAGTCATACTCAAATCCATTTCTTGTGCCTTGATTTTAGTAATTTACTGCAGTTAAAACCAGATACCCTTACCCCATTTTTCAATGGGGATTTTGCTGCTATACTAGTTATCTTTACAATGATGCTTAACTTGTAGAAATGAAAACCCTGGGAAAAATTGCACAAAATTAAATAAAAATCACCTCTAATATCACAATTATGATTTTCTGGTAGAAAAAGATTTGGCAGATCTTTGTTTTACGTTTCTCGTACTTAAAATGCTTTCTTTACACGTCTAGGAAAGTATGTATTTTTAAAACTTTGGAAACCATTTATTATGCTAAAATAGGATACCTTGCTGAGTGACCACCTCCTAAAACAGTGCCTACTACACTTCAAATTCTTAAATGGAGTAATTTAAAACCATAAGCCTTCCTTTTCACACTTGTAAAGATGTTCAGAATAATAAAACCACTTTTCAAGGTTTATTTCATTGTGAAATATATTGTTAACATCTTCTCCCCTTCCTCAAAATGCCCTCTCCTTTCTCCTCCTCGATGCTACCTACCCTGTTCACTCCATTCTTCTTTTCTCAAAATTGTATGATGCCTTTCATTCTTATAGAATCTTGGTCTCTGCTAGCTGTCAACTAATTTATTCACTATTTTATTAGATATTTATTAATCACTTAGCATTTTCACTGTAACAGGAACTTCTTAAGATTACTCAAAACAAAAAAGATATGAAGCTCTAATAGAAGATTGAAGAAATGAAGCTAACTAATATAAGTAGTCCTTTCCAGCATCCCATCCAATCACACTATGGAGGCAGTTCCATGTAAAGTACATCAATGAATTCATGATCTCATCAACGTAGACATTCCCTCTACCAATGTGGATTCCAAGGCATTGCTGATCTAGTAAATGCAGATGCAAACACAGAAATAATCAGTGTACTCACTAAGGCAACTGGAAAGAAGGTTCTTCCACAGATCTTGCATGGTAACAATTCCCCAATTTGTACTATACTTCCATTTTCTAAGAGAAAAAAAAAACAATAAAAAGTTTTCAGTTTTCTTGGCTCACAAATTAAACTACCCCTAACTCTTATTTATTACTAAACAGCTGTTAGGTCAATAAATTTACATTAATGGAGCTCTGTGAAAATCTTAGTTATCTAAATTATATATATATATATATTATATATATATTTATAAATATCTGGTACTCACAAAGTACAATAACAAATTATTACAGTGACTTAATAATTCAGAACAATCATTCAGAACAATCATTCAGAACAAATACGAAAAATTCATAAAAATTCAAGAACTATATAATGGATTTCTCTAAACATTAATTTTCTTCAATTTACATTAACCTAAGGTTATTTTTAAAAATGAAAATGTCAAGGACTTACACATTATCAAAAAGCCACATACACCCCAGTACTAAGCTATCCTCAACTTACAAATGGAACTAAGCTGGTCTATGAAACAAGTTAACCTTCTCAGAACCCAACACTCTAGGATATTTAAAAAAAAAAAAAGTACCCTAGCACTCTAAAAGCAGTTTCTAAAAAGTATTACTTAAAAATAAATAGCTTTGGAATTGAAAATCTGCTACTACGCTATATATTTTAAGAAAGGTGTTTTGTTTTTAAAGATAACCTGAATAGTTTCCCATGTAAAATACATTTACATTTACAATTATTTTACCATCACAAAAATAATATTAAGAAACTCTGATCTCTACAAGTAATTTCAACAGCTGTTATTCACTTATTCAGAAAATAATCTACAATGTAATGAGTATCTAGGCTATTCAAATGTAACTGTTTTATTATTCAAACAACTGTCACCTATAATAATAACAATGATCATATAAGTATAGTATCTAACCATACAATCTAACTTTATACCTAAATAATGTTTTTTTTAAAAAAACCTGTCATATTCTACAAAAGGTTAAAATGAAAAGAAATTTTCTATTTTCTCATGAATCTTTTAATGTGTACTTAACATAATTTTTCTTTGCTTACGTTAAAATAAAGTTTAAGAAATAGTTGATTTATATACCACTAATTAAAATATTTAGTTAAATTATAATTTAGAAAAAGTACAAATATAACTGACTCGCTTTAAGGGACCCACTGAGTTCTCCCAAATCCAGTGGAACCAAGCAACAGCCACTAACCTAAATTCAAATACAGTAAGCTAAGAACTACATTTACTTCTAATTTCCCGAGTACTTCAATGCCCTATTTTTTTAAAACTGGTAATGTCATATCTATCACAAAAGACTGCGGCCAGTACAGCAAAAGTTAAACAACACAAAATACAAAAGCCAGGGTAAGCTCTGACTGGTTCTTCCTTCTCCAATAGCAGATGCTAGGTTATTTGGGGAGAGCAACTTCAACTACCTGGATCATCTAACTCCATTAACAATCCAGAAAGCTGAGGCAGGTGCTGCTGATTTTATCTTGAAGAGGAATGGATGGACTACAGTGTCAGCACAATAATAACCAATGAAATACAACCTGTCATACAATCTCTTGGGCTTGGTTTTTCAGGTGTTCTTATATCCCACCCTGCCCATCATAACAACAATAATGATCACTAACACATTCTTAAAATCATAAAATTCGATTAAAAATGCATTACGTGTAAGTATTTAATGACAGCTATATAAAAGAGGGACAGGGTCTGAGACTGTGATTTTATGAGTACCTCTACCAATGCAGGTCAGTGCCTTCTCTGCAATTCACACCTCCTGAGGCACCTAGAGCACCGAAAGATGAAGGCTCACACAGGCAGTATGTGTAAGAAGAATGTGAATGCAGGTCTTCCTGGCTATGAGGCTGATCCTCCAGTCATTGTACCACACTCTCTTTTCCTACATGTAAACGGCAAACAAGTTATCTTTTGCTATGTTTAATCAGGAAACGGCCAGTTTGCCCAGATTTCTCATTTAACAGAATTCTTAGTATATGTGTACACAGCGCTCACTTGGACTATAAACTGAGACATGAAAATAATTGTATCAAATGACATGTTACAATGGTGTCTGTTAAGCGAAGCTTCACCTTAAATACATCTCAAGAGTGATGACATGTAAAATGAGACTTGGCCCAAAGTTTATACATGACACAAAGGACTAGACAGTAAGAATGACTGGCCCAACAATGAGAGTTAAATACCCAATATGGCACTAGTCAGTGTGCTAGTGAATAATAATTATTCCCCTTTACTCATGAACAAGCTCTAGAGTTCTACAGAATCCCAGAACTACCCCATGACTATAGTTTATCTTCTCCCTGTGGAAAAATCATCGTACAAGAATAATCAGAGAGAGGGAGAGGAAAGTGAGTTAAGAACTCCAAAACTTTTCTCTGCACCAGGCCTGAAAATTTCTTTGAAAGAGAGTAAATCTCATGAGGCAGGGAGGGAGTTCATAGCATTTTACCACAGCATAAAACTCCTTAGGTATACAAAATTCTGCACAGTTTTGAGTGATTCTCCTAAAAATAACTGAGAAAGTAGGTTTTTTTTCCAATTTGAGTGCTAATGGACATAAGCTTAGCATTTTCATAACAAATAAAAGAATAAAATCACCAGTGTACCATTAGAAAATTTTCAATCAAGCTCAAAAATGTGAGCTATTATTATGAATTTATCCTAATCACATCATTTGATGATGATGGGAACCAATGCAGTTAGCAACATCAAAATTTGAGTTACAGGTGTCAAGATATCAGGAAACACCCTGTTTTCCAGAGCTAAGGCCCAGTAAGCAAGTCATGTCCTGGACTTGGCATAACAATAATCCTTTGCATTCTGGCTAATCTGACTCTGGCAAAATGTATTGTTTGGACCAGCACCAGGTGTTCGCTGAGGGATTTATAATTTTCATATTAATCAATAACTACTTAGACTTGTTGAAACTCCCCTATTTCCCAGGAGATTCTGGCCTGACAGCTCTGAAGCTACAGCAGAAAGTGATCAACCACATCTCCTGACACTCTAAACAATTCCTGTGCTTGTAATTGCTAACTGAACTAAACCAGGTGCTACACTCCTGTTTCTGCCAGGCTAACTCTGGTTCTGTACTCCGCTGAATGACTGCAAGGCTCATCCACCCTTAAGACTTGGGACAATCAACTTGGTCCCCACAAAAACCCAATTAACACCTGTATTACCCCCAAAATGTCTGCCTGCATGGTCTGCCCTAGGAACTGTTTATTCAAGACCTAAGAGTGACTATGTTGGGTTCCACCTCTTTGTGGCTTTCATGCTTAAAAACGCTATCCTTCCACAAGCAATAAGCCTTCCTCAGGAGAACTTCAGTTTGCAAATCTATTTTTCTCACTTTGAAATTAAACTTTTCTTTGATTCCTGACTCTCCTATTTCTAGATAGCTTTGTTCAGTTCTAGATACTCACAGGTCAGAGACCAATTCCAGTCTGGTTGACATGGGTATTCTGGAAATGACATTTAAAGATGGGAAAGAAAATACTACTATCTAAAAAGTTAAAAAATTAAAATCTAAACATGAAATACATTAAATAAGTTTAAAAATAAAGCTAGGTGTGATGGTGATTACAACACCTGTAATCCCTGCTACTGGGGAGGTTAAGGCTGGCATCTCTTGAGTTCAAGAGTTCTAAACTACATTGGGTTAAGCCAGGGAGCATCCACGCTACATTCAGAGGTCACCTGGTTGTCTAAAGAGAATCAAAGTGGCCCAGTTATGAAGGAGAGCAGGTTAAAGTTTCTAAAGGAGAAAAGAAAGAAGAAAGGGAAAGAAATGAAATAACATAAACCCAGGAAACTAAATCATGACTACCTCCATGGAGCTGCCAGGCAACAAGAAGTGTAGTGCCAATACAAGAGGATAATTTCATATTATATATTAGCTTTGCAATTCAGATCTCAGCATAATTAGAGGAGTGGTACAATGCCTCTTTACAAACTATGAGTCTACACAAAAGGAAAACAGCAAAGGCAGACAGGAAAGGACAGTTTGGAGTCATGTATCTGCAAGTCTCAGAGTAACTGGTAACCCCTCTGAAACCGGTAATCCCTCTGAAAAATCAGCTAAATTCAGAGGATTCTTGGAAAATGGGGAGGCAGGTCAGAAAACTTTAGGCTCTACAAATTTCCTCCACAAAAATACAGAACCTCTCCTTAAAGTGATCATAGAGCAACAGAAAAAAACAAAAGTCAGTGTAAAGCAGTTACACTCTTCAAGACAACTTGAGAAGAACCCAGGAAAGACAGAGCTTCCAGGGGTGGAGGCTTGTCCACAGTCAAGTACAGACACCTTCAGGACAGCCCCAGGGAATCAATAAACAAGCAGCCCTGGGGGCAGCCTCAGCCTAGGAACTTTCACCTCAGGAACAGTGTTGGGTTCGGAAGGAGATTGAAGGACCTTCCAATGCTGCACAGCTATGCTGACCAGACAGGGTCTGGGCTGTTGGGAGAGAGAAGGAACACATCGGCTGAGTGGGACAGCAGAGGGGCAGGGTGTGGAGGCTTGTAGGCTGTGGCTACTTAGAGGACAGCAGACTCCCTGGTTTTGGTTCCAGGGCAAAGAAGGCAGTAGAAAGATACAACTTCTGGAGAGTCTCCAGGGAGCAAGAGCTTTTGCAGGATAGTGCAGTTAGGGGCCCCAGTTTTACTGGTGGAGAAGAGCACGCAAGGCTGGGGCCCCAGACAGAGCTCAGAAAATAACAGTAAGAAGGACTTGAGGGCTGGGGCATTATTCTCCACACTGTGAGACTAGACCTGAATATCAATAATAAGCTGTTAAAAACAAAACAAAATAAAATAAGTAAGCAAAGGAGACGAACCCAACCAGAGATAGCTACCATGGAGATAAAAAAGATCTGGTTCATATTCAGAAGAATATAGTGGAGCTTAAAAAGTCACTCCTTTTTCAATGTGAAACTTCAAATGGTCACAAGCCCAAAAAGAGTTCTTGGAAGAACTTAATAAGGACTTTAAAAATCAATTAAGAGACACTGAGAAAAAAATAGGGGGAAAAACGAAGAGCAACCCAAGAAAATCAAGAAAATTTATGAAAGGAAAGTCAACCGAAAAAAGAATCAAAAACTTAAGTAAGAAAATAATTCCTTGAAAACTAGAATTGGGCAAGGGGAATTTAAAGACATTATAAGACCCCAAGTGATAATAAAACAAAATCAAAAGAATAAAAAAATGAGAAAATGTGAAATATCTCATCAGAAATCGAGAACAAATGGAGGAGAGACAATATAAGAATAGTGAGACTACCTGAAAGTTGTAATCAATAAAAGATTCTTGATAAAATATTACAAGAATAGGAAAATTGCCCTGAAGTTCTAGAATAAGAAGGTAAAGTAGAAACAGAAAAAATTTCACCAATCACCATCTGAGATCCCAGGATGAAAACTTACAGGAATATCATAGACAAAGTCTCTAAGTTCCCAGTTCAAGGAGAAAATATTGCAATCAACAAGAATAAAAACAATTTAGTTACAATAAGGATTACCCAAGACCTAGCAGCTACTACTTTGAAGGACTGTATGTCCTGGAATACTAGATTTTGTAGAACAAAAAAGCTGGGATTATGACCAAGGTCAATTTACCCAGCAATGTTAAGTATAGTACTGAATGAAAAAGAAAAATGGACATTTAACAAAATGAAAGATTTTCAGGAATTTCTGACAAAAAGAACTGAAATTAATGGAAAATTCAACACATAAGATGCAGGAGATATATAAGGCAATCATTAAAAACAAATTATAAGGGACTCAATAAGGTCAAACTGTTTACCTCTTAGATGTAAAAGTGTTATGAGTGTCTTGATTATTTGGGTAGATTGAAAGAAAGACTTGGGCTGAGCTGTGCAACGAGATGATTCTCAAAAAAAAAATAAAACTGCCAGGAAGACATAAAAGGGAATATATGTCATATAAATAAAGAATGAAAGAAAGGATTGATAGAGAAGCAAGAGAGGGAAAGGGGCTGGTAGTGCTGGAATCTTACTCTCATAGGAAATGGGTTAAAGAAGGAACAACACACACATCTCCAGAATAAAAATCTTCTATGTTAAGAAAGAAATAAAAGGGTAAGGGATAGGACAAGGGAGGGACTTTTAGGAAGGTGTGTAGATTAAGAATTAGGAAGAGGGAGGAGATAAGGGAGAAACTCATAAAAAAGTAGATTAAAATAGAGGGTAAAGGGAGAGGACTTTAAGAGGGGTGTGGAGATTAAGTAAGGCACAGACGGGCAAGGTACCCGGTAGAAGTAAATTAGAGGAGTGAGGAAGGATAGATTAAACAGGCTGAGAAGGATAGTAAAGAAAAATAAGATGTAGGAAATACAGAACAAGTAATTATAACTCAGAATGTAAATAGGATGAATTTACCCATAAAAGAGAAACGGCAGAATGGATTAAAAATTAGAATTCAACACTATGTCACTTTCAAAATAAAAATGAGATGCACACAGATAAAAGGCTGGAGTAAAATTTATTATGTAAAAAAAGCAAGGGTAATAATTATGATCTCAAAGTTAAAGCTAAAATAGATTTAATTAAAAGAAAATTATGTGTCACCAATATTATTTAATATTGCTTAGGTTTCATTTCTCAAATATATAAAGAACTCTGTCAAATTTATAATAATACATGTCACTCTCAGTTGATAAATGCTCTAGGGATATGAACAGTAGTTCAAATGATGAAGAAATCAAAATAATATATAAATGTATATGTGTATAGAGATATAGATGTATGAAAAAATGCTCTAAATTACTGATTAAAGAAATGCCAATAAAAATAACTCTGAGATATCTTATACCTACCAGATTGGCTAAAACGACAGATGACTCAATTGAGGAATGTGTGTGTATGATTGTCATGGAATACTATTGTGATACAATAAATGAGGAGCTGGTTGATTTTGGAAAAAACATGAAACAACTTGCTATGAAGGAAGATGCTATCCAGCAACAGGGAAGGAACTGATAAATAGAAATACATATCATATGATCTTTCATATATATATATATATATATATATATGGGGGGTGTACATAGATATGTGTGTGTGTGTGTGTGTGTGTGTAGATATGTATGTATAATATATATACTCTCATTTAATTGTAGCTTGGGGGTGGGGGTAAGGGTACAAGAGAAAACCCAGAAGAAAGCACTCAAAAGCTGGGTAGCTTTGAAAACAATGTGTTGTATTTATTACATAGGTTTTCTTGAAATGGAAATTGTTTGTTTTATGTTGAATCTTCTCTTATGTTCCGCTGTGTACATAGAAAGATTTTTTTCCTTTCATTTTATATTTGTTTAAAATGAATAATTTTTTTAAAAGAAAAAAAACCTAGCTAAATCCCAATAATAGTACAGGTAAGTCATTTATGGATGGAAATAGAGTCAAGAAGGGTTCATAAATTTAACACTTCAATAAAATTATAATATTTTAGAGCTGGAAAACAACCATAGAAGTTGTATAATCCAAGCATATAATTTTATATTCTTAAGTTACTTGTACCCAAGGTTACATGACTAGTTGGTAAAAGCGCCAACTGAAACTTGAATGGAATTCAGTTTTCCTAACTCTAAATAAAGGTATCTTTCCCTTATATCATTCTTTCTCTACCCCTCTGCTCCTTACTGAAAAACTACTGATTTAATTTTTGTTAAGGTAAAAGTCTAGTTAACCTCTGATACAGAGGGAGTGTGGTATGTAAATTAATCAGAATAGCAGATAATCCTCAAATCATCTATGCTTACTTTTGGGATACAGGGAGAGAACACTCAGTGGAGATAAATACAGACATATACAAAAGTCTTTTGGGTTACTATCCTAATTCTGCCTGGCTCAACTCCTCTGCCTGACAAGCCAGAAGGGACTAGAAGACTGACTTAAACTACAAGTAACAATACATACTGTGGTAGAGAATCAATACCCAGATAAACAAAATTACTAATATTCTATGAAATTTATCTCTGCTAGAATTCTTTGAGGGCATAAATACTTATATACTTAAATCCAGATTTGTCTGGCTACCAGTGTCCCTCAGAAGTACTCTTCTAGAAGTTTTCTAAGAAAATAATTTACTTGCTCAACCAAAGTACCACATCCATTTCTATAATGCAACCCAACAGGCTCTTTTTTTGTTGGTCTGCATTAAGTAGTATTTAGTACTTTTCAATGCCAAACTCATAGGAGGGGAGAGGGAATGAGCACTTATACAGTACCTACTATGTCCTAGGCACTGAATTAAAAGATTTTTATAAATATGATGATTTTTATAAATTTTTATAAATTTGATTCTCCAAACAACCTGAGAAAACTCAGTGATTTTGCCTAAGGTCAAACAGCTAATACGTGTCTGAGGTCAGTTTTGGACTCTGTGCTTCATGATAAATAATATCACTCTTTCACATATAATTGTGACAAAAAATTAGTGTCTTGTAAATAAATAAAATCAAAAGAAAAATAAACCCTTTATATTACCCACTTTAGGGGAAAAATGTACTAATACAAATGTAATAAACATATGATCATGTAACATGAGGTACACACAATTTAATTGGGTTAAATTATCACTAAATAAAATCTTACCCCAATGCTGATACAAAGGTGAAAGTATGGCTTATGATATTCAAGCTCTGAAAGCTCTTATAAGGATGGCGAATATTTAGTTACAACCAAATAAAAGATAGTGTGCCTTCCCTCTGAAAAACAGCTAAGTCCTCTACAAAACTGAACACACTCTTGGTGAAGAACTGAAGGGTGTGGCAAAGCAATTTCATAAATGCTCTGGTGGGTACAGCGTCGGTGAAGGGAGAACCTGGACGAATCAACTATCAAAAGTTGTCATTTGAGCTCTTAGAGTAGAGTTGTGCTCTTTTAAAAGCAGAACTTTAAAATTTTAAAATATTAAAATAATTATCTATCAATATTACACAAATTCAAGTATTTTTTCAGATCACACCAATTCTTATAAGTTACTTTATAAAGTTTTTTTTTATAATCTTATACTTTAATATAATAAAGGTGATGAACAATCACCAGCAACCCCTATTTTCACAGTCACTGGAACGGGTAAGTGATCTGCCAACTACACTACAGAAAGAAAGGAGAATCTAGTACTTGATAGCGATGTTCTAATATAGTCCTCCTGGGACAAAAATGGAACTTGGTTTAAAAAACGCTATTTTGCTTTTAACCTTTTCTGCCTCCTTCTTCAAAGTGTTCGTATGAAACACTCATCTAGCCCAGATACGACAGTATGTGAAGGAAAAACCACGGTGCTGTTCGATTTAAGGGAAGAATTACATCTTGGGAAAAGCCCTGCAGAACAACTGACATCATCATAACACATTTTAGCTGCCCTCTGGCAGACGGAGTATTCCAGGGGAAAGATCACTTTAGTCTCCCCTCCACGCCCTAACACGTTCTCGCTTCTGCACCAGGAGGCAGTCCCCGAGGTCCAGTCCCCGAGGTCCCACGGACACAACAGGCCGGGGTTGGGGGGGAGCTCTCGGCCACTGCGCCCAAGGCTGCCTAACACGCTGCCACGGGTCAAACTCTCCGGGGAACCCAACTTTGCTTATTCTCGGAGGGGGCGAAGGGTTGGGAGAACACGGGAATGGAAACAACAAGCTGCGGCAGACGGAAACATCACCCAGAGCCGCCAGGGAGCGGGGCCCGCGCGGATCCTCGCTGCCCTCGGTCCTCTCGGCCCCGGAGCCGGAGCCCAGAGGGGGGCTCCTCGGCTGCACTAGGACTTGGGGGGCGGGGTGGGGCGCGGCCGATGGTTTTGTTTGGTAAGGTTTCCATAACAAACCGGCCCAAGTAAAAAGCAGAAGGTGGGGACACGCCCCACGGTCGCGGCGGAGAAGGGGGAGGGGAGGGAGACAATAAAGAGTCCGAGGAGGCGAGGGGCGGGGGTGGGAAGAAAGAAATGAAACGCGCTTCCAGAAGCCGAGACCACCACGGGCCGGAGAGATGGACAGAGGGACACACCGACGGACGGACAGAACTGGGGGCGGGCGTGTCCCGGGTGGAGGAAGAGGGGCACAAATCACGGCGGGGGATGCCGCGGAAGATGCCCCGCAGCTTCCCACGGGCTGGGGGCTCAAGGGAGGAGCCGAGGTGGGGCCGCCGGCCCGTCCCACGCAGTCCCCCCGCGCCCCGACTTCCCTCCCAGCCCGCCCCAAAACGAGGCCGGGGGCGCCCCGGACCCTGCCCCGTGGGCCCCCAGACAACGGGGTCACTCTGGACCGGGACGACCCCTAGCTCACCTCCCTGGCCCTCCATGGCGGCACAGGCTCCGGCTCACGGGCACCAGCTCCTCCCGCTCCCGCCGCCGCCGCCGCCCAGACTCCTGCTTTAGCAACGCGGCCGCCGCCTCCCACCCGCTAACATCCCCCGCTCCCATTGGCTCAGGAGCTTCCTCCCGAGGAGGAGGGAGAGGGGCTTGGGCTTGGGCGACGGGAGGGGAGGGGGAGGGGGGGGCCGCGGCAGGACCACGCCCCCTCCCCCCGCGGCCCTCCTCCATCCTCTCTTCCCTCTGGGCGTCGTTGGGATTTACCGCCCCTTTGGTCACTATCCCCTTTCCATCTCCACCCCTTACCCCCGCCTCAGCATCTGCTGGTCCGCGGTTCCATTTTCTCCCGGGCCCACACCCCTGCACCCTTACCTGGACACCCTGGTACCCAGCACACGCGCTTCCCCTCCCCCGCTCCTCCCCCTCCCCCGAGCAGACCCAGCTCCGCCCACCTCCTTTGCATACCCAAATCCCCGGCTCACACCTGCTCTCCCGCAATTCCCACGACTTCTAGATGTTTACCCTTTACCTTCTTCACCTCTCTATCCCCCCAGAAAACTTAAAATAAAATAAAAAAACACGCAGCCATCCGTATGCTCACCCGCACGTTACACTCTGCCAATCCATTCTGCCCATAGTCAAAAGAACTACTGTTTCTTAAATCGTTGTAACTAAAGAAAAAAGCAGGCAGTTTTTATCTGGCATGTGGTAATGGTTCTCCCGCCTCCCACCCTACCCCCACCCCCTTTGAAATCCAGAGAAGTGGATGAGACATGGCCCCGGATCTCTAGATGGAAAGGGATCCACGACTCCTGATTCTGAGCCGTGTTCTAAACACAACCCATCCCAAAGTCCTGAATTTGCTCACTTCTTCCCTTAATTAGTCTTGTTTAGGTTCTATTAGAAGGTCGTCCTGGAACCCAGCCCTGAGGTCATGTTGAAGTGAAACAGTTTCTTTATGCCTTTCCTGAATAGATTTGTCAGTGATCTTTGGGTCTAAGATAAAAAGTAAATTCCAGCTGTTGATCTAGTAAGCCCCATTTCTAACAGATTCCATGTTTAGCATATGATGTTAGCATCCTTAGGCTACAGCCTCCAGCCAGCAGCAGAACCCTTAGCCCCCAGGACCTTACAGCCTGGGCACAAATCTAGATGTAGCATCACTGTCAGGGTTATTGGACCATAGAATTAATTCATCTAGTCAACTTCCTTGTTTTACGGAAGAAGAAATAGACTTTTAGGGCTAATGACTTAGTCAAGGTCACACTTAGCCAGTGAACCTTTGACCCCGGATCCCCTGACTCCACATCAAGCATTCTTTCCATTTTGAATCACATGGGAATTTTTGTTGTGCAGTTGTTTTAATCATGTCTGACCGCATCTGGGGTTTTCTTGGTAAAGATACTGGAGTGATTTGCCATTTCCTTCTCTAGCTCATTTTACAGAAAAGGAAATGGATACAAAAACATGGTTAAGCCCTTGCCTAGGGTCCCATAGCCAATAAATGTCTAAGGTCAGATTTGAACTTAGGGAGATGAATCTTCCTGATTCCATATTCAGGACTCTATCCATTGTGCCACCTAGTTGCCCCTTGCCAGATAATTCTGATACCAACAGATAATTCTGGTTTGATCCATGAATAGACATGAAAAAATTTAGTGTCTGTGCCTGGCAAACTGTCTTTCCTTGATAATTTGATATGAAATACGACAAATCAGTCATGTTTAGTCTATTACTACTACTACTACTACTACTACTACTACTACTACTGTTACTACTACTACTAGTACTACTATTACTATTACTACTACTACTACTACTACTACTACTACTACTACTACTACTACTATTACTATTATTATTATTCCCTGGTAATTGATAAGCATTTAAATTAACCCTGGCAAAATTTACTTGTAAGTTGTTTCTGATACCACCTATTCAAAGTACTCCCAGATTTTTTAAGGCAGTAATGTTTTCCTCTACTTAATTATAATGACAGTATATGCACTTTCATATTCTTACCCATACTTTGATGAATCTGCAACATTTTTAATATGTACATTGCTTCTAATAAAGCCAACCACAATTGTCCATGTCATTCAATTTAGGCTAAATTCAAAAAATATTTCCTAAGCCCCAATTTTTGCCAGAAATAGTGCTGAGGAAACAAAGGCAAAACTAAAGGTAGTACCTGATCTCAAGGAGTTTACATTCTGCTGGACAAATATAACAAGTACCTAGCAGTGTTGCTGTTTCATGGTATATGGTGGCAACACCATCTCAAAAGAACTCAGAGTCAGACTACCTCTAATTCAAGAATAGGCATTTATTGAGGATTGATGCCCCTCAGAAGTGGTCTAACTTCCAAGAGGAACCAGCAACTTAGTAAGGCAAATTTACAGCATATTGATGCTGATTACATAACAGAAATTGTGAATAATTAAAAGGCAGGAGGAGGTTGTTAAGGAATTAGGTAATAGGGGAGGGGTCCCTTCTATGGTTTGGTGGTCTAACATCCTGGTTGTGCTGCTTTCTGACTGGCTAGCTATTATGGTCCTGCCTAATCAAGATGGATAGTTATGTGTTGTGGTCCTGTCCTGGGCTAAATGGATGATGTGATTATGGTTGAGTACAAGAACATACCTGTTCAAATATGTGAATTGGATCTGGGGGCAGTGGCTATATTGAGTCTGGGGGCCTATGGTGTGGTTAAAGTCAGATTGTGTGGTTAAGTCAGAGCAGATCTGCTATTCAGTGGGGCCCATAAGGAAGTTAGAATATTGGGTCTGGGTGTAGCTTTATTAAGATTCCATCAGCAGTGTGTTCCTAAGTAAGTTGTATAACCTCTCTGAACCTCAGTTTTCTCACCTGTAAAACAGGAATAATAATAGTATTTACTGAATTAAGGGGACAGAGCCAAGATGGTGGAGTAGAGAAGCAGGGACCAGCTAGAGCTCTCCCCCAAACCCCTCAAAAAACCCTGTAAAAATGACACTAAATAAATTCTAGAGCAGCAGAAGCCACAAAATGACCGACTGAAGCAAATTGCCAGCCCAAAACAATTTGGGATGTTGATGGGAAGGTTTTATCACACCAGGCTGGGAGTGGATCATAATTCAGTGAACTGAGTGGGAGCAGGCCTTAGGGGACTGAATCTCTTGTGGCTACTGTGGATTCCAAACTTTTCAACCCGCAAAAGCTAAAAATAGCTTCAAAGGTCAGTGGGAAGGGTCTCTTACCTGGCTGAGAGGGGAGTGTGGTCCTGCCATGGTCCTGCCTCCAGTCCCAGCCCCAGCCCTGGCCCCAGCCCCAGGGCAGCTGCAGCCACTGCTGAAGCCATTTCTGGAAACTTCCACTTAATAAAGCTCAAAAAGTCAAGTAATTGGCTGGGAAAATGAACAAATGGAGAAAAAGAAACTGACTGTAAGTTCTTACTTTCTTGCTGAAGAGGTATTTTCTTACATCATTGGTGACAAGAAAGATCAAAACATACATCCAGAAGAAGATAATAAAGCCAAAACTCCTGCAACCAAAGCCTCTAAGAAAATATGAATTGGTCTCAGGCCATGGAAGAGCTCAAAAAGGATTATGAAAATCAAGTAAGAGAAGTAGAGGAATATTAAGAAGAGAAATGAGAGTGATGCAAGAAATCATGAAAAATGAGTCAACAGCTTGCTAAAGGAAACTCCCCTAAAATGCTGAAGAAAATAGCTCCTTTAAAAGTAGACTAACCCAAATGGCAAAAGAGGTTCAAAAAGCCAATGAGGAAAAGAATGCTTTAAAAAGCAGAATGGGTCAAAGAGACAAAGAGGTCCAAAAGCTCCCTGAAGAAAATAATTCTTTAAAAAATGGAAACTAATGACTTTATGAGACACCAAGAAATTATAAAACAAAACTAAAAAAAAATAAAAATATAGAAGACAATGTGAAGTATCTCACTGGAAAGACAATTGACCTGGCAAATGGATCCAGGAGAGATAATTTAAAAATTATTAGACTACCTGAAAGCCATGATCAAAAAAGAGCCTAGATATCATCTTTCAAGAAATTATCAAAGGAAACTGCCCTGATATTCTAGAACCAGAGGGGAAAATAGAAATGGAAAGAATCCACTAATCACCTCTGGAAAGAGAACCTAAAAGAAAAACTCCTAGGAATATTGTAGCCAAATTTCAGAGTTTCCAAGTCGAGGAGAAAATATTGCAAGCAACCAGGAAGAAACAATTTGAGTATTGTGGAAATACAATAAGGATAACACAAGACCTAGCAGTTTCTACATTTAAAGGACTTGGAAAATGATATGCCAGAGATCAAAGGAAATGGGATTAAAAGCAAGAATCACCTACCCAGTAAAACTGAGTATAATACTTCAGGAGGAGAAAAACGATCATTCAATGAAATAGAGGACTTCCAAGCATTCTTATTGAAAGACCAGAGCTGAATAGAAAATTTGACTTTCAAATACCAGAATCAAGAGAATCATGAAAAGGAAAGAGAAATAATAAGGGATTTATTAAAGTTGAACTGTTTACATTCCTACATGGAAAGATGATATTTGTAACTCATGAGATCTTTCTCAGTATTAGGAAGGAAAATATATACATATATATTTGCATATATGTGTGTGTGTGTGTGTATACATAGATATGTATATATAGAGAGAGAAAGAGAGAGGTGACATGGTGAGAAAATTAAGGGTTGAGAAGAATTATTAGGAGAAAGAAAGGGAGAGGTAGAATGTAATTAATCATCTTATATAAAAGAGGCAAGAAAGAGATTTTACAATGGAGGGGAAGAAGGGAAAGGGTCGAGAGGGAATAAGTGACCCTTCCTTTTAGTTTTCTAAAGAAAAAAGTGATAGCATTTACTTCATGGGATGTGTCTATATGCCTTTTGCAAATCTAAAAGAGCTGTAGGAGTGCTGTCATAATTGTCATTTTAATGGTGGGTGTGAAGTAGAGAGGAGAGGCAAGGATGACTACATGGTTGCAAATTTGGGTGACTGGAAAGAGGATAGTGCCCTTGACAGAACTAGGAAAGTTTGGAGGAGGGATGGATTTAGGGGAAAAGATAATCTATTCTCTCTTTCATATATTGAATTTGAAATGCACATGAAGCACTTAAGTGGAAATAACCAGCCATCAACTGGTAACAGAGATTGGAGGTCAAGAGAGACATGAAAACTACATATTCATATTTGGGATATATACACAGAGATGATAATTAAAATCATGTCATTGCATTTCTGTGAAACACTCTCCCTCTTCCTCTCAGATAACTGACCTCCCTGACTTCCTTTAAATCTCAATGAAAATACCTTCCTATAGTAAGCCTTCACTAATCCCTCAATTCCAGTGCCTACCTTCTTGTTAATTATTTCGTCTTTATCCTGTATAAAACTTGCCTTATTTATTTTTGTTTACATGTCTCCCCCATCAAATAGTAAGCTCTTTGAGGATAGGAACTGTCTTTTGCATCCTTTTCTATCCCCAGAACTTAGCACAGCTCCTGGCATGTAGTAAGCACTTAATAAACATTTATTGATTTGTCATCAAGAAATATAACAATGGAAATCCAATGCCTATGACCTTGATCAATCCACCACATCTTTTTCTGACCATGTCAGACAGAAGAACATTAGTGTAATCTAGCTCTGGTTTGCATAGTTAATAGCTTACCCCTTAAATACCCAGGAAATAACTGATAAACAACACAATGGATAGAATGCTGGGTCTAGATTCAGAAAGGCCTAATTTCAAAGCTGGCCTCAGTCAATCTCTAGTTGTATGACCCTGGGCAAGTCATTTAACTTCTGTATGCCTTAGCTTCCTCAACTATAAAATAAAAATAATAATAACATCTACTTTGTGAGGATCAAATGAAACAATATTTGTAAAATGCTTAGCACAATGTCTGTCACATAGTAGGTACTTAATAAACATTGACTTTTTTCCTTCTTTCCTTCCTTCTTTTCTTCCTTCCTTCATTCTTTCCTCACAAAACCCTGAGAATTCAAGAATCAGCTGCAGCTGCTCCTTTCATAGTACTATGGTTGGTGCTCAAAGCCTGAAGAGGCACAACTATAGCAAGTCACAAGCTAAAGATGAATACAAAATTCCATTGTCAGAAATGTGAATCATCTTAGATATGCTACAATTCCCATGCTTGGAAGCCACTGCTTCTTAAGGCAAGAATGCTTTGTCTTCAGGACCTAGAAGACATGAAAATACATGGGAGATGTGGTCTACAGAGACTGAGATTTTGGTCTAAATCAAGGCCCTATAATGATACCAAAGGGGGCAATGAAAACTCCAGGTACTATATTGGTATCTGACAACCAGCCTTAACAGGAAGGGAAGGAAATAGCAAAGTCTCCTAATTCTGAGGCAGGACATGGTACATCATACCATTTTCCCTTGGTTAACATCTGCCTTTTCTGCTTTGGCATATCTTCCTTTAAAACCTCCTACCCTGGAGAGCATCTGTACATATACCTTCCTTGGATATTCAGTCCCCCTGATACCAAAGACTGATGGGATTGTCAGGAACTGAAGAAGCTCTTTACATTGTGTTTTATTCTGCTGGTCAAATGTTTGCTGAAATTAGCTAAGAATTGATCCTATAACCCTCTAGATCAGTTGTGTCTTTTATAAAACATGTGGTTTTCTGTAAAAGATCATCTATGAAAACCTCCCCAACCTTATCATGTTTTCAAGAACATAGCCAATGTGAGCAGAAACCATTGTCACAAAGACATTAAGATTATTAGAATTATAATAGATAAGTAGGCCGACATGTGGAGTGAAACTCCAGATGTGTCAAGAACACTGTCCTTGTGTGGTTCAAAGGGAGGGAGAATAGATATCTCTAGTGTTTTCTCCCTCTGCTCTTCCCCCAGGGTAACTTTCTTTCCTGCCAGGAGGGGAAGCACCAGGTTGGGGCCAGGGACTACCACTCTGCCCTTCTCAGGGAGAGAGAGGGTACCAGGCTAGAACTATATTTATCTGCTTCCTGTTCATCTAGAGAATATGATCTCGGAACTCTGATTGCTTTATCATTTTGTGAGGGAAGGAGGTCCCCAAGCTCCATATACAAGCTTGACTCCTTCCCCACTAAATACCAGTCTCACAATGAACACTCACATAGCAAAAAGCAAACAAGCCCATTTATCAAAAAAAAGTCAGAAAAGGTATATGTAGGAGAATATATTCCAGACATCCAAGTGAAGGAGTTCTTGCATTAAGAGCGAAAAAAGCGAATTCAAAAAAGAGAGAGTGCCCTGGATGTCGCCTAAGAAAAAACTCCCCACAGTCTCTAGAGTAGGTTTTGGGAACAGAGACATGGTGGAGACTGCCAGCTCCACAAATGTCTTCCCAGAGTCTTTTCCTTTGGCAACCTGAAGTTGGGTTGGTCTCTCCTACTGTCTCTCTAGAAGACAAAAGCACTAGAGGAGACTCAAAGAAGACTTGAAGCTTGATGAATCCCCAGAGGGGACTCACCCTGAAGATTCCCAAAAGAGGACTGAGAACTGAAACTCTTGCCTCTTACCAAGTCCATCCTGCCCTTCACACAGGGCAGGGCATTCTTCTCCATCAATAAGTAGAAATCTTATATCAATGGGCTTCTACAGAAGATAGACAAACAGGTCAATAATTCTTTACTTTTACGATTGCCATTTTTTTTGTAAAAAGAAGGATGGAAATTTATTTAGGATTTATTTATTATTTATAAATAAATATTTAGAAATAAATAAATAATATAAAATTTATTTATAGAGGAGCATTTATTAAGTGCTTACTATGTGTCAGGCACTGTGCTAAGCACTTTAAAATATTATTTCATTTCAACCTTACAGCAGTTCTAGGAGATCAGTACTATTATTTCCCCCATTTTGCAGTTAAAGAAGCTGAGGAATACAGAGTTTAAGTGTTTTGCCCAAGGTCACAGAACTAGTAAGTGTCTGAGGCTAGATTTGAACTAGACTTTTGGCCTAGTGCTCTATCCACTGCCTCTAAAATTCCCAAGGGTAATCTTTCCATTTTTCTAGGAAAACTTCCCTTTTTGCAATATCTTGCAAAAAATCCCTGAATGCCTTTAAAATTATTTCATATCCAATTCAAACAGAAATATATATATACATATATATATACATACACACACATGTACATATACACACATATACATATGCTTGTGTCATTAGGTCCTGCTTTTCTCACCTTTTACTAAGTTCTATTACCATTTCCTCATGTCCTCCATGAGATAACAAGGTGCCAGAGTCCAAATTATGGTTTTAGGACAGAATAATGGCAAATACTCATGTTTTGCCAAATGAAAGTGAGTGGAGTCACTAAACTTCTGGTCAGGGCCTTGACTGAGATTCTCGGCATTTCTTTTTTAAGGAGCAGTGTGTGAACATTTAGAAAGGAAAGTAGTGGTCTCTGAAAATCAGGATTTTGATTTCATTAAGATCCAGTCATGTTAGATTAATTTCATGTGTGCGTGTGTGTGGGTGCGCACGCGCATGCGTTTATAGAGTTATACTATAAGTATAGTTTTCTTAAACTTCAGTGAATCATTTTACAAAATCTTTCACGCCATTCTTGTGGACAAGATGAAGAAAGATGTGTTAGTTGAATGAATAATTAAATGCATCTAAAACTGGCTGAATGACTGGGTCCAAAGTGATATCGCTTATGGTTGAGATCAGCTTGAGAAAAGCTGTCCGATGGAATGTGTTGAGGATATGCACTTTACCTTATGTCATGTAACACTTTTATCAAGGTCTTGGATGAAAACATAACTAACGTACTTCTCAAATTTATAGATCACCCAAAGCTAGAGGAAATAATTAGCCCAACATCCAGAAAGATATCAACAGGCTAGAATGGTGAACTGAATCTAACAAAGATTAAGAACAATGGTTTAAAGGAGCAAAAAGATGGATTTATACTTGACATAGGGGGGAAAATTTCTTAACAATTAGGGCTATTCAAACACGCAATAGGCTTCCTCAGGGGAGAGAGGGTTTCCCTCATCACTGGAGGTCTTCATGTGACATGAATCTTGGTAGCACATTGCAGATAAGGATTTGAAGTCACAGTTACATGGGGTGGGATTGGGGGGGTAGAGAGACCATACTGGTTTGCATTTGTATAATGAACTTCTGATTAACTTAAACTGCTTGTTATTACATCAATGTTCTCTGAATGGTGTCATATGGCTGATATGACTTGGTGATTTTTCAAGAGGACTTCTCCTCAGGAATGGGTTGGATTAGCTGGTACAAACTCTGCAGTTTATATATTCTACAGTGTGTCCTCTACAGTGTATAGGACTAACTCTATAGTTATATGATTCCAAAAAGTAGTAGGCTTGAGTTCAAATGTGAACTTCACATTGGGAGATGTATGACTGGGCAATCTTTTGTGTGAAAAAAACTTTTGTTGTTATTTTTGTAATAAAAATTCAAAATCAATATAAATCAATACTGTGACCTGGCAGCCAAAAAAAAAAATGCTAGTGTGATCTTAGACACACAGTATCCAGAACACTAGAACGGATAGTCCTGTTGTACTCTGATCAGACCAATGCATCTGGAAAATTATGTTCAGATCTCAGAGCCACAATCTACGGAGCATCCAGAGGAAGGAAACAGAGACAGTGCCAGAACTAGAGACCACAGTGAGACAGTGGGAAAAGAACTGAACTAGGAATCACAGGACCTTAAATGCCATCTAGCCCAACCTCCCACCCCAGTTCAATCCAATCCTTCCAGTCCAACTTTTCCAATTAAACTATCTCCCAATTCAATTTTGAATCCCCTCCTCTTCTCAGGCAAAGAAATGAAAAGAAGGTGAAAGAGAAGAAATACAAGGAGTTATTCCATATATACCTCCCATCCTACCCCATTCCTACTCCCCCTTTTCTTATTAATGTACAACCTATGCCTGAGGACAGTTAAGAATAAATGTGGTTCTCTGAGTTCCTTTCCAGTTCTAATATTCTTTGATCCCGGTCTTCAAACTGTAAGCATTTGGTCTAAGAGTCTACCATTGTTTGGAGCTTCCTGCAGTGTAAATATTAGGTACTGATGACAATGTCGAGAACAAGACAAGGCAGTGACCATATTGTTCATTTTTCAGTCTTTGGAGATTTATGCCAAGGCCAACAGAGGAATGTTTCCCTGTATAATATCTTTGAGTGTATTATATTTGGACTGAGTATAATGATAATGATAATGATGATGATGACAATGATGACAATAATAATAGCATTTATACAGGACTTCAAAGTTTGCAAAACGCTCTATATGTTATCTCATTTGAATTTTGAAACAACCCTGTAAGGTAAATGATATTATTACCTTCATTTGCAGGTGATGAAAGTAAGGCTGAAAGAGGTCAACTGACTTACCCAATGAGGTCCCACAACCAGTAAGTGATAGAGGTTTTGAATTCAGGTCTTCCTGATGCCAAGAGCAACATTTAATCCTCAGTCTAAACCATCTGGCTGCCTTAGTTCACTATAGTTGCCGCAGCTGTGAGTAACATTTCAATGGAAGCCAAAAAGTAACTATAAACACTGTTCACTCTACAAAAGTGCTAATTACCAATAGAATAATTGCATGTTTGATTTTGATTTGTAAACTAGCCTAGAAGAAAGAAAAGATGAAGCTGTCATTGCCTTTGTGCAGATACACACACAGACCCAAACATTTCATACAGTTGCACGCTGATGTTAAAATGTTTGCAAACTGATTCTAGTGACTGATGCTTTTAGACAATTTTCTTGTTTCTCTCATTTGGCTTGGAAGTGATAGGTGTCCATGAATTAATTCTTCATAATGTTCTATTAGATGTATTTATTTACTTAATTTTATCACATGATTCCAAAGATAATTATTTGTTTTCTGTTTCCAAGAGACACAGAGTTTCTGAAGTGGGCATACTATAACGGCTCTCAGCAGCCACAGAATGATCAACAAAGCTTGAGGAAAAGTCCTTTATTACTCTACTTTCAATATAAACTCTACTATTTGGCATGATTAAGGAAAGGCATGCTTTATTCAATCAAAAATATTAGTAAAGAATTACTATACCGATCACAACAAATGCCAACTATTTTTTTTAAAAGAATATAATCAAATATTTGCTACTAGTATGCTGAACTAACTTTTAATATTTCTTACATGATTTAGAATTCACTTAAATTTCAGGAGATGTCTTTGTGTAATCCTTAAGGATATCACCAAAAGTTCTGGTTAATTAACATAATGTTTTATTATATTGTGATTAACTGTGATTTCACTTGCCTTCTTCCTCTTTATAACTTACACAGAATGATAAGAACTATAAGTGTGCTGCAAATGTAAAAAAAAAAATCTTTATGATCATCACTCTCAGACTTAGCATTAGAAAACACCTCAGAAACCATTTAGATCAGTTGGCACCTGAATAGGAATCCTCTTGATAATGTCCTCAACAAACAGTCATTTAGCTATCACTTGGAGATCTTTGGTAAAGAGGAAGTCATTGCCTTCACAAGCAAGGCCACTACACTTTGGTGTAGTTTAGTACCTGGTGCATTGTAAAGACAATAAATGTTATATCTATCTATCTATCTCCCCCTCTCTCTGTCTATATTATCTATCAATCATCTATCATCTACCTATTCATCATCCATCATATCTATCATCTATCTTTTTATATCATCAGTTATCTATCATCTATCAATAATCTATCAATCATCTATCATTTATCTACATATCTATCATCTATCTCTGTTTTTCTCTTTCCATTCATCTATCCTTCTTTCATGGAGGCTACAATAAATCTATTTCTCTGCAACTTCTACCCTTACTCCTAGTTCCGTTCTCTAGACAAAACAAGTCTAATCCCTTTCACAAAGAGTCAGATATGACTGAAAAATGACAACTACAACAAACTATAAAAATCTATAAACTGAGATTTACATTTTTTCTAATCCAGTTCTGATCTCTGAAAATGGCCATCAATGAGTCCTTAGCCTTTCAAATGCTTAAAGACTACTATCATGTCCTCTCTAAATCTTTTCTTCTCTAGGCTAGGAGTCTCATATGGAAGTCTCCAGTTCCCTCACCATACTAGTTACCTTCCTCAGATGCTTTCTGCCTTATCAATATGCTCCCCAAAATGAATTGTGTAAAGTACTTCAGATTCGGTTCAGCCAGGACAAATCTTAGCAAGATAATTATCCTTTTTTGTTCTCTAGTTGCCATACTGAGCCTGAGAAATTATGCTTTCCTTTGGAAATCTGCAGTTAAAAGTAAAACACATTGACAGCATAAGACTCCTTCATTTATTCAATAATTATGTGTTGAGTGTTTCATTTACTTGATCAAAAAATATTGAGCCATTATTTGCATCCTCCACTAGAGTTCTATTCTAATATCTCATGTGTTGTGCAATCCTGAATTATAGAAATCATTATGAGTGATTCTATTAAGCTCTGATAGGTCCTGATAAACCAGCTATAAGTACAAAGCTTGGTGATTAATTATCATATGAGAACCAGTTTAACAAAAGTTGAAGGGGGGGAGGAGCCAAGATGGCAGAGTAGAAAGACTCACATATGCTAGCTCCGAATCCACAGCCCATAAATTTCCTGTAAAAAGAACTACCCACAAATTCTGGAGCAGTGGAAGCTGTGCAGCAACTGAAGGGAAGAGATTTCCATTCCAGAAAGCCCTGAAAAACCGACCCCAAAGGTCCATCACGCACTGGACAGTGGAGCCTAGCCCTGGCCACATGGCCTTGGGAGGAGCAGATCTGAGCAGGCTTCAGGGACAGAACCTCCGGTGGCTGCAAAGGTCCCTCCACCCACAGGCGCTACAGGTCAGTGAGAGAGACTTCTGGGCTGGCCAAGAGGGGAGAGGGGTGTCTCCATAACTCAGGCCCCCTCAGGAGACAGCAGCAGGGTGGAGGGGGAGGGGAAGCAGCAGACCGGGACTCCCAAAGCAGATAGGACCTCAGATCCCCCCTGAGGGAATTGAGCCTGGGAGGCGGCCCTGCCCCCACCTGAGAAGCAGTACTTAATCTCTCACTGAATAGCAGCCCCTCCCCCTGCTGACAGCCCTGAGGCTGGGGAGCAGCATTTGAATCTCAGACCCCAAGCACTAGCTGGGCAGATCTAGGCAGCGGTGGAGACGAATCTCAGAAGTCAAGTAACTGGCTGGGAAAATGCCCAGAAAAGGAGAAAAAAATAAGACCATAGAAGGTTACTTTCTTGGTGAACAGATGTTTCCCCCTTTCCTTTCTGATGATGAGGAACAATGCTTACCATCAGGGAAAGACATAGAAGTCAAGGCCTCTGTATCCCAAACATCTGAAATAGATATCCAATGGACTTAGGCCATGGAAAAGCTCAAAAAGGATTTTGAAAATCAAGTTAGACAGGTGGAGGAAAAACTGGGAAGAGAAATGAGAGAGATGCAAGAAAAGCATGAAAAATGGGTCAATACCTTGCTAAAGGAGACCCAAAAAAATGTTGAAGAAAATAACACCTTGAAAAATAGGCTAACTCAATTGGCAAAAGAGGTTCAAAAAGCCAATGAGGAGAAGAATGCTTTCAAAAGCAAAATTAGCCAAATGGAAAAAGAGGTTCAAAAGCTCACTGAAGAAAATGGTTCTCTCAAGATTAGAATGGAGCAGATGGAGTCTAATGACTTTCTGAGAAACCAAGAAATCATAAAACAAAACCAAAAGAATGAAAAAATGGAAGAGAATGTGAAATATCTCATTGGAAAAACAACTGACCTGGAAAATAGAACCAGGAGAGACAATTTAAAAATTATGGGACTACCTGAAAGCCATGATCAAAAAAAGAGCCTAGACATCATCTTTCATGGAATTATCGAGGAAAACTGTCCTGAGATTCTAAAACCAGAGGGCAAAATAAGTATTGAAGGAATCCATCAATCACCGCCTGAAAGAGATCCAAAAAGAGAAACTCCTAGGAACATTGTGGACAAATTCCAGAATTCTCAGGTCAAGGAGAAAATACTGCAAGAAGCTAGAAAGAAACAATTCCAGTATTGTGGAAATACAATCAGGATAACACAAGATCTACCAGCTTCTACATTAAAGGATCAAAGGGCGTGGAGTAGGATATTCCAGAAGTCACAGGAACTAGGACTCAAACCAAGAATCACCTACCCAGCAAAACTGAGTATAATACTTCAGGGGAAAATATGGTCTTTCAATGAAATAGAGCACTTTCAAGCATTTTTGATGAAAAGACCAGGGCTGAAAAGAAAATTTGACCTTCAAACACAAGAATGAGAAGAAGCATGAAAAAGCAAACAGCAAAGAGAAGTCATAAGGGACTTACCAAAGGTGAACTGTTTACATTCCTACATGGAAAGACAACATTTGTAACTCTTAAAACTTTCAGTATCTGGGTAGTTGGTGGGACTACACACACACACATGAACACACACATACATGCACACACACTTACACGTGTGCACACACACATACACACATGCATGCACACACACAGAGACAGAGAGCACAGAGTGGATTGAATAGGATGGGACCATATCTTAAAAGAAATTAAGGTAAATGGTGAGAGAGAAATGTAGTGGGAGGAGAGAGGGTGAAATGGAATGGGGTAAATTATCTCTCTTTCAAGAGGCAAGCAGGAGACTTTTTAGTGGAGGGAAAAAGAGGAGAGCTGAGAAAAAAAACATGAAGTTTACCCTCATCACATTCGACTAAAGGAAGGAATAAAATGCACACTCATTTTGGTATGAAAACCTATCTTACAATACAGGAAAGTGGAGGAGAAGGGGATAAGCAGGGAGGGAGGGATGATGGAAGGGAGGGTAACGGGTGGAGGGAGCAATTTGAAGTCAACACTTGGGGAGGGACAGGATCAAAAGACAGAATAGAAACAATGGGGGGCAGGATAGGATGGAGGGGAATACAGTTAGTCTTACACAACACGACTATTATAAAAGTCATTTGCAAAACTACACCGATAGGGCCTATGTTGAATTGCCTGCCTTCCCAAAGGGAATGGGTGGGGAGGGAGGGATGGGGAGAATTTGGAACTCAAAGTTTTAGGAACTACTGTTGAGTATTGTTCTTGCTACTAGGAAATAAGAAATGCAGTTAATGGGGAATAGAAAGTCATCTGGCCCTACAGGACAAAAGAGAAGATGGGGACAAGAGAAGGGAGGGATGATAGAAGAGAGGGCAGATTGGTGATAGGGAAAGTTAGAACGCTTGGTGTATTGGGGTAGGGGGAGGGGAGAAATGGGGAGAAAATTTGGAACCCAACATTTTGTGAAAATGAATGTAAAAAGTTAGATAAATTTATATATATGTGTGTGTGTGTGTGTGTGTATATATATATATATATATATATATATATAAACCAAAAACAAAAAAAAAGTTAAATAAATAAATTTATATTAAAAAAACAAAAAAAAAAAAGTTGAAAGGGAAGAAAATCTCCAGGTGCTGACTGTTGTGTTGTTCTTTAACCACAGAAACCAATGGAACCATCTCTGTGCTGTAAGAGCATGTTATGACTCAGTGGAAAGAGCTGGAAACACTTAGGAAATCAAAGATGTTTTGGAGGACTAAAGTATTATCAATAAACTGTTATTAAGCACCTGCTATTTGACAGGCACTGTGCTAAGCACTGAGGGTATAAATGTAGAAAAGACAGTTCCCGTCCTCAAGGAACTTACAGTCTAATGGAGGAAGACAATACAAAACAAAGCTAAAAAGGGATGGTGATTGCTGTGTAAGTCCTGGACTGTGGCGTAGTATAGATGTGAAGTCAATCAGAGGAGTCCCACAGTAGTGCAGCAAGGTTCAAAATGAGGAGATGTCTGTGCTGGGCCTTCTCCTTAAGTGGAGGTTTGGAGTTCATAGCCCTACCTTCAGATCAGAGAGGCAGAGGGTAATGATGAGGTAGAATGCCAAAATGGTATCAAATTCAGATAGGGGGTTGGGGGCACTAAACCATACATAAGGATCCCTTCAGGCTACATATTGACTTAGAAAACCACATATTAACACTATCTGTGTTCTATTGTATTTTTATTATTTCCTAATGGCCTTTTAATTTGGTTCCAGAAACCCTGGGGAGTATTGTTGGGCAGCAGCAAGGCCATGAGTTTGACACCTCTGTAGCTAACATTTATATAACATTTTCTATGGGTCAGGCACTGTGCTAAGCACATTGCAGTTATTTCATTTAATCCTTACAACAGCACTGCTAGGGAGGTGCTATTAATAACATCCTCACTTCATAGATAAGGAAACCGAAGTAAACAGGGTTAAGCGACTTGCCCAGGATCACACAGCTGGTAATTACCTGATGCTAGATTTGAACTCAGTCCTTCTGACTCCAAGCCTAGAGTTCTATCCACTGTACCACCTAGCTTCCAATAAAAATGAGTCCCTCACTTCAAGGAGTCTATAATCCAAGGGGTTAGACAAAACATACACAAATGAAAAGTTTGAATAATATGGGTTAAATAATAACGAAAGAGAATGAAGCAAGAGGAGTCCTAGGGTGGGATACATTCAAGTATCAAATGATTGATACAAGTAAGTACTATGTGAAAGCTACTAAGTAGTATAAGTTGATTGGTACAGTTGGGGAAGACTTCATGGAGGACCTAGGACTTCATACCTGTGGAGTATACAAAGAAAATATGATGCAGTTTCTAATTTAGAGCTAACAAACTATTTGTAAAGATAAAATAACTAAAGAGCAATGTGAAATGATTTCAAATTGGGTAGTACAACCTAGAACATTGGAAGAAGACATTATAATTGGATTGAATGGAGGAAATGACACTTTAAAGTCAACTTTAAAGCTTGGCTAGAATTTGGTTAGAGAGAGAAGAAAGGGGAAGGCATTTCTGCATAGCAGTTCACAGCATTAGCAATGACAGAGAGCTGGGAACAAGCATGGTTTGTTCAGGACAGGGCAGAGGGCAGTGACTAGAAAGGAGCATTCAATGAGGACATTCAATCAGAACAATGAGAAATAAGATTGAAAAGGCAGGTTGGACAGTACAGAAGTTTTTGACCATAGAAATGACATAATGAAAATAGTATGTTAGGAAGATCAGTCTGATGATGGCTTACAAAGTAGATTGTTTAGGAAGGGGAGACAGGAATCAAGCAACACAATTAGTGAAGTATTGTAAAAATATGAGCAGAAATATTGAAGTGGTGATCAAAGCACGAGACTTGGCTACTCCAATCTATACAATGATCAAGACAATTCCAAAGGATTCATGATGAAAAAATTCTACCTGCCTCCAGAAAAAGTGAACTCTGAGTGCAAGTTAAAGTATAATTTTCTCACTTCATTAATTCTTATTTGCTTTTTCTTGTAACATGGTTTATATGGAAATATGCTTTGTATGATTTTATACTTGTAATGCTATTTTCATTTTCATTGGGTGAAAATGAGGTGGAAGAAAGAATATCTGGCCCTCAAAATTTAAAAAGAAAAGAATGTTAAAAATAAGTAATTTTTTATAAATATGGGCATAAAATCATGAGAGTTTGAACTAGAACAAGAATAGTGGGAATGAAAAAGGCTTTTGAAAGTAAGAGTTAATTGGACTTGATAATGGATTGTATATCAGTGGAAAAGGAGAGGTGGAGATAAAAAAAAATGAAGGCAAAGTTTTTTGCCTGAGTCACTGACAGAATAATGATGTCATCAACAGAAATTAGAAAGTCAAGAAAAGAGTGCCATTTGGAGAAGGTGGACAAAGTGATTAGATAATCAACAATTGTTTAAAGGGGGAGTTTATAGATTACAAAAAAAGACTAGCAAAATTTTAAAATTAAAATAAATAGCTACACATCTCTAATAGAACAGCTAAGACTTAAAGTGTAATCTGTTGGCAGACAGGTTAAGAGATTAGTCCTAGAATTAGGGATCTAGTATTCATGAATGGTAAGATTTAAGACGATATTTTAGTTTCTATGCTTTCAGTAGCCACCAGAAGGAGAACCAACATAGGATAGAAATGGCAAAAGTACATTAATATTTTTGCTTTTTTGAAAAATAACAAGCTTTAAACTGTAAAACTTTTCCAGAGGGACATTCAACACACACAGAGGAAAAGTTAACCTATATCTAAAAAAGAATGTCCTCTGTTCCATAATAAATTTCATTTATTTGTTTCTTTACTTAACACAGACTTTACCTAAAAGAACAGTATTGGCCTGATCCTTTCTAAATGCCTACATGTCATTGTTCTAGAAAACAGAAATCAAAAGAAATCAAAAAGTTAAGTACACAGGTTCTAACTTGAGGCTTTGGGAAATTCTTCCTGAGCCTTTGGTAATAAACAGTGCTGTTGCTGTGGCTGGCAAATATATATGGCAAATATCCATACCCTGTATGAAAGTGAAAGTCAAAACTGTTATCCAAGACAACTCTGAAATCAGTGGCATTTTTCATTCACCTACATAGTGAACCGTCTCATAGGAAGGTTACTTCTATGTCAAAAACATCATATATTTTAGAAACGTCAAGATGATTCTCTTTTTCACTTTTCAAAAAGACATTCCACAGCTTCTAGAAGACAGCTTTAGCGTCCTCTGGACACTGAATTTTGTCCTGCTTGCAAGAATGTAGGCTCTAAAACCAAGTGGAACTTAATCTCTCACTTAATTTTTTTTTTTTCCTTCTCTCCTGAGTACAAATTCCAGGCAGGCTGTACTGGCATAAAGAAGTAGAGTAAAATTCTCCACACTCTTGAAACCCAGGGAGCTAGTAAGCTACAGACTACTAGACTTGCAAAGTTGAGGATAAACAGAGCGTTGAAATTAACAGGATTTAGAATGGAGATTTGAAAGATTAAGTTGAACACAATTTCCTCTGAATAAACAGAACTATTTTTAAAAATAGTCTGGTTTTCTCTAGAGGACCAAATGTTGAATACCCTTTTCTGTTCATTGCTTTTATTTTGCGTCTTTCTATCCTTCCTACTAGTTCTTGATCCCTTAGCAACGGAAACAGAGCAGACAGCTTGCCTTCCCTGTTCTGCATCAGCCCTTGCTCTACTGTGATACAAATAGATAACTCACATGCATCTCCTGAAATTTCAGAAGGGAGTAGACTCAATAGTTCCCCCTAATGGTTTTTTTCTCACTTAATATTGTCTGCACTTAGACCTACCAGCAGAAACATTTTTGACAATTTAAAAAATCAGCCTACTGTATAAAGTACAGGAGATAATGCTGTTAGAATAAAATGTGAGGATATCAGATTTAGTAGTACTTTCTTGCTAAAATACTAATTATTTTTTAAATATCAATGATACATACATTGCTGACTTCATTCTACCATTATTCCAAAGGAAAATGAAATAACCACAAAAACCGTGTGAGAGAAAGATGATTTGGCTTATGCTTAGAATACATTTTGTACTATGTGCAATCATAGGATTGTAGAATTATAGATTCAGTTTTAGAAGTGTCCTTTCAGGTCATTCAGACAAATCCTCTTATTTTGCAAATGAGAAAACTGAGGTCCAGAGAGTAAATTGCCCCAGGTTACATAGGTATTAAACACAGAACTAGAATCTGAGCACAGGTCCTGCGACTCTTAAATCCAGAACTTTTTGCACTGGACCATGGACCATGTTGCCTTTACAGAGTTGAATTTAAGATTCTTCAAAATGAATGAATGTGAACTGATAGAGTGACGTGAGCGGAACCAGAAGAACATTGTACACAACAGTAATACTGTGTGATGAACAACTGTGAATGACTAAGGTATTCTCTGCAACATGATCTAAGACAATCCCAAAGGACTCATGATGAAAAATGCTATCCAGCTCCAAAGAAAGAATTGATGGTGTCTGAATACAGACCCAAGCACACTTTCTTTTTGAGTTTGAGTTTTCTTCCACAAAAGGACTAATATAAAAATGTTATATGTGATTGCACATGTATGACTCATATCAGAGTACCATCTCAGGGAGGGAGAAAAGAAGGGAAAGAGGGATAGAATTTGGAACTCAAGACAAAAAAAAGTGAATGTTAAAAATTTTGTTTTTACATATATTTGGGGGAAAGTAAAAATAATTTTAAAAATTATTTTAAAAAATGAATAAAAAAACCCTTAGTAAACCCTTGCTATATGTCAGGCATCAAAGACAAGCAAGCAAGAATATAAATAATAATAATTATAATTTAATAATAATTTATAATTTTATTCTTTACCTTCAAGGAGCATTCTTTTTTAATACTAAAGGTAATTTTTCTGTTATTTATTTAGCATTTAACTTCTCCCTAGTTACACGTAAATAACAATTTTTAACATTTGTTTTTAAACTTAAAACTTTCAGTTCCAAATTCTCTCTTTTTCTCCCTCCCCAACCCCTCTCATTGAGAAGGCAAGCAATTCCATATAGGTTTTATATATATGTAGCCATGCAAAACATAGCCATAATAGTCATGTTGTGAAAGAAAATATAGATTAAAAAATTCAAGAAAAATAAAGTAAAAAAAAGTTGCTTCAATCTGTATTTAGACACCATCAATTCTTTCTCTGGGGATGGATAGCAATTTTCATCCTAAATCATTCAGAGTTTCATGGATTGTTGTATTGCTAAGAATAGTTAAGTCATTTGCAGTTGATTATCCAACAACATTGCTGTTACTGTGTACCCATTACATTGCATTTTGCATCAATCCATGTAAGTCTTTCTAGGCATTTCTGAGAGCATCCTGCTCATCATTTCTTATAATTCAATGGTATTTAATGATGATTATATACTACAACTTATTCAGCCACTTCCCAATTGACCTGCATTCCCTCATTTTCCAATTCTTTACCCCCAGAAAAGAGCTGCAATAAATATTTTTTGTATACATAGGTCTTTTTCCTTTTTGTCTTTTATCTCTTTGGGACACAGATGTAGTAGTGGTATTATGTCAAAGGTTAGGCATGGTTTTATAGCCCTTTGGGCATAGTTCCAAATTGCTCTATAGAATGGTTTAATCAATTCACAACTCTGACTATAGTGCATTAATGTCTCATTTTTCCCACACCCCCTCAAACATTTGTCATTTACCTTTTCTGTTCTATTATCTAATAGGTATGATGTATTGTTAACTTGCATTTCTCCATTCAATAGTGAGCTAGAATATTTCTTTATATGGCTTTAGTTACTTCATCTGAAAACTGATTATATCTTTTGATCATTTCTCAGTTGAGGAATGGCTCTTATTTTTATAAATTTGACATAGTTCTCTATATGTTAGAGAAATGAAGCCTTTATCAATTTTTTTTCCAGTTACTATTGTTAACTATATTTCCCTCCATCCTATTTCCCCTACCCCTGTTTATTCTATTCTCTTCTTTCATCCTATCCTTCCTCAAAAGTGTTTTGCTTCTGATTATTCTTTACTGCATTTTGCCCTCCTTTCTATCAACCCCCCTTGTTGTTTCACCTTCCCCTTCTATTTTCCTGTATGGTAAAATAGATTTCTATACCCCATTGCCTATGCATCTTATTTCCCAGCTACATGTAAAAACAATTTTAACATTTGTTTTTATAACTTTGAGTTCCAAATTCTCACCTTTGCTCCCTCCCTTCTCACCCTCATTGAGAAGGCCAACAATTAGATATAGGTTATACATGTATAATAATGCAAAATACTTTCATAATAGTAATATTGTATCCTTTCACCCTGCCTCTCCTCAAACATGTTGGCTTCTGATTGCCCCTTCCCCAATCTGCCCTCCCTTCTATCATCCCTCACCCCTTTTCCTTCTACCTTTTTGTGGAGTAAGATAGATTTCCATATCCAATTGAGTGTGTATGTTATCCCTCCTTTAGCCAATTCCAATGAGAGTAAGATTCACTCATTCCTTCTCACCTCCCCCCCTCTTCTCCTTCATTGTAAAAGCTTTTTCTTGCCCCTTTTATGCGAGAGAGTTTATCCCATTCTCCTTCTCCCTTTATTCTTCTCCCAGTACATTTGTCTTTCACCCCTTAATTTTATCTTTTAGATGATGTCTAGGCTCTTTTTTTTGATCGTGGCCTTCAGGTCATCTAATAGTTTTTAAATTGTCTCTCCTGAATCTATTTTCCAGGTCAGTTGTTTTTCCAATGACATATTTCACATTGTCTTCTATTTTTTCATTCTTTTGGTTCTGTTTTATAATTTATTGATTTCTCATAGAGACATAAACTTCCATTTGCTCCATTGCAATTTTTAGGGAATTGTTTTCTTCAATGGGCTTTTGGACTTCCTTTTCCATTTGACCAGTTCTGCTTTTTAAGATATTCTTCTCCTTGTAGGCTTTATAGACCTCTTTTTGCCATTTGGCCTAGTCTATTTTTAAGGTGTTATTTATTTGGGTCTCTTTTACCAAGCCATTAACTCATTTTTTATGATTTTCTTGCTTCACTCTCATTTCTCTTCCCAATTTTCCTCTACTTTTCTTACTTGATTTTCAAAATCCTGTATGAGTTCTTCCATGGCCTAAGACCAATTCACATTTTCTTAGAGCCTTTGGATGTAGGATCTTTGACTTTGTTGTCTACTTCTGATGTTTTGATATTTGTTTCTGTATGTTTTGATCTTTCTTGTTGCCAAAGGAAGGTTCTGCAGTCTAAGTTTTTTTCTGCTCTTTGCTCATTTTCCCATTCAATTACTTGACTTTTTTAACTCTTTATTAAGGTAGGGCTCTGCTTCCAGAGTGGAGGGGGTACTGTCTCAAGCTTTAGGGGTTTTGTGCAGCTGTTTTCAGAAATACTTCTAGGGCCTTGTATGTTTTCAGTTGTTCCAAGGTGGCATGATCTAAGGAGAGGTGTTTACTCCTCTCCTGCCCTGTGCTCTGGTCTGTGAGTTACCAAAAGCATTCTTTTTTTGCCCTGGAACTGTGAAGAGGGTTCCCTCCCCACTGCTGCCACCAGCTCTGTTATGTTAGTTCTCCTCCCCAACCCAGGACTGCCACTCAAGGCTGCTACCCAGATCTAAGTATGATCAAAGCAATGAGTTCTGACTCAGTGCTAGCAAGGTAACCCCTGTAATCTCCTTCTGACCAGTTGGTCAGTCTCCTTACTCTCTGTGGGCTGAGAGCTGTGGAAAGAGTCCCTGCAGCTGGTGTCACCATTGCTGTTCAGTCACTCTGAAAACCTGCTCCTGATTTGCTGGGGCTGGGGCTGTGCTGAGTCCAGGGCTAGATTGCACTCCTCTCTCACTCAGGTCCAACCACCCTTTCCTACTGACCTTTTAAGTTGCCTTTGGCATTTGTGGGTTGAGAAGTCTGGAAACTACTACCGCTGACAGTGATTCAGCCCACTGAGGCCTGCTCAGGGTTTGCTGGGGTCTGATATATGCTGGTACAGCCTGGACTGGACTGAACTGTGATCCTCTCTCAGCTTGCTGCAACAGACCTTTCCTGTCAACCTTCCAAGTTGTCGTGGGCTGGAGATTTGCTTCACTTTGTCTTTTTGTGGGTTCTGCTGCTCTAGAATTTGTTTAGAATAACTTTTTACAAGTAATTGGGGAGGTTTGGGAGAAAGCTCCAGCCAGTTACTCCACCATCTTGACTCCACCCCCTTCAAGGAGCATTCTAATGGGAAAGACAACATATGGGCAAGTAGCATTGGAAATAAGGTGGACAGCCAATAGTACTCAGCATAGTGTGATTTGGAGCTGGCTGAGAAGTTGTTTCAGGGAAGATAAGATGAAAAGCCATCCACTAGACACCCACCCACCCCCAGGACAACAGTGTCACAAATCCCAGTTCTTTGGAGAGGATGAAGAGAACCAGAGTGTAGCTTGTATGGTTTGGAGTTGTCCAGGAAATGGTAAGAAATTCAACTTACTCTTTAACATAAGGCTTATTGAATGAATGAATATATAGAAATGCATAAAGTTGATTGCTTGATGAATTGATCCATTTATTTATTTATCCATTCATTCAACAAGCTCTTTAGAGAGCTTATAATATACACAGCACTAACTAAAAGCTATAGAGAATTTTTTAGAAAGACAACAAAAAATGTATATGCTTTGGAAAACAAAATAAGAAAGCTGAATAGCAAAGACATGTCTAGGGGACATAAGTTCAAAAGAAATTACTATAGACTGCATATTTGTGTATATATATATATACATATATATATACATACATATATGTGTCTGTGTATACTAATGAGTAATTGTTTTTGTATTATATAAGTTAAAGGCCCACTTGTGTAATGAAGACAGGCCAGCCGAACTGAACAGCAGCAACCTGAACATGATCACAAGGGCAGCATCAAAAAATGGATAGAGCACTGGATTAGGATTCAAAAGATGTAATTTCATATCTGGCTCTGCCATCAGTTTCCTCATCTGTAAAATGTGGTGGGAGGATAGATTAAGGGACTTCTAAGGTCCTTTCTAGCTCTAATTCTATAATCTGAGGTCTAAGGGCAAATAATTTGATCTAGATTTTTTAAAACAATGAAATTAATTCCAACTATAATAAAGACATCTTAAAATAGTTTTAGAACTCATTAGTTTATTATCTTCTTTTTTCAATGTTCCAAATCAAATTTTTCTCTGTAATTAGATGGGCTCACTATGATTTTTTTAAGCAGATAGACAATTCCATGTACAAATGGGACATTTCCCATGAAAGAGATTATTAATATTTTCTAAATTCCTTCCAATGTAAATATATCCTCTGTCAATTATTTCTTCTCTTTCTTTCATCTTCAATCTTTTCTTCTCCACTGGTTGCTTCCCCAGTAATCCTTGTGTACTAGTCAGTCAATAAACATTTATTAATTGTCCACTTTGTGCCAGGCACTGTGTTAATGATAGGGATGCAAAGAAAGGCAAAAGACAGTCCCAGAGCTCAAGAAGTTTACCATCTAATTGAGCATAACAACGCACCGAAAAAGAAGATGGAACATAGAGAGGGGCTATAGAAGAAGGGAAGGTGCCTAGAATGATGGAAAAGTCCACCGATATGGAAAATTAAGAGATAACTGGCCTTGGCCTTCCTTGAATGGAGAGTTCTCCACTCAGGGAGGGAGGAGCCCCAGGGGCAGAGAGTACTGAGGAGAAGTGAATTTCAAGGATGAAATGGTCTTACAGGATGAAGAAATTCCTGGAGCATAATGGAAAAGTTCAGAGGAGTACAAACAGATGAGGTTCTGGGTTCAGAAAACCTTTTGGGTTACTCTACAACTTGTCACTGGTGTTTATACATGGGTCCCCATGGATTTTGCTGTTCTTTGGTTCTAGGAGTAACCCTGAAGGTAGCTACTCCCAAGACCATAGCTCATGAACCCCCATCAGTATGTTTCCCATTAATAATCAGACAGTAGGCTTAATTAGCATTTAGCAAAGGAATTTACTAAGATGGTATGATAAGAACAGAATACAAAACATTTCCCCCCACCTCCAAAAAAAATCTAGGTGGCACTGTCCCCAAAATGTACAGGGAAAAGTGGACTCAAACTTACAGTACAGTCACTGTGGCAAAAGGTAACCCAAAACTCTTGGTACTGAATGGCCTAGAAGTCCGTTCTCTCTTTGGAGAGTAATCACACAGCTTCATTTACATATAAGATCTCTGGTGTTTGAACCACTCAGCTAGGAACCCAGGATCTTTTCCTTTTGTTACTGGAGGTAATTAGGCAGTATAGGAGATATACTGCTTGGCTTGGAATCAGAAAAACCTGAATTGAATCCTGTTTCAGATACTTTACCAGCTGGTGATCCTAATGAAATCATTTTATCTCTGTCAGTCTCAATTTTCCTAACTGTAAAATGGGTATAGTAATAACACCTAATGTCAATAAATTACTTTGTAAAACTTAAACCAATATATACATTTGTGTATACATATATTAATTATTATTTTTATTATTATTTTTTCTTCAATAATCAGCTCTCTTCTCCACTGCCAATTACTATAAAGCTTGAAGCTTCCCTGGAATAACTACCTTTATTATTGTTTTCCTTTTGTCTGTCTCTGATCCTGGTTGGATGATTTGTCTCTGACTGGTCCAGTAGCTCTGATCACATTGTTAATTGATGGGAGTACTGGACAATAAAGTCCCTTTCCCTATCCTTCAGACTCCTGAATAGCTTGCAGGTTTTATATTTATAGGTCCAAGAGTAATGACTGATTTTCTCAGTTGCAAAACATTTTCTGCATGGTGTCAGTTGTCATTATCCAATGACTAAGGCTCTATAATCTTGTCAAATGATTAAGAATTTATTTATATATTGTTTTGGACTTGTAGAAAAAATTCTTTAATATTTTCTTAATACAATGTAATTATATTCTGGGCCCCTCTATGAGCATATCATCTGAAGTAAAGAGAGAAATTACCTTTTACTTGTGTCAGGGGCCCTCTTCCCATGTGAATGATCTAATCTTATTCATTGTACTCAGTGAGATTGAAGGTGAGAAGTTCCTTAAGTTCCTTAAGTCTTCCAAGAGCATCTGCCAGGTTACCATACAAATACACAAATTTCAAAACACATGAATTTAAAATATACTATAAGGGAGGCTGAAAGACTCACATCAGAGCCCATAAAGATTTATGTCATTCATTGCCTTCTCTGGCTTTGCCACTCTCCCCACAAGTATACAGAACCTATGATATAAATTTCTACCCTGGATGTGCTCCCAACAATGATGAAGGCTAAGATTTGTTTATTTTAACTATTACGATCTCCTGTCAGTAATTAAACTGCTTTACTGCTTTGCTCCAACATTTCTAGGAGCTGTCCAGGGTCCTTACTTTCATCAGTGCTGCTCTGAGTTCTACTTCGTTGCATTATGACATTCAGTTTTCCTCAGGTAGACAAACATAAGTTACCTTTCCCCTAGGTACAAGCTTTTAAACAGCTGAAACATAACTCTAGGACCCATTAGACTTTGAGACTAAAAACTGAACTCCTTAGGACAGGGATCATTTTAGCTTTTCTTTATATCCCCAGCACTTGGTAAAGTGCCTGTCTCATAGTAGGTACTTAAATGATTGCCAAACTGACTTGACTCTTCCCCCTTCCAGAGTATCAAGTTATTCCAGAGTAAACTTTCCATTATTTTACATCTGATCCCCACAGACTCACCCTCCATAAAAAGGTTCTCTTCAAGTATCTATGATATTCTTGGACCAATTAAAGGGATCTCTTTCTCTGGATCAAAGTTGACTTATAATGAGCCCATAGCTATTTTTCTCTCCATGCCTTGCCCTCTTCCCCCATCAGCATCAAAATGCTTCGCCTTCTACCTTCCATCAAATTTTCTGGGGTTTGGAAAGGCACTCCTGCTCTCTTTTCATTCCTCTTTCTTTCTCCATGTTGCTCCAAAGCAGTTTATATTTGCTGGTTGTGAATAGTTAGAAATTTCCATCAGTAGCCACCAGTAGCTACTCCCAATGGAAGAATATTCGACTCACAGGGAGATGGGCAACTCCTTGCATACATACAAATACTTTTATGTCTCCAGCATACTAAAAATAAATTCCCTCTGCTGTACTATACCCTCAAGCTAAAATCTTAGTTGTTGGGGGTGGAGCCAAGATGGTGGAGTAGAAAGACTCACGTATGCTAGCTCCGAACCCACAGCCCATATATTTCCTGCAAGAAGAACTCCCCACAAATTCTGGAGCACTGCAAGGCATGTAGAAACACAGTGGAAAAGATTTTTGTTCCAGAGAGCCCTGGAAAGCAGACCCCAAAGGTCCGTCACACTCCGGACAGCGGAGTCCACCCCTGTGCTGCCCTGGCCGTGGGGCCCCAGAGGAGCAGATCTGAGCAGGCTTCAGGGACGGAACCTCCAGCGGCCAGGAAAGTCCCTCCACCCACAGATGCTACAGGTCAGTAAGAGAGACATTTAGGCTGGCCAAGCGGGGAGCGGGGTGTCTCCGTGACTCAGGCCCCCTTGGGAGGCAGTGGCGGAGGGAGCAGCAGAGGCAGTGGCAGCAGCCTGGGACTCCCCGTGCAGGCAGGAGCTCCATTACTTAAGGTATCTGCATAAACCACCTGAGGGAACTGAGCCTGGGAAACGGCTCTGCCCCCACCCACCCCATTACTGAAGGTCTCTACATAAAGCCCCTGAGGGAACTGAGCCTGGGAAGTGGCCCTGCCCCCACCCCAGCACCAGAACTTAAGATCACATTGACTAGCAGCCCCACCTGCCGTGGAAAGTCCATTTGAATCTCAGACCCCAAGCACTAGCTGGGCGGATCCAGGCAGGGGTGGACAGGAATCTCAGAACTCAAGTAACTGGCTGGGAAAATACCCAGAAAAGGGAAGAAAAATAAGACTATAGAGAGCTACTTTGAGGGGGTACAAATGTTCCCGCCTTTCAATTCTGATGACGAGGAACTATTCTTACCATCAGGGAAAGACATGGAGGTCGGGGCCTCTGTATCCCAGACATCTCAGGTGGATGTCCGGTGGGCTCAGGCCTTGGAAGAGCTCAAAAAGGATTTTGAAAATCAAGTTAGACAGGTAGAGGAAAAACTGGGAAGAGAAATGAGAGAGATGCAAGAAAAGCATGAAAAATGGGTCAATACCCAAAAAAATGCTGAAGAAAATAACATCTTGAAAAATAGGCTCACTCAATTGGCAAAAGAGGTTCAAAAAGCCAATGAGGAGAAGAATGCTTTCAAAAGCAGAATTAGCCAAATGGAAAAAGAGGTTCAAAAGCTCACTGAAGAAAATAGTTCTCTCAAAATTAGAATGGAACAGATGGAGTCTAAAGACTTTCTGAGAAACCAAGAAATCACCAAACAAAACCAAAAGAATGAAAAAAATGGAAGAGAATGTGAAATATCTCATGGGAAAAACAACTGACCTGGAAAATAGATCCAGGAGAGACAATTTAAAAATTATGGGACTACCTGAAAGTCATGATCAAAAAAAGAGCCTAGACATCATCTTCCATGAAATTATCGAGGAAAACTGCCCTGATATTCTAGAACCAGAGGGCAAAATAAGCATTGAAAGAATCCATCGATCACCGCCTGAAAGAGATCCAAAAAGAGAAACTCCTAGGAACATTGTGGCCAAATTCCAGAATTCCCAGGTCAAGGAGAAAACATTGCAAGCAGCTAGAAAGAAACAATTCCAGTATTGTGGAAATAAAATCAGGATAACTCAAGATCTAGCAGCTTCTACATTAAGGCATCGAAGGGTGTGGAATAGGATATTCCAGAAGCCAAAGGAACTAGGACTCAAACCAAGAATCACCTACCCAGCAAAACTGAGTATAATACTTCAGGGGGAAAATATGGTCTTTCAATGAAATCGAGGACTTTCAAGCATTCTTGATGAAAAGGCCAGAGCTGATCAGAAAATTTGACTTTCAAACACAAGAATGAGAAGAAGCATGAAAAAGTAAACAGCAAAGAGAAGTCAGAAGGGACTTACCAAAAGTGAACTGTTTACATTCCTACATGGAAAGACAACATTTGTAACTCTTAAAATTTTTCAGTATCTGGGTAGTTGGTGGGATTATACACACACACATACACACACACACATACATGTGTGCATGCACACACACATACACACATGCATGCACATACGGAGACAGAGAGCACAGAGTGAATTGAATAGGATGGGACCATATCTTAAAAGAAATTAAGGTAAATGGTGAGAGAGAAATGTAGTGGGAGGAAAGAGGGTGAAATGGAATGGGGTAAATTATATCTCATTCAAGAGGCAAGCAGGAGACTTTTTAGTGGAGGGAAAAAGAGGAGAGCTGAGGAAAAAAAACAAGAAGTTTACCCTCATCACATTCGACTAAAGGAAAATAAAGTGCACACTCGTTTTGGTATGAAAACCTATCTTACAGTACAGGAAAGTGGGGGAGAAGGAGATAAGCAAGGGGGCGGGGGATGATGGTAGGGAGGGCAATGGGAGGAGGGAGCAATTTGAAGTCAATACTTGGGGAGAGACAGGATCAAAAGACAGAATAGAAACAATGGGGGGCAAGATAGGATGGAGGGAAATACAGTTAGTCTTACACAACACGACTATCAGGGAAGTCATTTGCAAAACTACACAGATAGGGCCTATGTTGAATTGCCTGCCTTCCCAAAGGGAATGGGTAGGGAGGGAGGGATGGGGAGAATTTGGAACTCAAAGTTTTAGGAACAACTGTTGAGTATTGTTCTTGCTACTAGGAAATAAGAAATAAGGTTAATGAGGAATAGAAAGTCATCTGGCCCTACAGGACAAAAGAGAAGGTGGGGACAAGAGAAGGGAGGGATGATAGAAGAGAGGGCAGATTGGTGATAGGGAAAATTAGAATGCTCAGTGTATTGGGGTGGGAGGAGGGGATAAAAGGGGAGAAAATTTGGAACCCAACATTTTGTGAAAATGAATGTAAAAAGTTAAATAAAAATAAAAAAATAAAAAATAAAATAAATTAAAATCTTAGTTGTTACCTCTTTAACATCCTAAATTCTTGAATAGCAAATGGCCTTTATTGCTTCTACTGGCTCACTACTCACTTAGTACTCAACCTCTGCAATTTGGTTTTCTCCCTACTATTTTACTGATTTCTTCTCTCAAAAGTTGTTAATGACTTCTTATTCCTTTCTCTTTTCTTATCTTCCTAGAGGTAGCAGCTGACCTCCTTCATGCTAATTCTTCTACCTCTATAACCACTCTTGTCTTCTCTGTGTGTCCTATTTGTCCTCTACCTTCATAATGTAAGTTTTGCTGTTGGTTGTTTTCATGGAAGTGCCCCTGAGATGAATAAGTCTGTTTTCTATGAGTTACCTTGCCAAGCAGATGCACTGGACACAGAATAAGCCCGCTTGTTGAAAGAACTAATTGGGAGCCTATAGTGAGGTGCTCACCTCCAGACACCTTTGCAGGTATTTGCTGGCTGACCTTTTGGAGCTGTGCTCCCTTCTCCCAAACTGGTAGTCAACTGTTCCTGCAAAACATCCTGCTTTTATGCCCACCTGTTCATTTTTTTTCCCTCTCTCTCTCTGAACCTTCCCTTCGTGATTTTCATGCATAAATCTCCCCCTGCCTCTCTTTGGCTATGACTCCTTGGTACTTTGTACAGGGGGGTCTCATCACAAGTGTCTTATTTTCCTCCTGATAAAACTTTTCTGCTTTCAACCCAGCTTGAACTCCTTTGCATTTTGAGGAGTGACCTTTACCTGGTTGACACTTTTCTCCTCTACAATCCCGCTCATGTTGATATCATTTGTTCCAAGAATTTCAATTATTTCCTCATTGCAGACAAGTCTACATTTGTAGGCCTGACCTTTGTCTGAAGCTCCAGGATCACATTCTAAGTCTCTATTAAACACTGAATTTTATTATGTAAAAAGATGCACTTCTTCCCCTAGCCAAAAATTTTATTTTTTCCCTTTAAAACCCTTCCTTGCTCTCTCCCCACCTCAGTTCATTATATTTCCTTCCTTCCTGCATTATAGTAGAAAACATGAAGAAAGAAAAGCAAAAAATAAAGTTATAGGAAAGGTAATTTCCAGAATCAAAATAAATTGAATAATAAATGAGTGTCATGCAGCTAAAATATAACTTTATGGAAAAAAGTCATTTCTGATTCTCTTTAGTGCTAATTCCTTTTCCCTAAGATTATCTCCAATTTCTCAATGGCCTGTGAATTCCTTGAGAGCAGGGGCTGTTTTGGGCCTTCCTTTTCACCCTAACACTTAGCATTTTCCTAGCACATAGTAATTAGGCACTTAATAAATGCTTACTGATTTAACTTGACTTGAAAAAGTGATAAATTATCTCCCTTGTTTAGCAAATGGAGACTTGGTGAGAGAAAACAAGAAAATCAGTTTACTGAGTTTCATTCACTCCCTGCTTTTATAATGATGCCAGTCATACTGTTTATCTAAAATAATTTAAAAAGATAATTCACTTAAGAACCCAGCAAAGTGCAACACAGTCTGCAGTGTAATAGTTATTATGCTACATATTTCAGTTGATTATAAAAACAATGGGAGAAGATAGGACTTGGTGGAGAAGGCAAAGAAGTCGCAGAGTAGTGCAGACAGGTGAGGAACAAGATGTCTGAGTTGAGCTCCCTCCTTAAATGGAGATTTTGGAGTTCATGGATCCACCCTTCAATCAGAGGTCCTTCTGGGTAGTGATGAGACCAAGACTGATAGGATTTTGCAGGGTGGTGGTGTTTTTATAATAATGAGCTTCCTGGAGCATGATGGATTTAGGTAACATGAATGTGACAATTTTAAAACATTCTTTCTTATGAAATAGTTCTCAAAAGAGTCATTAAGTGAGGAGTGAGGAACAAATTTTAGCTACTGTTAGATGCTAGATTTGCAACTACATTCTCTTCAGGGATCAACTGCTGTGGATTTTAATTTTTTTTTTCTTTTTGTTTTCTAGCAGCAGGCATTGCTTGAACTACCATTGCTAAAAAAAAAATCATAAAGAATTCACCATTTAGAGGAATGCCTACGGAGTACTTAGGTTGATCCTTGAAAGGTAGATAAAGTTTGCTTTCATGAACGTATTCACAAAGCTTTTCTAGCATGGTTTAACCTGCAAGAACTTGGGTTCTGCTAACCTTTGAGAATCCCAGATGACTTTTAGACCTTATTGAAGATTCAGAGCAGGACTTTTCATAGGACAGAATAGCAATTTAATGACCAGTATTATTTATTGTTCAATGGCCAAATCTTGCTTTTTCCAACTTCACAACACCTCTTATATTTGACGCCTTGTCTCTACTTGTCTTCTACTTTCCTCATCACCCCTTGACTAGACTATTGCAATATTCTCTTAATTGGTTTTCCTACTTCAATTCTCTTTCCCTCCAATCCATTCTCCACACAACTGTCAAAGTGATATTACTCAAGCACAGATTTGGCTATGACACTCTTCTACTCATTAAACTCTCATAGATCAGCATCTGACCTTTCAAATCTTGCAATTTCTCATATACTCCATGTAAAAGCAATACAATACAAATGCAAAGAGGCAAATAAAATAAAAAAAAAAACAAACATGTACTTAGTGGAGACAGCCTTTGGTCTTTTCCCAACTAGAAGCTTACAACACTGTTTGTTCTCAAAAGCATCCAAAGAGGAAAAGAGCAAGATTAAGACTAATTTCAACAGCTTAGTGATTTTTCAAATGTACTCCAGTTTGGGCTCCATTGCCAATCAAAGAAGTAGCATCATCATCATCATCATCATCATCATCATCATCATCATCATCATCATCATCATTTCATCACCACCACTATCATAAAGTACCTTCAAGTTTGCCAAGTGTAGATGGTGGACCGGAATCAGTGACAGAATGTCTCACATTCTCCAAAGTTCATTTGGAGAATGAGTCAGATAAGAACACCGAACATACTCTTACAGCCTAGGTTCATTGGCAAACTCCACCTATCCCTTTACATTTCATGTTTTTGTCTTTGTATCCTCAGCATTCAGCATGACCTGGCATAAAACGGGCACTTGATAGATTCTAACCCTTACAAAAGTTTTACTATAGTGCTTCATTGTGACTTTGCATTGACAATGGATGGAGATGAGGCTGGGTTTATAGGTCTGCACCAGTAAAACATAGCTCTGGCAGGTTCTACAAAGGTGGAAAGACATTGGCAATGACCCACACGATACATTGTGCAGGCTCTGGGAGAACCAATCTAGTTAAATGTGGAGAGGCTCACCACTGGAAAGTTGGCCACCAGATTATAATATTTTTTGGTAATGGCTACCCATGAAAATTGTGCAAATCTCACTTGGCTTAGTCCTGTGTGATTCCCTTCAACTTCTGGAGTTGAAGAGGGCAAAGGTTGATAAGAACCACATGATTTTTAGACCATCTACAACCAACATAACTGTTGATATCCTATATGTACAATCTTTCTACAATAACCAACAAGTACAGAAAATATAAGAAGAAATATATCATATGCATCTGTGAATTCTCACCAAAAATGAAGCAGAAGACATAAAAAAATTGTAGCTCAAGGGCTAGAAGGAACCCTAGAAATTATCTAATCCAGTCATATCAACTGAGGGGTAGTGACGGTAAATAATTTTTAAAAAATTCTAGGATTTGAAGCCTGACATTCTGATTCCAAATATAAGGCTCTTTCCACTGTATTGTGCTGCCTCCATTGGAAGATCTACCTGAGAGACAGTGTGGCTTCAGAAAGGGCCAAGGAACAGTTGATTTGGTGTTTGCTGCCCAACAACTCCAGAAGAAATGCCGGGAGCAGAACAGAAGTTGGTACACAATGTTTATTGATCTGACCAATGCCTTTGATAGTGTTAGTCATGAGGACTTGTGGAAAATTATGGCAAAATTTGGTTGCTTGTAGAAGTTTATCATTATCATATATTAATTTCATGACAGCATGCTAACACAAATTCTGGATAAAGGATGATGTTCTCGAGCTTTACCAGTCAGCAATGGGGTGAAGCAGAGATGTGTGTTTGTTCCCTTGTTTTTTAGCATGTTGTTTTCAGTGATGTTGTCAGACTCCTTCAGTAAGGATGAAAATGGCATCAAGTTCAGCTAACACATTGACAGTATATTATTTAACTTGAAAAAGCTACAAGCCAAGACTCAAGTGGAGGGAGAGTTGGTACATGATGTTTTTGTTCACAGTTGGTTGTGTTTTCAATGCAGCCTTTGAGGCTGAGGTACAATAAAATATGAATCTCTGCTGTTTGTGTTAATTTTGGTCTAACAATCAACACCAAGAAAAAACAGATTTTCCACAAGCCAGCCTCACACCATCCATATGTGGAACCATTGGTTATTGCAAAGGGAGAAATATTGAATGCTACGGATAAGTTCACTTTCCTCGGATGTCCACATAGATGATGCAGAATGCATGATGATGAGGTTGAGGCAAGCATTGCCAAGGCTAGCTCAATGCTTGGGGCCTTCAAAAGAAAGTGTAGGAGAGAAGAGATGTCAGAATATCTACCAGTCTGAAGGTCTACAGAACTGTTGTGCTAACCTCATTGTTGTATGTCTAATGAAAGCTGAGCAGTACACCAGCACCATTCCAGGAAACTGAATCTCTTCCATTTGAACCATCTTAGAAAGATTCTGAAGATCACCTGGAAAGATAAGGTACTGGACAGTGAGGTCCTTTCTTGAACTAAATTGCCAACCATTCAGACTCTACTGCCGAGAATGCAATTCCAATGGGTTGGCTACATTGCTCTAATGTCAAATGTACATTTACTTAAAAGATTATTTTACAGAGAACTTACATAAGGCAAGTGCTCACATGGTGGTCAGAAATAATCACAATGTCTCTCTGAAGAGAATTAATTCTGTGACATGAGAGACATTGGCAAGGAATCACTCAACATGGCATACGCTCATCAGAGAAGGTGTTATGCTCTGTGAGAGAAGTACAGTAGCCCCAAATAATGTGAGATGCACAAATTTAGAGACATTTCCACTCCAAATGCTTATGCCCAATTTGTGATAGAGCCTTCCAGGGTCATATTGGTCTGATCAGTCACAGTTAGACACACTATATCTTGATGCCAAATTAATAGTGCCATTTTGGTCCTCTTTAACAACAAAGGACAACAACCAACTATAGCTGAATTCTATTCACTTCTGGGAGTGGCAGATATTTCTGGCCCAATCTTATGATTTTTATATTTTACTGCTTTCACAGCTTGGTCTAGGGGCCTAGAAATTTTGGTGCCTCCAAGGTGGTGTGATCCAGAGAGAGTTTTGGCCATTGTCTTCTTGAATTGCATTCCAGTTCTTACCCAAGTAGAGAGTGCCCCTGCTCCCTCCCAACTGAAATTGCTCCTCTCTGCCCTGGAACTGAACCCCAGAAAAGGGTAAGGAGGTATGGAGTTCACAAATGGCACCTGATCCTATGCCCAGTGCTAGTATTGGGGGCCCTGGAATCTCCTCCTGATCAGGCATTCAGTCTATATACAAGATGCTCCAGATGACACCACTGTTACTGGTACCTACAAGGTCTCTAGCCCATGCTAATTCCACTATGCTGTGCACCCGTTCAGCCCACAGAGTCTGCAATCTATATTTCTATACTCCTAAGCTACCTTGGGCTGGAAAAAAATTACTCACTTGATTTTTTTTGTTGGTTTTCTTTCTCAGAATTTGATTTGATGTGCTTTTTAAATTGTTTAGAGGAGTTTGTTGGGAGAGTTCTCTAGAATGGTTGGATCTATTCACTACTCCACTCCATTAGTGTACTTTTCTTTCATCCCCTCCAGCATTTGTCATTTCTGATAGGTATGAAGTGGTACCTCAGAGTTGTTTTAATTTGAATTTTTCTAAAAAATAATGAGTTAGGGCATTTTTATAGGTCTACAGAGAGCTTGATACTTTTTTTCTGAAAGCTACCTGTTTATATCCTTTGAACATTTATCAATTGGGGAATGGCTCTTATATTTATAACTTTGACTCAGTTCTATATTCAGTATATATTTGAGAAATAAGGCATGTATCTGAGAAACTCACTATAAAAACGTTTTTATATTACTTCATTGTATATGACACTTTTAGCATAATGGAATTTTCCTAATTATCTCTTTTGATTAGGTCTATTTTACTTTGTCTGAGATCATCAGCTTTGCCTCTTTTACTAAATTGTTAATTCTCTTTTAATACTTTTCCTGTATCGCTCCCATTCCTTTTTCCAATTTTTCCACCACTCTTATCTTTTCGACTCTCCTAGGAATTCTTGTTGGGTTTGGGTCCACTTAGCAATTTCCTTTGAAGTTTTACTTGTTGCTGTTCTCACATTGTTGTCTTCTTTTGAGTTTGTGTCTTGATCTTCCCTGCCACTGTAGTAGTATTTTATGTTCAAGTTCTTTTGTTGTTGTTGCTATTTGATTATTTTTCCAGCCTACATATTGTGTTTGAACTTTATGTTAAAGTTGGACTCTGTTCACCTGGGGGTGGGGAGGCACTTTGCTAAACGTCAGGCTTTTTCATGTTTCTGTTTTGAGAGCTAATTCTGGAGGTCTGCACATCTTTGATGCTTCAAAAGTTGTGTGATTCTGGAAGAGGTATGGTCACTGCTCTTCTGGTTGGTACTCTGGTTTTTATCCAGGTATGGCCTCTTGTTTCCTGCAGCCACAAGCCCTAGGGCTCCTCTTTGCTTTGGAACTGTGACCAGTCCTCCTGTTCCCTTGTAATCAATCATCAGCAGTCTTCTCCATGCTGTAACTGCGTATTTGAGCCATAGAATTGCCAATAGTGTCAGGTCTAGTAAAGGATACCCTGCAAAATCTCTTTCTGACTAGTTGTCCCATCTCTTTTTGCTATTTCTGGTTTGAGAGCTCCTGAAGCTGCAGTGACCATTGTTGCCACTAATGCAAGTATGGGTTCCAGAGAGATCTCCAAACCAGTGCCACAGACTTCTCCTGCTAATCTCTTAAGGTTTTTTTAGGCCAGAAAAATATCTCATCTTGACCTTTTCTTGCCTCTGCTCTGAAGAGTCTTGTTGGATCTTCAAAATTTGATTTGAGTTGTTATTTTAGAGTTGTTTGGAGGGGAGTGTTAGGACAGTTCCTTCTGATTAATTGATAATCAGCTGGGTGGCTGCCTTTAATCTACCAACTTGACTACCAGAATTCACTGGTAATTTGACTAGTGACTCTGAAGTAAAATATTGCCATTTTTATTACATTAGCTTAGTCTATGATTGAGAAATTAATATTTCTCCCATTATTTAGTTCTGTCTTTATTGCCATATAGACTGAGTTATGACTGTACCCATATATCCATATAGTTCCTCCATATAACAAGTAGACTTTCAATTTTTTAATGTATATTCCCATAGATATTTTAAAGAGAATTTCTCTGGATCAAGCCAGTGAGTTCCTTCATGTTAACAAGACCAACAGGGATCTCAGGCCTGGGTGTTGATGAAAAAACCAGCTAGCATAAGTTGTCATGGTTTGCATGATGAGGAGGTGGGGTTGATTTCCATATAGAACTGGCAAGACAAACCTTCAGAGGAAAAAATATAAGTAACTGTTAACATATGATTTGTTGAGGATCACAAGACAGAGCTGAAAGGTAATTTATGGATTGTCTACTTACACCCCCTCATATAGATGTGAAAACTAAGACTCTGATAAGTTAAGTGACTTGCCAACATCACGTAAATAAATAACAGAGTTTAAACTGAAGTCCTATAGTTTCTATAATGTTCAGTCAGCTGTTTCCTACTGATACTACATATATATTTATTAATCTTTAGTTTTTTAGTCACTGTTGTATTAGCTAGACTAACAAATACGGAAAGTTTCTTCTTTACTTTTAGAACTTCATGTGACAGGTAAATATTGCCATGTAAGTTAAGTACATTGTTATTATTTTTATTTTTCCTTTCTATCATTACATTTTAGCAAAACCTTTCAAGATGGAATGCAAGTAAAATGTAAAATACTAATTTAATGCAGTCTTTTTACGGGATGAAATATTTTTGCCCCTGAATAACAGAAATATATAAAACAATTTTGTATTCATTGTAGGGATAGATTCATTCTTGTCCTTTTATTTGCCTAGAATTATCCAATCAGTCGGTTGAGGAACAAGCATTTTTGAAATGCCCATTATGGATTGTTCCAGTGTTAAAAGATGCAAAGACAAAAGTGAGAAAGCCCCTGTCTTTAAGGAGCTTGCATTCTAACAGTACAGGCAGATCGCACATATAGAAGTATGAACAAAAT